>JAPSGF010000055.1:3185703-3260564 GCA_035772895.1 Perdix hodgsoniae
CTTCCTTCCTTCCTTCCTTCCTTCCTTCCTTCCTTCCTTCCTTCCTTATTTTCAGCACGTTCTCAAGCTCTGAGAAGCTGAGATTCAGTTTTTTCTGAGGCAATCTGAGGTCAAATCCACCTTCTCCACTTCCTAGATATATCCTCTCAATACCTGACTGCTCTGGGTTCCTTCCCTCTCTTTCTGTAGCTGCACTACTGTGCAACATCACCCATTCATTCATAGAATGTTCATTTCATAGAAACATAGAGTTGTTGAAGTCAGAAAAGATCATCTTGTCAAACCATGCATGTACCACCAGTATTACCCACTGAATCATATCCCTACCCTTTCCTTAAACACCTCCAGGGATAGTGATTCAACCACCTCCCCGGGCAGCTCATTCCAATGCCTGACCACATTTTTGGAGAAGTTTTTCCTAATACTCAACCTGAATCTCACCAGTGCAACCTGAAGCTATTACTGCTTGTCCTGTTGCTAGTCACCTAGGGCAAAGAGTCCAAGCCCCACCTCACCACAACCACCCTACAGTTACAGTAAAGAGTGACAAGATCTTTCCTGAGCCTCCTCTTCTCCAGACTGAACAATCCCAGCTTCCTCCACTGCTTTTCACAAGACTTATGTTCCAGACCCCTCACAGCTTTTTTGACCTTCTCTAAACATGCTCCAGAGTTTCAATGTCTTTCTTGTAGTGAGAGGCCCAGAACTGAACACAGTATTTGAGGTGCAGCCTCATCAGTGCTGAATTCAGGGGGATGATCACTTCTGTGCTCCTGCTGACTACCCTATTTGTGATACAAGCCATTGGCCTTCTTGGCCATCTGATGGCTCATGTTCAGTCAAGCTTCAAGCAACACTTCCAGACTCTTTTCCTCTGTACAGCTTTCTAGCCACTCTGCCCCAAGCCTGTAACATTGGCTGGGGTTGTTGTGACCAAAGTGCAGGACCTAGAGCTTGGTTCTGTTGAACTTTATCCCATTGGCCTCAGGCTGCCACTCCAACCTGTCCAGGTCCCTCCATTGGGCCTTTCTATCCTCAGGCAGATGAACACCCATCCCCCCCCCCCCAACTTGGTGTCATCTTCAAACTTACTGAGAGAACTCTCAATTCTGTCTCCTAAATCATCAATAAAGATACTAGATTTCTTTGTGTGATTTACAGATCAATGGCTACATTGCCTTTCTAGAGGTGGGAGATGTGGATGTGAAGCTCCATCAGGCTCAGTGGGGAGGTGATACTATGCTATATCTGAGTTTATAATGAGCTGTAATCTTTAGATACATTTTTAGATTAGACACAGTGTGGATATTATCTTCACCTCTCACCTTGCAGGGTACCTAGAGGAAAGCCACAATGTTCAATTGCCGTTTTTATGGAACTTCATTTTATTGTATTTAGTCTTATTCTCAGAGTAAGTACTGGATTGGGATTTGTGGACCCGTGAGGCAGAGGAAAGATACGAAATTACATTTGATATGATTTTGGGATATGAATAGAAGGTCAACATGAAGAACCTTCAAACAAGAAAGTGACTGGCAAGTCTGGGTGCCTTCATGGATAGAGAGGGGTCAAGCAGAAGATCTGATGTTGCAGATTTGGATATGGAGGGATCATATCAGAATATTGCTTCCTTCTCTGTGTCCTATCATAGTTTCATCTGGGATGGAACAGCTTTCTTCAGAGTGTCTGGTATGATACTGTGTTTTGATTCTAGGAGAAAAATAATGTTGATAACACACTGAAGTTTATAGTTGCAGCTTAGCTGTGTCATATAAAGCTAAGGCCATTCTCAGTGGAGGGCCGAAGAAGATGGGAAGGATCAGAATTAGGATGGCTGACTTAAACTTGCCAAAGGGATTCCGTACTGTATGACATTATGCAAAAGGAATTTTGAAGGGTATGGGTGTTCATCTGGCTTCCTTCTGCTACCAGGGGACTAGCTGGGCTTTGGTTGAAGAGTGGTAAGTGCTTGTGCATCACTTGCCATATTTATTTATATGTGCGTACAGTCTGAACTATTTTCCTTTTTTCTATCTTAGTAAATAGTTTTATCTCAGCTCATGAGTTCTACTTTGGTTTTTTTGATTCTTTCCCCCACCTCACTGTTCTTCACTGGGAAAAGAGGAGAGTGAGCAAATGACTGTGTGATGTTGGGCCACCTGCTGGGTAAAACCACAGCATACCCTTAGGTAGAGAGAGAATGGATCCACTCTGAAGGCTGCCTGTCTGCTGCTCATCTTTTGCTTTACACACAACTTTGGTACATCTTTGGTACTTGGCACTTTGCAGTCTGCAGTATTCCATGCCTTGGCTTCCTGCAATATGAAATCATTAGTTGATTCAAGACTTGTCAGGATTAGCTCTGCTGTGGGGTGCAGTCAGACAGCAACTCCACTGAGTTCAGTTCAAATGCACAAAGGTAGCAGCTGCTGTCTCCAGCAGCTCTGGTGAGGCAGGACATACATCTTTCTCTGCTTTGACCATATTAAACCCACTTTCAAGGTATTTCTGTCAGATTGGCTGTTTTTCTGTGACTACTGTTGGAACACAAATTCCTTAGGGGAGCCTACATTCCCCAAATACATCTGTTTCCTGTGCTCTAAAATGTCTTTACGAGTTATTATTTGTTATGGTATTTTAATCAACATGTGGAGATGAGATAATGGCTGAAGAAATTTCATGTTGCAGTAAGAAGCACTTTAAGATCTTTTATCTTTCATTAGAATCTAGTGCGTTACTTATTGGTGCAAATACCGTTACAGAACAGGTTGGTACAGGAAATGAAGAAACTTCAGTGAAAATAGATGTAGGATAAAAATCAACATTCAGTTTAGTTTATTTCCTTGAAAGGAAAATATCCGTATCAGTTTTGGCTCCAAGACAAGCAAATTTATTTTCTGTTTCAGGGCTTGAATTAACAACTAGCTAAAGTAGTTGCTAACATGCTTTAGTGATTCAGCATGTATCAAAACTAAATTTATCCTCTAATTAAATGAAAACAGTCAAAACAGCATTGCATCTATCTTAATGGATTCCTACAGAAGGGTCAGAGTTTAGTATTATCTTTTGACTTCCTTATGGTAAGAATGCTAGGGGGAAGAAGTCTAACACTGATGAATCTAAATATGTTTTTCTGAATTTGCTAGTGCAATTGAAATTATTTTTTTCAAAGTCATTTTGAAGCTGTTGGAAACAGGTTTTTAACTTGACCAATTGGATAATTTCAAAACATGTAATGATATAAAATTAACCTCCCTCTTCAGAGAACAAGCGGTCATTAAAAGTGGCCAGTTGGGAATTCATTTCTTATTGTAGCTTCAGCAGTGATGAATCTTTCCAGCAAATTCAAGTAATTAACTAGGGTGTATTTTTTACATTAATTTTGTTGATCAATTTTGCCTACTTTTACTTTGCCTATTTTTAAATAATTATCCTCAGTTTTATTTTTCCAAATAGATTGTAATAATGTTTATATAATACATCTGTATATGTTTAGGCCTAATTTGCTCCTTTTTAAATATTAAATCAGTTTTCCTTCTTGTTTTTGTCTGTATAATAGGTACATATTAGTGTCTTTTGCTCTTGAAACTTCACAACAGTTTCTAGCTTTCTAGTTTGTCTAGAAAGTTAGCAAATCTGGGGGAATTTGCTCTGCATTTTGGATTTCTAACAAAAGCTCATGGTTTGGGTAGCCCATTTTGTCTTGCTATAATGAAAATATCTCCCAGTGCCATGGAAAAGAGTTGACCAGCATACGAAGTGGCACATCACATTCTGGAGTCATGAAAATGCATCTGCAGACACTGTGAGGTAAAAAGAATCTTTGGTCTTTAAATGCCCCAAATGGGCTAAGGCCCTGTTTCCACTGTCTTCCCAAAATAACACATCCATTCACTCTACCTTCTTTCACCTCTATTTCAATTAACACAGATGCTTACTGACCTGGAGGATATAATCTTGTTTTTTTTTTTTCACCTCTGTAAGTTTCCTACTCTCTCCACAAGTGTTATTAATGTCAGGAATCACTGATTTCATACCATTCATAGCAATAAATGTAACAGCTTTTATCTCATCAACATGTGAAACATGAGGTCCATATCCGTACTTACAAATTCAGAAGTCCTGAAACTTTTGGCTAGCTGGCATGGATTGGTCCTCTTTATACTACTAAAGTCTCATAAATTGCCGCATTAAACCACCTATTGGGAAATAGTCATAGTTATAGAATGTCTTGGATAGAAAAGGAACTTAAAGATCATCAAGCTCCCTGCCACAGGCAGATTCCCTGGCCTTTCCCAGCTCTAAATTTTTGCAGTGTTTATTTGGGAATGTGCATGCTGGTCAAGGCCAGAACCATAGCAGAGTCTCTTTTTTAGCAGTTTATCAGCAGAGATAACAAAATAGCAGTGTCAAGATTTGAGATCAGCTTACCAGTATAGGCATAATCAAGTGGATTTGTTTTTAAAGATGTTACTGGATCTTTGTCTGTACTCGGCACTGGTGAGGCCTTACTTCGACTACTGTGTTCTGTTTTGGGCACCTCAGTACAGAAAGGACATTGAGGTGCTGGAGCAGGTCCTAAGAAGGACAACAAGGCTTGTGAAGGGCTTGGAGAATATGCCCTATGAAGGAGCTGGGGCTGTTTATTCTGGGGAAGAGGAGGCTGAGGGGAGACGTTAATTGCTCTCTTCCAATACCTGAAAGGCTCTTACAGCAAGAGCAGGGTAGGTCTCTTCTCACTGGTGACAGGTGACAGGATGAGGGGAAATGGCCTGAAGTTGCACCAGGGTAAGTTTAGGTTGGATATCAGGAAAAAATTCTTTACAGACAGATTGTTAAGCACTGGAATAGGCTCCCCAGGGAGGTGGTTGAGTCACCATCCCTGAGTGTGTTTAAAAACTGTTTGGATGTGATGCTCAGGGACATTATTTAGTGAAGAGTTGTTAGTTAGAGTAGTACAGTTAGGTTGTGGTTATATTTGATGATCTTTAAGGTCTTTTCCAACCTGAGCAATTGTATGATTCTATGTGGTGGGGCACCTCCAATGGAGAATCTCTCCAAGCTGTTTGTGACTATAAAGGTGAAGAGTGAAATCCTCACAAAACATTTCAGTAGTATCTATGGAAAATAACATTCTTGGGTGTTTTGGTTGTTTTTTTTTTTTTGTTTTTTTTTTTTTCCACAGGGGGACAGTTGGTTTTTTTTTTTTTTTTTTTTTTTTTCAGTCAACTGTATTATTGTTTGCCCTCTTTGGGAAAAAAAATCTCAGAAATTTTATGGAGGAGCAGTGGGAGAGTCTGAAAATTTTTATTCAGCAGGGAAAATTACATTTCAGATGGGTTCATATTCAGAAGATATGTTTCATCTAACGCCATTTTTAGAATGTGGCGAAAGAGGTGAGATTTCTTTCATTTCAGGAAGTACAGGTTAACAGCCTGATCTTTCCAGTCCAGTGCAAAGAGGCCCTTAAGAGAGCTGAGGTAGCAGTGTCTCTCAGCCCTGAGCAAAACTGACTCTCTTTTGTGATTTATTCCTGTAAACATACAGCCCCACACTCCAAATCATGAAGCTGAAGTGTAAAAATATCACTCTGGTGTATTAAGAAATAACTTACATAATGCCAACCTCCTAAGATTTCACTTTCCAATTTTATCATGGCCTGCATTTTTAAGTTTTTGTCACACAGTAAGGACAGTCACATTCTTGCATCTTGTGATTAGCAATATAAGTCAGCTGAGTCCCAGTGTGAGAAAACACAGCATTTCTAATTCACTCCAAACACTTCTTTTAACTGTAGTTCATTGAATTCATTATGTGCCTGTCAGATTTGAGGCAACAGAATAAACAGACTTTCAGAGATGCTGTTGGCTCTGAGTGTGGGTCTCTTTCATTGAAACAATTTTTTATTGTATTTGCTACAGATTATTTTCTTCAGTGTTGTTTTTAGGCTGAATAGAGATTTGGTGATGTTTTGTGTTGGAATGTAACACTGTCGTGTCAGGTCAAAAGGGAAAATGTCAGTCAGTGTTTCCCTGTGATTGCACACACTTAACACCATGTCCTTTCAATGAACTCTGCCATTATTCTGAGACAGAACTGTTATCTTAGCTTGCATCACTGTGGATATTATCAGCCATAAAAATATGTAGCTTTTTATAAGCCTTATATTCAATAGTGAAATGTAAATACCTACTTGCCCAGTAATTGAATGCTATCAATTTTATCTTTCAAGAACCAATCTTCCTTTTTTTTTCCCCCTTCATTTCCTTCCTCCTTCCCTTCAATCCTTTCTTGTGTTTGTCCATCTGCCCTCTCACATTCGATTTTTTGGGGTAGTGGGCAGAGAGAGGTCTGTATTATACTATATTATTATAGTGTATTATATTATACTGTACTATACTAAGCAAGGCTTAGACCTTGGATCAGGTTTATACTTACCACTGGCAGCAATTTGCCTGTATCGCTTGTTCAAGCAAAGTATCCTTCTGCCTTTTGTTTCTAAAACAGAGATTAAAGGAGCTTACTTTTTTTTTTTTTTCTTTTCTGTAAACTCTTTAGAATCCCTTTATAAAAATCTATTATTATCTCTGCTAGACTTCCTCTAACTAGTATTTAGAAGCTTTTAGAGAATGAGAAGAGAGAATTAATTCATTATTTGGTTTGCTTTGAATCTCAACCTTTTGAATGATAGAAATGCAATGCCCATTACCTTGGAGATGGACACATCTGCAAATCTGTTAGAGTTAAGTAACAGTACTGCTTGCACAAGCTGAAATTTAAAGGTCAAAAAAACTTGCATCATCCCTGAAATATAAAACGACAGATGCTCAGTTTTCCAAGGCTGCATTTTAAAAAGCTCTTGGCCTGCTTCTAAGTGAGCCCTTACATAGTTTTGTTCAGTCCTTTTGATGTTTTTTTTTTTTTTTCCCAGTAAGAATTGTTATAAATAAAGAGAAATTAAAACTAAGCAGACATGTTTCAGTGAGTTGTCCTATGTATGTATTATCTCAGGTTCTAGAAGCTATAGATCTGTATTAGGATGGCAATGGCCCAGATAAACTATTTCTACCTCTGAGAAAGGCCGATCTACCATAGATTTAATGTTGCATCGACAATGTTGCATAGCTGTTAGTCTAAATCAGGTGGAAATACCTTTACACAGTTCTGCATTTCAGATATACACATACCTTTATACACCCAGCCAAATAAAAACTAATCGTTCATCTCTATCAGGGCATTTACATTGTGATATTGATTATTTTCTGTGTTTACCTCAGATTCCAGCTCACCACGTTGCAGACACTTTAGTTCAGTGATCCAGAGCAGAGTGGGAGGGGAGTACAGATGAGAAGTGGTTCATGCTTGATTCCACACTATATCAAATGGAACATTCTGTGCCTCCTGCCATGAAAGCCAGGGGCTCTTGCTCCTTGTTGGGGGGTGAGAAAAGCAGAAAAACCATGTCCAGACAGCTTTATGAAAAAATTGTTCTTGGTTTAGAAGGTTCCCAGATCAGGAACAGCTTGTTTCTCCATGACTTGGCCTTTTTTGTTTTCTTTTCTCAATGTAGCAGGCAATGTAGGAACAAAATCAAGGTGGATGGTTAGAAATATCTTGAGTGCCAAGCAACTTGCAAATGAAATGCAAATAACTTTCATTTGGATGGCAAAGGTTAGTTATCCGCCTTCTGAATTTTAGCTTACAATTGGAAATAAATGCTTAGATGTGGTATTAAGGGACATGGTTTAGTGGGGATGGAAGGTGAATGGTTGGACTAGATGATCTTGGAGGTCTTTTCCAGTGCTAGTGATTCTGTGATTCTTTTTTACTACATTTTGCAGTGAAGTAAAGTCATAATAATCTGTTTGGAATTGGTCTGTTGCCATGGATTGCAGGAATCATAGTAGGACGCAGTGACACTGAAAGGTCGCTTTGATCTCTAATGGTTATATCTCTGGGAATGACTAATGGCTTTATTCTGCTGCAAATGTAGTTCAGGAACAACATGATGAACTGCAACTGACTTGCTTTTAACCATATAGATCTCTGAGCCTTAAAAGAAAGGATGATGAAACCATATTAAAAAGGGAATGGATTTATTTTTCATTTTAGTCTTTTTGAGTAATGTTGGATGGTTGTTGGATGAGGTCATTTCACTTACAGAAATATAGCTTTAAAAAGTGACTGTATTGGTGGATGTTAATTCTCAAATTTATTACATTTAAATTCTTCTCCTTATGTGATGCTTCACAGGAGAATGACTTTGACCAACAGTCACACCAGTAGTCATCATCATTTTTGTTTTCCTAGAAATATTTTAGGACTGTCTTTAAGATGTGAGCTTTCTTGTCTTATCACAGGAAGTAAAGGATATTGCTTTTCTGAAGCACAGATTTGAAATAAGTAACTGAAACCACTGAGTTTGTGCTTGGTTTGGGACAGCTGAGCAGAGTGGCATGACTGAGTCATTCTGAATTAGCACAGTCCTAATGGTTATGTCAGATACCCTTTAGGGTGTGGAAAAGAGACATAACAGGTTTCTACTACAGCAGAAACTGTTAAAACAAGGAGAAGCAAGGAGCATGCCAGTTATGAAGCCTGCTTTGTACAATTTCTGTGTAGCTCTAATAAAAAAAAAAAAATAATAACTAGTTTGATAGGAAATGACAAAAACAACAATAACAAAAAAAAAACAAACCAAAAAAACCCCACATTCCCACTCTAACTTTCCATTTATCTTTCTTTTCTGTTTCTTTACTATTTCATGTTTCTATGTTCTTTGAATCATTTTCTTTCTTCACCTTTTCTCTATTAATTCCTATCTCCCTTCCTCCATCCCCAAATTCCTCAAATTTTAAAAGTCAACTCATTCTGTTATCCTCTTTCTATCAAACAGGCTATTTTATTCATTTTCTAGTTGTGACACTTTTAATAATTGACAAATATTGCCATGCATGTTGCTCTATATATGACTTTTTCATTTGGAGTTCATTGCATGTTTTGCATTTTTGAGAACTGTTTGTAGAATCGGTTAATATTCACTGCTACTGTGAAATGATGGTATATCCATTTCTCTTTAAACAATACTCACAGCTTCGGGACAGGTCTAAACAGCTCTTTGTTAGTATCTTCTTTCAGTTGTATCATTGAAATGGGTTCCAGAAGAGAATTTCCTTTTGTCTCCCAGAAATATAATGGGAAGATACATTAAGTGTCCCAAGAAGAGGACAGCTTAGATTAAAATGTGGATAAACTACAATCCTCTTCTCACTTTCAGTAAAGACCATGCTTTAAGCAACTGACTCATCCCATGGAAAATCACTTCATTCGTTGTGATACAATTGTTGTGACACAGTATTATCTGCCAGTCCAAAAGAAACTCAAAAGATCATGTACTGTCAAATTTTTCCCTGTGTTTAAATAACTCAGTTCTGATCACGAAACCAGTGTCTAAGCTTGCTTCCCAGTCTATGCTGACTATGATACCTTTGGGCATAGCTTGTCACATAACTTCTGGCTACATCAACACAGCTAAAAGGAGAGAGCAACGGACCAGAGCCAGAGCCCAAGGTCAACAGCTACAAATTCACATTGCCTATGGCATGTCTCTTCACTCACAAACCTGCTTTGGTGACAGTTAGTTGATGTGGTCTGCAGTGGGACCACACAGAGAAAAAAAGTTAGGCAGCATGGATGGTTCAGAATCCTGAGCAGCTTCACTTATTTATGCAGTGGTGTGCAGCTACTCTTTGAGAATAATTCAGTGCCTGGTCTGAAGCTGGTAAGAGAATCAATAGTAAACAAATAAATGTAATCCAAATCAACATTGATGAAAAGCCCAGAATGTGAAATTAGTCTAAAGCTGCCTCTTGAAAGCCCTTTTGCAGTGTGTTAACAGCTTCAATGGGAAGGTTGGCAAGATTGTGAGGTTACCTTTATTTCCACAGTTCTGCTATCAAAGGGGACACTTCACTCTCTTTCCCACCTCCTCTGCCATTTGTAAGTTGCTTGCCTCCTCTGTGAGCTCTGCCTCCTTGAGAAGCAACTCAGGAATGCCTTGGTGTTCTTTCTGTGCACTCCACAGCATATTCTTCTTTATCCATTTGTTTCTAAAGAGGGACTGTGAGTTACCTGAGGTTGTTGCTTGAAAATTCAGTAAATAATCAAGCATTAGGTTGCATTTTGTTTCTTGATTTTCTATTTACATTCGTTCATTAACAATTTCATGAATGGAGATTTACTATCCTCAGCTCCACTAACAAGCTTCTGAGGAAGCTTTCTATATGAGGAAGTATTGTACCTCACAGTCAGGTGGCAGTGGACAATTAGGATAAAAATATTTATTTACCTCTGTATAATCCTTTGCATTGATCACACACCTCCATTTTGCACTGTGAGTATGCTGCTATACTCAGAGGCAGCTGCACTTTACCATCAACAGGAAATAAACAAAGAAAAAGTATTAATCTGTTTTAATCTCAAGTATAGAGATTATTTTTTCTCCAATAATAAGAAGCTATCTTCTGAAAATGCACAACTGCACTGCTGGAATATCTGTCTTGTGTCTTGGCGCATACCACATATAATTAAAGCAGCGGACTTTGTTAGTTTAAAGCAGTAGAAAAGCAGAGTGGCAGAACATCTAGGACTGGATATGGCACCACAAAACAATGAATCAGAAGATTCAAACTTTATAAAACACATTTTCAGCAGTTCCTCAGTGCACAAAGCAACGTTGCCAGGTAGATCAAGTGACATAGTTGTGAAATAGTTTATTCAACTGAGATTTCTCTCCACTTTCATTCTCTCACAAATTACTTACAGATATTTTGTGCACATACACTTTTTCAGTGTCTTCATCTCTGTTCCACGGATAATCAGTCAAATCATCCAAATAATGTCCTCCACAACAGTGAGAAGCAGGTTCTTTTACAATATTTTTGCTTCCATGCAAATTTAAACTGAGTTATTAAATGAACAGTGAAAGAATTTATGCACTCTGTTTGTTAGTAATTTTTTTTCAAATTGCAGCAGATTAAATTCCTCTACTTTTATATAAAAATAACACTGAATCAAGCAATAACTTTTTCTATGATTGATTTATTCCATACCATTAAATACCACATCATATCATTAAAAAAAATACCATACCATTCACCATCCAGGATGAATCATTGAAATGCGTACTTTTAGGCACCTATTTCTTTTCAGGAACATGAGAGCTAAAGTATTGCTTGTGAGTAACCAGCAGTATCAGTAATCTTCACATGATTTATTTATGCCTCTCTAAAAAGCTCTGATGTAACTGTCCAGTGCTGTTTTCTTTTTCCTACAGGGAGAAAAAAATCCCAAGCTGTCATCATCAGCTGGCTTGTGTCCAGTAATTTCAAACAGCACTATTTGAAATTAATTTAAATAGCAGAAGACTGGGATCTAATTTATCTCATATGTCAGGAGAGTGGGCAATAAAACTAATCAGTTGAATCTTCGCAGTCCTTCTGTAATAGTGGGAGGAGAGGGTGAGATCACCAGTTCTGCAAAGCTTAAGTGACCAGCTGACTTCTTTCTTTGCTGGTTTTTTATGCTTTCCACTAGCAAAGCAATCTAGGGAAACATTTCCCTGTTACTCTGTGAATAAGAAGCTTTCACATATGGTCCCATTGCAATGTAAGCCCAAGTGACACAGAGTCCTTCAGAAGATCATATATGTCTCCATAAGTATCATTTTTTCTTACATCACAGCTGTGGAAAGAAACAATTAATGAATGGTGTATAGCTTTAATACTCATGGTTCTGAAGATGAACAAGGCCCTTGAGAATACTGGAAGTAATTACGCTGTCTTCCCTTCTGTTTTAGCTACTGGGACCAGCTTTGTTCACTGCAGTTGTTATGAGAATTTCTTAGCATTTTTAAGACTGGCTTTTATTTCTTGGAATGGTTCAGAATGTGTCATATCAACTCTGAGAAACTGCAGCAGGCATTGAGAGCCAAGCTACCTCATATGGTAGAAGCAACCTCACCTATTATAACCAAGTTTTCCATTTTGTTTTGCTTAACATATTAGAGGACCACATCACCTTACTGCATTTGTAAGGGGCTACTTTAGTTTGTGTGTTCTTTGTGAGTATGCGAACCAGGAGAGGTTCAGGTTCAATACTGGGAAAAATTTCTTCTCAAAAAGAGTGATAATGCATTGGAACATGCTGCCCAGGAAAGTGGTGGTATCACTGTCCTAGAGGTGTTCAAGAAACATGTGGATATGCCACTGAGTGGGAATGGGCTGATGGCTGGACTAGATGATCTTAGTTGTCTTTTTCAACCTCAATGATTCCATGATTCTATGATTTTATTCAAGAACAAAAGCAGTCTATATCAAATTATATATAATATAATTTGTGTGCCTATGATTTAGATTCAATCTTCTTGAAATTTGCTGAAGATGCAGAAATGTAGGTTAAGATAAAAAGCTCTTAAGATACAACTCACATGCTTCTATATATTGTCTGTAGGAAGACATTTCATTTTTCACATGCCAAATAGATGTAGTTAAAACATAGCTAAAAGAAGAAATGTTATCAAGTCAAAATCCAACTTGTTTTTACAATCTTTAAGTCTCCGCTCCTTGATAAGTTCTTGAACTTGTGCCATTTTGCAAGGCGCATTGATTCAAAGGCTCTGCTGGGGAGGTGGGAGACTGATATCACAACATTAGCATGTCCTGAATTACTATCGGAGAATCACAGTCTCAGAGGCACTGAACAAGTTGTGGAATTACAGTCATGTTTAACTGACATTAAATAGACTGTTGACATATTAAAATGCTGTTAAAACTGCTTCTTAATCAGTTACCATGGTACTATGATCGGCTATGCTAACATATTGTTAGTTATGAACTGTTTTGATATAAAATTACTCTGTCAATGTAATGTATCATCAACATGTAAGTAGCTCTCCACTGAGTACTGTCAGATACTGTTTTTTCTGTGTGTGTACTACCATTAGAATTTATGGTAAGACTTACATCTAATAATATAATTCAGTCCATCACTCTAAATAAATGTTAAAAGAGACTTGTGGAGACTGAATTAAACACGAGTGATTAGAATATTCAGAAATGTGCACTTATATATGCAGAGCTCATCATTACTTTCAGTAACTTTTATTTATAAAAATGAAGACCAACCAGCATCCAAAAGATAACAAACACCACAGATAACCTATTTTTGGCTTCAGGTAAGTTTTTTACTTCTAAAAGTATCCTATAGGCAGCAGTTCTTCATCTAAGATGCTTATGTTTTAATCAAGAGCTGTCAAACTTCTTGACAACTAGAGAAGAGATTACTTTATAGCCATTTACTCAAGGATCAGATGGGAAATAAATTTTACAGTTACAAAGGATGATGGAAAATGATCTGAGGACCATGTGAGAATTCCTCCCTGGCCCGCCAGTTTAATGGCCTAATTTGAGTAATGAGCAAATTTTACTATGCCCTGCATACAAATTGTACAAGCAACTTTATTGCAGATGTAGTATTGCTGCTAATATCCAGTTCTATACTATCTGCGATAAAGCAGAATCTCTACTGCAGCGTGATTAAAGTATAATATTATGCATTTTATCTGAAAAAAACATGATTAAATGTAAACAAAATTCACAGCAGTTCAGTGGCTTTGACTCCGCAGGATGTCAAAGTAAAGATCAAAATTTTCTCTTTCATGATTATAACTTACGATTCTATAATATTACGTGGGCAGTAAAGCAGATTCATTAGAGGATGAGCAGGTAATAAAAGTAGTAACTAATGGACAAATCCTGACTTCAGTGAAATCATTCTTATTTCTCTAATTTCATATTTTGTAACCTTGGATTTTTTTAATAACCTTTTTTCAAACTCTTTATTTCTGTTTTTTAGTTTATTGAAGACAACGTGAGTCTGCAAGGAACATAGCCTCATACGTCTTTTTTCTTCTGTGCCCAGTTTATTTGTACACCTTTGAAACACAAATTTTTGATGTCCTCTGTTGCAAGAGTTCTAGTTTATCTATTTGATATTTCATTTTGCTGCGGAGACTAGCTTCTGAGCAGGTAAGTTATAGAATCATAGAATCACAAGGTTGGAAACAACCTGTAAGATCATCTAGACTAACTGTCTTCTCGTTACCATTGCTACCACAAATTAAACCATATCTCGTAGCTCCTCATCCAGGAACCTCTTGAATGCTGCCACGGATGGCGACTCCACCACCTCCCTGGGCAGGCCATTCCAGTTCCTGACCACACTCTGAGAGAAGTTTTTCCTCATGTCCAACCTAAACTTCCTCTGGTACAACTTGCGGCCTTTTCCCTGGATCCCGTTAGTTGCCTAGGAGAAGAGGCCAAGTCTGCACTGGCAAGGGATCGGGAGTAAAAAGACCAACCAAAAGCCAAGCAAAAGCTCTTTTTAAGTCTTAAAAAAAAGCCTTAAAAAGGCTAGCAACAGCACCGCGCTTGTGCTGGGAAGATGGCAGCTTGTAGGCAGGCTCCTATGTCACCAGGGGTGGAGCTGGCACATTAGCTGCATGGTTTAATCACCTGCCCTTAACCTTCACACCTGATAATAAGCTTTAAATAGCTTCGGGGAGACTACATCAGGTGAGAAACCATTGTTTCTGCTTACTGGGAAAGGGGTGGTTCAGTGAAGGAGCACAGCCCGTACTTCCCATAGGGTGCTACATCTGTGCCTGTGGGAGGTGAGTCAAGTGGTGAGAACTGTAAGCTTTTGTCCCTCCTTGCTCAGGAGGATGGCTCTCCTTAGTAGTCTCTGAGACCAGCGGCCAAAACAAGGTCTCCACCAGACAGCAGGCTTATTCTGAGAAGACCATGGCAACCCAGATGGAGGGCCTGTCAGAAATGTGGCTGTTCAGGTCTCTGGCTGCAGGGAGTGCCTGAGTCTACTGCTGTCCAGGGAGAGTGGCAGGGATTCTACCTGTGTGAGGTGTGAGCAAGTGGATGAGCTGCTCAGCCTGGTGGTGGAGCTCAAGGATGAGGTGCAGAGACTTAGGACAATCAGGGAGTATAAGCAGGAGATCAACTGGAGGAGTGACTCGCTGGCTTACCAGAGGGAAGGATTCTGGGAAAATACCCCCAGAAAGGTGGTGGACCCCCTGCCCTGTCACAGTTGGACAGACCTGACTGATAAGGAAGATTGAAAGAGAGTCCCTACTTGGTGTCACAGGAGCGCCCCACCCCCCCTCCACCCCCCTTCCACCCCCCCCTCCACCCAGTCCACTTCCCCAGCTCCCTCTAAGCAATAGGTTCCAGTTGCTGGAAATTCAAGGAGAGAGGTGATGGAGGATCTGCCTAAAAGGGAGCCTTGGACAAGGTGGTCACCTCCATGCCTTGAGACTGTCTCTGACAGGAAAGAAAGAAGGGTGGTCTTGGTGGGTGACTCCCTTCTCAGAGGAATGGAGAGCCCCATATGCAGACCTGACCCAGGTCATTGCGAAGTGTGCTACCTTCCTGGGGTTCGGGTCAGGGATGTAACCAGGAAACTCCCAAAGCTGGTTAGGTCATCTGATTACTTTCCATTACTTGTAGTTCAGGTGGGCAGTGATGAAATTGCTCAGACAAGTTTATGAACTATGAAAAAAGATTTCAGGGGTTTAGGACGTTTAGTTCAAGGAGCGGGAGCTCAAGCGATCTTCTGCTCTATACCTTCAGGAGCAGTGAGGGACACTGAGCGGGACTGAAAAGCGCGAGCAATGAATAATTGGCTCAGAGGCTGGTGTCGAGCCAGGAACTAGGATTCTTTAATCATGGGGCAGTTTACTCGACTCCTGCTCTGTTGTCTGTCTGTGGAACCAAGCTATCTCAAAGGGGGCAATGAATCCTAGTGCAGAAGCTAGAGGGGCTTATTGAAAGAGCTTTAAACTAGCTATGAAGGGGGAAGGGGGCAAAATAGACCTCACAAGGATGAGCCTAGGGGAACAATGCTTGAGCTGGGTGTGAGGCAGACGACTCAGCTGAAGTGCATCTAGACCAATGCACGCAACGTGGGCAACAAGCAGGAGCAGTTGGAAGCAATTGTGCATCAGGCTAATTATGACCTTGTTGCTATTACCGGAACATGGTGGGACCACTCCCATGACTGGAGTGCTGTGATAGATGGCTACGTGCTCTTCAGAAGGGATAGATGAGGGAAGAAGAGTGGTGGTGTGGCCCTTTATATTAAAGACTGCTTTGATGTTGAAGAGCTTGGGATTGGGAATGACAGAGTTGAGTGTCTATGGGTAAAGATCAGGGGGAAGGCCTGCAGGGGTGACATCTTGGTGGGGGTCTGTTATAGACTGCCCAGTCAGGATGAAGAGTTGTACAAGGCATTCTATGAGCTGCTCACAGAAGCCCTGCGATCGCCAGCACTTGTTCTCATGGGAGACTTCAACTTCCCTGATATATGCGGGAAACATAATACAGTGCAGAGGAAGCAGACCAAGAGGTTTCTAGAGTGTGTGGAAGATAGCCACCTTATGCAGCCAGTACAAGAGCCTACCAGGGGTGGTGCCCTGCTAGACCTGCTCTTCACTAACAGAGAAGGACTGGTGGGAGATGTGAAGGTTGGGGACTGTCTTGGGCAGAGCGACCATGAAACTGTAGAATTCTCTATTCTTGGTGATGTCAGAAGGCCCACTAGCAAAAGTGCTATCTTGAACTTCCAGCGGGTGGACTTCATTCAGGATGCTTGTAGCATGGATCCCTTGGGAGTCTCTTCTTAAGAGTAAAGGGGTCCAGGAAGCCTGGACGCTCCTCAAGATGCAAATCTTAAAGGCACAAGAACAGGCTGTCCCTGAGTGCTGTAAGGTGAGCTGTAGGGGAAGACGACCGTTATGGATGAGTCAGGAACTACTGTTGAGACACAAGGAGAAAAAGAGAGTCTGTGTCCTCTGGAAGAAGGGACAGGCTACTTGGGGAGATTACAAGGGAGTAGCTAAGGTATGCAGGGAGGAAGTTAGGTAGGCGAAAGCCCAACTTGAACTCAGATTGGGCACTGCAGTAAAAGACAGTAAAAAATCCTTTTACAAATATATCAGCAGTATATAAAGAACCAGGGAAAATTTCCATCCTATACTTGATGCAGCAGGAAATATGGCCACTGAGGATAAGGAGAAGGCTGAGGTCCTCAACGCCTTCTTTGCATCTGCCTTTCATAGCCAGACCAGTTCTCCTCTGGGCATTTTATGCCCTGATCTGGAAGTCTAGAATGCTAATCAGAATATACCTTCAGCGATTGAGGTGGAGACAGTCAGAGAGCTCCTCCTCCATCTGGACTGTCAGAAGTCCAGGGGACCAGACGGCCTACACCCTGGGGTGCTGAGGGAGCTGGCGGGGGTGATTGCCGAGCCATTCTTGGCCATCTATCAGTGCTCCTGGTTAAATGGAGAAGTTCCAGTGGATTGGAGGCCTGCTGATGTGACTCCCGTCTTCAAAAAGGGCCGTAGGGAGGATCTGGGGAACTACAGGCCTGTCAGCCTGACCTCAGTACTGGGGAAAGTAATGGAGCAAATCATTTTGGGTGAGATCACACAGCATGTGTGTGGTGTCCAGGGGATCAGGCCCAGCCAGCACGAGTTCATGAAAGGCAGGTTGTGCTTGACCAACCTCATCTCCTTCTATGACTAGGTGACCAGACTGGTAGATGAGGGAAAGGCTGTTGATGTAGTCTACCTAGACTTCAGCAAGGCCTTTGACACGGTCTCTCGCAGTATTCTTCTGCGGAAAATGGCTGCCTGTGGCCCTGACAGGTATACCCTTCTTTGGGTGAGAAACTGGCTGGAGGGCCTTGCCCAGTAGGGTAGTGGTTAATGGAGATAAGTTCAGCTGGCAACGTGTTTCAAGTGGTATCCCCCAGGGGTCAGTACTAAGGCCCATCTTGTTTAGTATCTTGATTGATGACCTGGATGAGGGGATAGAGTGTACTCTGAGTAAGTTTGCAGATGACACCAAGTTGGGAGGTGGTGTCGATCTGCCTGAGGGTAGGGAGGTTTTTCAGAGGGATCTAGATAAGCTGGATTGCTGGACTGAGGTGAATGGGATGAGGTTCAACAAGGCCAAGTGCCAGGTCCTGCATTTTTCTACAACAACCCCATGCAGTGTTATAGGCTTGGGACTGAGTGGCTGGATGACTGTGGAGAGGAAAGGGACCTGGGGGTGTTGGCTTTGGGGCCCTCACTACAAGAAAGACATTGAGGCCCTCTGTGTCCAGAGAAGGGCGACGAAACTGGTGATGAGGGGCCTGGAGCACAAGTCCTATGAGGAGCGGCTGAGGGAGTTGGGATTGTTTAGTATGGAGAAGAGGAGGCTCAGGGGAGACCTCACTGCACTCTACAACTTCCTGAAGGGAGGTTGTGATGAAGAGAGGTTTGGCCTCTTCTCTCAGGCAATGAACAGAACCAGGGGAAATGGCCACAAGTTGTACCAGAGGAGGTTTAGGTTGGACATGAGGAAAAAATTTTTCTCTCAGAGAGTGGTCAGGCACTGGAATGGCCTGCCTAGGAAGTTGGTGGAGTCGCCATCCCTGTCAGTGTTCAAGAGGCATCTGGATGAGGAGCTATGAGATATGGTTTAGTTTGTGGTAGCAATGGTAATGAGAAGATGGTTGGACTAGATGATCTTACAGGTCATTTCCAACCTTGCAATTCTATGATTCTATGATATATTCCTTTAGCATTTTCATACATGGTTCCTGTTTTATTGTTGCATTTAGTAGCTTCAGTGAAAGCATCCTGCTGTTCACCTGCTTAAAAATCTGTTTGTTTGTTGAAGGTAATAAGAAAGGGGAGCTTATAAGCATGAAGCAGACTGACTTTTATACCAATAGATGGTGACAGGAGAAGGGGAAATGCCTTTAAATTTAAATAAGGGAACTTTAGATTTTATGTTAGGATGAGTTTTTTTTTTTTACTCAGGAGGTGGTGAGGCAATGGCACAGGCTGCCTGAGAAGCTATGGGTTCCCCATCCCTGAAGGTGTTCAAGGCCAGGATGGATGGGGCCCTGGGGAGCCTGAGATGATTGGGTGGCAGCCCTGCCCATGGCAGGGACAATGGAGCTAGGTGATCTTTGAGGTCCCAAGCCATTCTATGATCCTCTGATACTCTACAGTGCGAAGACTTGTAGATGATATTAACTTGGGAAAGCAAGTACACAGTATAAAGTCTTGCTCTTAAGATCTCAGTAGACTGAAGAAAAAAAAAAATTGTAAACATTTCAGATTATGTTATTAGCTAGAATTTATCTTGGCCAAATCAAACCAGAGTATGGCGGCAGATTGAGGTAACAATGAAAACAGGACAGGGAAATTTGTTGTGGGATTTTCCAGTAGAAGAAACTGGTTGGAAGCTAAGATATGGGAAGAATGCAAAGAAGAAGCCAGAAGGGTAAGATGAACAGGAAGAACATGGGCTGTGGGAATCTTCCCATCACTGCAGTGCTCTGCAGTGTCTTGGGGCAATGCCATTATTCTATTGAGATCAGTGGGATTTCTGCTCCTGGCTCTAGTGCAGCAAATGTGTCCCTCTTGATGCTTATCACGGGTGCTTGACCTTGCAGGCAAGGAAGTGATTGCAATTTAGAGTATCTCAAAGAATAACTTGTGTCGCGTGCTTATTGGGTTCAGTAGAAAGACAGCCTTCATTTTTCGTAAGTGCAGATATACTTATTGTACTCAAAGATCATCCTAGTCAGATCTCTATCAGATCACTTTGTTTAGAGAGCAAAGGAAAACCTGGGCACTTCTGGATTGATTCCCATATGTTGACTCACAACTATCCTACTCAAAGCCAAAACCACTCCTAGTAACGCTTTCAGTCACCAACAGCAACTGCCAACCAGTGAGAACAGATAACAGCAGAGACAAACTCTCAAGTCTGCTTCAACCTGAAGCTGGAATTTTTGTGGAAGAGAGATTTTAGCTGTAGGATGTATTAACTGAAGGCACATTAGAGATTCTCTAGTGAGTGATCAATAAGTCAACAGCTTATTAGCAGTGAAAATCCTTGCGTCTGGAAAGCTCTCCCTAGCTACCTGCTTCAGTGCCAAAGTTGGTAAGTCTGTATTATAGCAATAAGCTTGCCTGTGGATCTTTGAAATGGGGATTAATTTAAAAACAAACAAAAAAAAAGCAAATCACATTTGTGATGTATATTCAGTGTTTTCCATATAACCTCTGCTAAATTTACAAAGTAGTGTTTATCCTTTCAGTCTTGCTGTGTGTAATTTGGACTCTGTCATGATTTTTTTTTTTCTTCTCAGCACTAATACATGACTTAAGTTGGTATCAGGAAACTGGTCAGTTATATATCTAGACTGTATTAAAATGACCCATTGATACAAATCCAGTTCATAAATATTTATCAGGATGGGAGTAATAAGACAAATAGAAAAGATGCCAGCATCTTCTGGCGTAGTTTCAAGAGGAGATGATACTGAATGTACACAGAATGTGGTTTCTTAAAGAAGCGTTACCATTCTACATTTAACAATTGCTATATTTTATTTAGGAGTTCATTACCTTTCACTGTATGTGAAGAATGACTGACACCGTTTTATTGTATTTCAAGGAGATTTCTATGCTATTTATTTAACATGTCTTCTCTCTTAAAAGATAACCATAACAATGAAGACTGGGATAGTCATCCTTTGAGTAACAAAGAACTAACTGAAACAGTGTTTATTCTACAAAATCTTTTTCTTTATTTTATAAAAGCATTGGCTGAGAAAATATATAATATCCTACTGATAGGTTTAATTCAGAGGCATTGATTTCCTCAAAACTCTTTGAGACTAGAAGTTTTTATTTCATAATTACATTTTCATCTTGCTCTAAGTTTCCTTGCATCCATCACACACGCACTCTTTCCCCAGGAATGCTGACAGCAGGTTTTATGCATTTACCCAATATTTGCTCTTTGACTTCAGCTTAGCATTTGATCCTACAGAATTTAGAAAATGTGCTCAAAATCATTTAATCTAATACACTGTATTAAAATACTCAGTAGACACAGTGTTATATTTTCTTGCATCAGGAACAAAAAGCTTATCCACCAAGCCTCAACAGGTTTCGAGTTCAGTTCAAATGTTGATTTGAATTCCACCAGTATGAATAATTGCTTTGGTATCTGAGCCGATTGACTAAATCATCTCAGACAGTTGAAATCACCATGAGTTTGTAAAACTGGGCTGTGATGCTATAATTTATTTTCTTAAAAGATAGATAAAGAATCAGAGCTTTGATAAATTTGTGGGATGAAGTGAAGCCAGAAGAAAAAATTGGAAGAAGTGAAAATTGGAAAACTCACGTTTCATTCTGGAGGCAAGCAGGGTACCGTGATGGTTAAGAAACTGGTTGAAAGGCCACAGACAGAGGGTGGTCATCGATGGTTCTATGTCCAGGTGGAGGCCGGAAATGAACAGTGTCCCCCAGGGTTCTGTCTTGGGACTGATGCTCTTTAACATCTTTATCAATGACATCAGTGATGGAATTGAGTGCACCCTCAGCAAGTTTGCTGATGACAACAAGCTGAATGGTGCAGTCAATGTCGTTGAAGGAAGGGATGCCATTCAGAGGGACCTCAAGAGGCTAGAAAGGTGGGCCCGGGTGAACCTGATGAGGTTCAACACAGCAAAGTGCAGAGTTTTGCACTTGGGCTGGAGGAATCCCAGGCATCCATACAGACTGGAAGGAGCGGTCCTTGAGAGCAGCTCTGTGGGGAAAGACCAAGGGGTCTTGATAGGTGAAAAACTTAATATGAGCCAGCAGTGTGCCCTTGTGGCTCAGAAGGCAAATGGTATCCTGGGCTCCATCAGAAGAGGGGTGGCCAGCAAGGACAGAGAGGTGATTGTCCCCCTCTAGTCTGCTCTGGTGAGGCCCCATCTGGAATACTGCGTCCAAGTGTGGAGCCCCCAGTACAAAAAAGACAGGGAGCTATTGGAGAGGATCCAGAGGAGCACCACAAAGATGATCAGAGGGCTGGAGCACCTCCCCTGTGAAGACAGGCTGAAGGAGCTGGGCTTGTTCAGCCTGGAGAAAAGAAGGCTGTGGGGTGATTGCAGCATTTCAATACCTAAAGAGAGCTTACAGAGGGGAGGGGAATCAACTCTTTGAAAGGGTAGATAACAGGAGGACAGGGGGAAATGGTTTTAAGTTGAGGGAGGAAAGACTTAGGTTGAATGTCAGGGGGAAATTCTTTACAGAGAGAGTGGTGAGGTGCTGGAACAGGCTGCCCAGAGAGGTTGTGGATGTCCCGTCCCTACAGGTGTTCAAGGCCAGATTGGATGGGGCCCTGGGCAGCCTGGTCTAGCATTAAATGGGGAGGTTGGTGGCCCTGCATGTGGCAGGGGGGTTGGAGCTTCATGATCCTTGAGTTCCCTTCCAACCCTGGCCATTCTGTGATTCTGTGAACTATAAGAAACCTAGAGTTGTCTCTTGGTATTATACTGGATTCTTCTTAATCCATTCAAGTTTTGCAAACTGTCCTCAAAGGGGCAAGGGATCACCACGCCAATCTCTTTTGAGGTGTTGTAAATTATAGATGCACCTTTTCAACAGGATGGCCTTACTCTAAGATTGGTTTGGCTTCCTGGAAAAAATATAAGAATGTCTGAATGTCACATCCTGACCAGAACTGCTGTTGCAGCTCAATTCTGCATTGTGGTTTCCTGTGAAGTGCTACATCACTCCTCCTTCATTCTATGGGTTTTTGCTGCAGTTGCATTCTGCATATGTATTTTTCTGGAGCCAATTTTTCCTCAAGTAACAGAGAAGATGGCTATCATCCAGAACTAAATATAAATTCAGTTCCTTTTCTTGAGCTGAAGAAATTTGGATTTATAATAAAGAGGTTCCTGTAACTATTACAAAAAAAAGTAAAAGTAGGCTGCTTCTTTCTAGCTATGCTTTCCTGATCGCATAAACATGAAGTGAAAAAATAATGGAGTTTTCACTGTTGTATTTGTTTGTAATCTATGACAAACAAGTAGCAGTGAATAGAAGCATTTCAGAATATGATCAATCTGAAGTTTTGCAACACCATAAAAGCAATAAAGAAAAAATACTTGAACAAACAATAGAAATACATCCAAGCATTCTAATATATCTATTCATTCTAAATATATGTATCCCAAAATTTAAAACGGTCCATTGAGGAAAGAAAATCAAAAATCCAAGTTTGAGAAGGAAGGCTATTTTGTCCTCTTCTTCTTCAAGGAGTGAGAATGAGAGGTCTCCAGTGAAATTAAGCAGGTTTAAGCTGCCATTTCTGTCTTCTGGGATTTCAGTCATATATGTTGGAGAAAGCACTTCCATTTCCTGTGCTGAAGATTATTTGATAACAGATCTTATTTTCATTGTTCTGTTTCCACCTAGTGCTCGAAGTGCAAATTGCACTGAATTGTAAGTATTTTCTAGAATCAGACTGCAAATCTGCACTGGTCTCAGCTTTGAGGGTATTTGCATTACAAATAAGTAAATGAGTATAGTAATATTAAATATTTCTTTCTTAGTAAAAGGTATTTGCACTTGCTCCTAAAGATTGAGTGTCACTATGTCGAATCAAGTATCAACTATGGTCTTTGCTACATGGTCTATTCAGTGATATGGCTTAAATCTTAGAATCCCTATTGGAGATATCATTTTTGTGTGAGGTCTGTCGTTAACTGAAGACAAATGAATGCACTGTGGTGACTGAAAGGCATTCATTACTCTCATGGGCAAGAGTGTACTGAGGCTGAAGTCCAGAAGGCGGTCCCTGAACTGCCCCGAGGTTTTCATTCAGGTGGACTGATCTGGGCAATCTTTCTCCTTGCATCTCAAGCTATAAAGTAGCTTTTACACTTTATAACAACCATGACCTTTTAGTAACAGAATATGGAGGCTTCAAAAACTCCATGGTAATGCCAGAAGAAAAAAAGCAAAGATTTTTCTGCTGAACTATGACAGGAAGAGCAAAGCATAGCTATGAGATACAACTTGTGGATCTACCTTCTGAAATTAGCAGGAATCTTAAAGGTGAATAAAAAGCATATATATACAGTGCAAGTGATGCTTTATGTCTCTTTTAGGTTATAAGACAAAACAAATTGGGCCTTGGTCTTACACGTTTTAGTATGTCACATGTTTACAAAAAGTAAGAAAATACTGATCTTGCTAAACTGAAACAGCATTTCATAAAATGTAAGTATGGCAGTAGCTTTGATAACTGAATTTTTTGTTCACATTATTTTTAGCAAAATCTAGGTATACCACTTCTGTAGGTTTGCCCATTCTTGTAGCTAGAGCAAAATAGCTGAATGACTGAATTGCACCACATGCATCTTCTGGAAAATATATGATTTTTATTCATGCTTCTGATGTGTAGGGGGAAAGTCTCTTCAGGATTCGTAATTTGGACTTTTTTGGGGGGAAAAATGCTTCAGTTCCTTTTTTTTTTTTTTTTCCTTCTTGCATATTCTCTTTGAGCATATGCAAAAGGGAAATAAATTCATGCCAAGATTAAGGAAATTCACTGTTTCAGGCTCAAAGCATCTTGGCCATTCTCTCAGGACAGTGTACTAAGTGCTGGTTTATTAGATCGGAGACCCCACCCTGAGAAAAGAATTTCCTCCGAAGATCTAAATTTACCCTCTTTTAGATTGAAAGCCATTCCATCTTGTCCCTATCTATCTGATAGTGTAAAAAGTCAGTCCCCTTACTGCTTGTAATCTCCTTTCAACCACTGGAAGACAGCAATGAAGTCCTCCCAAAGCCTTCTCCAAGCTAAATGAGTCCAAAAGCCCTCAACCTTTCTTCACAGGACTCCAGCTCTCTGATCATTTTTGTGGCCTTCCTATGGATCTGCTTCAGCAGCTTCTCATTCTCCTTCCTGTATGGGACCCTCAGACCTGGACACAGTGCCCCAGGTGGGGCCGCATGATGGCAGAATAGATACGGACAATCACCTCCCTTGCCCTACTGGCCCCTCCTCTGTTGCAGCTCAAGATACTGTTGCCATTTTGGGCTGCAAATGCACACTGCTGGCTCATGTCCAGATTTTCATCCATCTGGACCCCCAGATCTTTCTCCATAGGGCAACTATCATGAGTTCTTTTCTCAGTCTGTACTTATAATTTTGGGATTGGCCTGATCCAAATGCAACCTTAACCGTTGTTAAACCTCATTAGATTCTCAAGTGCCCTCTTTTTGAGCATGTCTATTTTTATTTATTAAGAGAACACTCTCTGGATTATGTCCTTCTATTTTGTCAACTGCACCATTCAGCTCAATGTCATCAGCAAGTTTACTGAGAGTACATTCAGTCCCACTGTCCATGTCATTGATAAAGATGTTGAGGAACAGCAGTCCCAAGATGGACCCCTGGGGGGCGCCACTTGTGATCAGTTTCCACCTGCATATAGAACTATTTCAACAGCCCTCTGGCTATGACCATGTGAACAATGCTTTATCCACTGAACAATCCAGCCTTCAAATTTGTATCTCTCCCATTTAGAAATGAGGATGTGGTGTAGGACCATGTCAAAGGCCTTGCACAAGTCCAGGTAGATGACATTAGTTGTCCTTCCTTTGTTCACTGATGACATCACTCCATCATAAGAGGCCACTAGATTGGTCAGGCATGATCTGCCCTTGGTGAAGTCATCCTGGCTGTTTTGAATCACCTCTTCATCTTTTATGTTCCTTAATATATCTTTCAGGAGGACCTGTTCCATGATCTTCCCAGGTATAGAGTTGAGGAGAGCCTCGTGAGGTGTTCTCAGAGATGCTCTGCTCTTATACTTGGAGGGATTTTGCAACCCTGAACCCTGCTTAGAAGTTCTGGGACACGAGAGGCATGAGAAGCTTGACTGGCCAGGAAGACTGAGGCAAAGAACTCATTAAGTACCTCAGCCTTCTTCATGTCTGAGGAGACCAGCTTTCCCTTTTCATTTGTCAGAGGAAGTACACTCTTTGCAAATTGTTGTCAATGGAGTCCAGGAGTCTTCTGGACTGTTTGCAGCCCACCATGTTGTTTTCCCAGCATATACCTGGGTGGCTGAAATCTCCCACCAGGATGATAGCTTGCAAGAATTATGCCTTTTATAGCTTTGCAAGAAGGCCTTGTCAACAAGCTCCCCTTAATCAAGTGTCTTATTGTCAAAAAGTTATCTAGATCAATCTGTGCTTGTAACAGGGAGCAGTAGGCCCATGGGCTCCCTGCCCAAAAATGGGAAGGGAAAAGGGGATGGTTAAGGAGATGGGAGCTGGGCCCAAAAACAGAACAGTGGCAATGACCTAAGGAGGAAAACTTTATTTTACTAAATATGATATCGGAATGCAAGATAACACAATATAATATAATGTAATTGAAAATGAGGCTAATAAATAAAATAAGAGAGAGTGTCCAAAACCAAAAGGCCTACTTTGAACTGAAGGCATACAACTGGGGAGCACATCTACACACTGCCAGGCAGCAAGCAAGAAAGAGGCAGAGAGCGAGATCCTGTGACTTCCTCCCGTGGCTTATCTTCCTCTCTGAACGTGAAGTCCTCTGGAATATGTAGTTCTCTTCTGAGAATCAGGTATCTGGAAAGTAGAACTGGAGTATTAACTCTTAATTACCTGTGCTTTACATGATGTTATGATGTGAAATAACAAATAACAGAAAACAAAATTATAAAACCATGACGCCTATAGTAGACACTGACCACCAGATGCCCTTTATTGGTCCAGTGTCTACTTTGAACCCACAAGCTCTCAACTGTTCATGCTCTCAACTGTTCATGGCTGTTTCTCAAAGGCAGCTCTTCACAGTCTATCTGCTTCTTAACACAGAGGGCAGCTCCCTCCAGAAAGCAACTCATAAAGGTCTTATACATGAGTTCTATGGAGAAGATCCACCCATTCTGGAAGAGTTGCAGATTTGAACTGTGGGAAGCTGAGGGCCTATTTTATTCTCTATAACTGCCTGATCAGATGAAGACTATCTGGGTCACTCCAGTCAGGGTGGGTTTGAGACTGTGTCCCGCCAAGGATGTAGAAGGCGGGACTTAGCAATATGAGAAAAAACACACTGTTAGTGTCTAAAGCCAGCTATAAACTGGTACAAGCAGAGCAAATGGGTTTATGTGAATCCTCAGAATTAACTGTGATAATTAAAATCAGCACATTCACCTCTAAATAATTCTTTGTAATAATACGTGTTATATTTCTTAGCCCATCATCCATTAAGGAACTGCTCTTGGCAAAACAAAAATAGATTTCTTTGGAGGACGGCAGTTATGAAAATATTTAATAGATAGTGATTAAATTAAATTAGTAGTATGTCCTCTTCAACCTTGTATGTACAGTCCTGTCCTGTGATGTCTGTGCTAATGTGTATGTGGATAAAAATATTTTATGAGAGATATTGCAGAAAATTAAATACTGGAGTTAAAAGGGGAAACTGACTTTGATTTTTGCAACATTTTAATGTTGATACTGTATTTTGAATCACTGCTTTCTATTAAGAAGGGGTAACAGAGGTAACAGAAAGAAGGGCATCTTTTTGAATATTATTTTTTGTTCTTTTTTTATGCTTTCCATTATAGAGGAATGGATGCACTAGATTGCATGTGTACATCATCCAGACCAGTACCTTATTTCTGAGTGACTTCAGAGGAATGTGCAAGAGCCTGCAGTCAGATGCAAGGGCACTGCTCTCTCTAGCACGATGATAATAAAGCTGTTCACCTTGAGCAGTCTCCTGGAGATTCATCTGGTGATACCAGACACAACAAATCAGCCATTCAAAATTTTTCTGTTCATTGTACTGAGCAAACCTGAAAAATGTCAGAAGATATCACACCTAATCCTTGCTTGAAGCCTTGGTGTAGGACAGTTGCCGCTGGAGTTACCACACTGGACTGGGCAGAAATAGCTATGGACACAACCAGCCCAGGATCCCTGAGAATTCACACCTGGACATTCGTAGGCAAGTGCTCTGAAAATTCCTATCTACCGATAGAGATAAGATATTTACAAGGGAGTAATCTCACCTCTTCTGTTTGGTGCTGTTTCGTGAGGATTTCACACACTCCATCTGTCCTTAGTCTTAGACCCAGGTTTCTCTCTGGATTTATGGGGAGTATTTATGAAGGTCTCAGCAAGAACATCAGTGCGATCAGACAGTCTGAGGAAAGTCAGACATAGCCACAGGACACAGGGAGTCATCTGCCACTTACACCGGCATGCAGAGCTCTGAGTCAGACACCTAAAATGATTCATGGAAGCAGAGTTGCCTGAGTATGGGGCTCCTTGAAAATCCCTTTTTCTTAGTGTAGACACTCAGGAGTAGTCAATAGAAAAATACTGAGAGGTCAGATCTCTTATATCTTGTAGGTGCCTTGTTATTCTGAGTTCTGTACATCTGGAACCAGAAACAGATTTCTGTCTGCCATTGCTATTGCAAAATATTGACTAAGGACTACTCTATTAACCACAAATTAAGGAGAAAGTAATATAAGGCACATACAACCACTCTGTAGTTAGAGACTGCTTGAGCGACCCAAGAGCCAGAGTTCAGGGCTCCTGTACTAATGGCATGCTAAACAAGAAAAGTATAGATAGAACTTGTTATCTGGAATATTAATATTGTGCATGATTGTATTTAAATTCAGTAAACTTATATATATATATTTACAAATATGAAATTTATCGTGGAATTAAACTATATAAAGTTATGGTTCGTGTTTTCCTTATCTGTATGCTATCTATGATGCCTTCTTCCACTGTCTGGTCATAGATTTGACTAAATACATACTCTTTACTTACTGAATAAATCAAAACTCTTATATATTTTAGCTTTCATATTACTACTGTTTATGAGATACTCTGCCATTGCATTCAGATTAGCTTGGATGTTCATCACAGATGAATACCTTTAATATGTACAGAAAACTTCAAGAGACTACATACTATTTGACTCAGAGGGGAGCACCCCAATACAACATATTTACTTATTCCATTCAGCTCTACAGAAAATTTCAGCTAACAGAAATCTATATTCAAGATTAAATAGCCTCTTGTATATAAATTCTAGTTTTTGAGCTTGTACTATTCTTTCCCCTTGCAAACTTCTTAATAGTCACCTCTGTTGTAGCAGAAGAATGAAAATAAATAAGTACATTTTAAAAATTAATTAATTACAAGGCAGAAATGGAGGCTGTTTACATTTCATTGACTTTATAATAACAGTTGCAAATAAGAGTTGCAAATGTACTTGTGATTGCCTCCTTCCTTCTTGTTTGTTATTCTATAAAGGGCTCAAGAATGCTCTTATCTGTTCCATCAATCAAGGTTGTCAGAGACAGGATGTGGCAAGGATGGGAGAAAACAAAATAGGAAAGAAACAGGTTAGCACTGTCCCATGAAAAGATGCACATAATTACAGAGAAAGTGTGGGCTGCTTTTCAAAGTTATTAATTCTGGCTTAGTTTTCCCTGTGAGGAAGTAGCAATTGGTACAGTATACTTATGGCTTAGGAAGAAGAGAAACTGTCACTCATCATAAAAGGAAAGAAGATCTATGATTTAGACAGTTGAATTAGATGGTTTAGATGGCCCCAGGGCTTAACACTGGGCCAGTACTATTCAGCATCTTCATTAATGACCTGAATGAATGAACAGAGTGCACCATCATCAAGTTCACAGGTGATGCAAAACTGGGCAGACTGGCTGATGTGCCAGTTCATCGTGCTGCTATTCAGAGGTAACTTGACAAGCTATAGAATGGGGTACAGAAGAATCTCATCAAGTTCAACAAGGGTAAAGGCAAAGTCCTGTATTTGGGAAGATTAATCCCAGGCACCAGTACATGTTGGGTATCAGTTAACTGGTAAGTGGCTTTGCTGAGAAGGTCCTTGGAATGGAAGTTGTCCAGCAGATACAAAACACAATGACTGTGAGCCAGCAATGCACCATCATTGGCATGAAAAGGCCAGCAGTATCCTGGGCTGTATTAAATGAAGTATGGCCTGCAGATGAGGGGAGATGACCCTTCTCCTCTGCTCAGGACTGGTGAGGCCGAATCTGGAGTACTGTGACCAGTTCTGGGCTCCTGAGAGCAAGAATAATATGGACTCACTGGAGCAAGTTCAGTGCAGGACAACACAGATGGTTAAAGGCCTGGACCATGTCTCATATGTGAGAAGCTGAGAGAGCTGGGACTATGCTGGAGAAGGCTCAAGAGGGAGCTCATCAATGTGTATAAATACCTGCTGGCATTGATTCAAGAAGTGGAAGCAAGAGTCTTCTCATTAGTACCCACTGAAAGGACGTGAGGCAACAGGAATGAATTAAAAATCTTGAAATTCCAGCTGAAAACAAGAAAGCACTTTTTAACTGTGGGGGGTGGTCAAGCACCGAAACAGCTTGTTCAGAGATGTTATGAAATCTACATCCATCAGTACTGAAAACTCAAAGAGACCACCATCCTGGGCAATATAGTGTTGCTGGTCATGCTTAAGGCAGGATGTTATACTACACGAGCTTAAGAAGTCCATTCCAATCTCAACAATTCTGTGATTCTGTGAATGGATCCTCTTATTTAACTGAAGTCTTCATGCAAGGGTATAAGCCTAAAAATGTAAGCGTTTTCTCTTCTTAGTCGTCAACCAATTTGGTGGTCATTTGACTTCTCTAACATCTAAAGTGATAATGGTTCTTGTCAAGTCCCATCCTCAAGTTTTGTCTGTCCCAGTATTGCCTGGAAAATATTAAGGATCACTAACAAGAAAACAAATTTTGAGGTCAGAAAATATTCTTTCCTATGGAAAATATGATTTATGGATAACATTTGGCAAATACTGATGTTTTTCATAGCTTTTTCTATATACGTACTTGAAGGGATTTGAGCAAGGTGTAATATATAGATGAGAAAAAAGCTAGTGCAGTACTTTAGGAGATTTTGGATATAATCTGAAAGGCCATACATTGTTCATTGTAACTACTAGCAAGTTCTTTTAATTGAAAACCTATGGGAAAAAATTTCTTGTAAAAATCTGTACCTGTTAAGAATGGGAAAATACTCTAGAGGAAGAATTAAAATAAAACAACATAACTGGATTTACAGAGTGGTTACAACGTTGTTTTTAAGATATGGATTGTCCTGTTGGTTCAGCAGTTGCTAAATTAAGACACTAGCTTTAATAGTTGGTCTTGTGACTGATGTAAACCTCCTAACAGCACACTAAGACTAATGGGTGGTCTTGCTCTACCCAGTATCTTCCATTTTTGCTACATGCTTTGCTTCACTTCTTTTAATCATAAGACCTTCTCTGTATTGGATCAGTTTACTGATCTGACTGAGGTGATCTGAGGAACTGTTATTAGAATATAGCCAAGGGCAGGAGAGGAAAGGTCGAACTACTCCTGGTGGGAATGTGGCATTTGATCAGTTGAAACTGATAATGAAACCACACCATTGCTGCCAACTGCAAAGCTATTGTCAGTGTCAGTTTACTGGAACACTGCACTGTACAGTTAGGTAAGAGACAAAGATGCTGCTTCATGGCCATCACTGGGGTGTTTCCTGAATAGACAGTGAGTGCAGTTACACCTTTGACTGTTCAGGAGGCTGACGTGAGAAAAACTGTCTGAAGAGGTTACAAGTGAACTTGGCTTTCTGTATGAACCTCTCAGGGCTGTTTGTGGGTAGTTTTCAACTGAACAACTACCCTTCCTGAAACAAGGCCTTTTTATTTGTCCTTCTGCATCAAATTTCAGATTTTATTCTATCTTAATAACAAGCCATGTGGAAGGAATAGCTAACATGCCATGCATTGTTCGTGACATAGTTTTCATGTAAGATCACTGATCATCCTCTTTCTTCACTTGATCACAGACTTTTAATAATGTAAGTTATTCTTTTAGTCCTATAAAAACTTCTATCTTTGCTTAAAAACAGCAGAAGACGTGTCTTCATGTCTCCAGTTCTCAAAACTCTTCATAATCACAGATCATTATGATTTGCACTGTCAATATCTAATACTATACTGCACCTTGCCTTCCTAAATCCTTTTCTGCTTGCTTTCATTTTCTCTTTGACACCATTCACCTTTTGCTTCAATTACTTTGCTACCTACTTCCAAATTTCAGTTTCTGTGTACTCTCCTTTTTCCAAACAGTAGCATTTGCAGGTACACCGTTCATGAATTAAATTTTAGTGTGATTTACTATGATTTTTGTGTGTGTCATGGTGGTTACATTACTTCTAGAAGGACAAATTTAAAGCATTCATTTTCTTCAATAACGAAACACTGGATCTTCTGATTTTAAATGTTTTGATTATAAGGAACATCAGGTAGCACTGTAAGTTATATAGTACAATGTCATGGAAAACATCCAAAATTTAACATATTTATCACTGGGAAAAGAAAAAAGATTTTAAGGTGTTCCCTAGAATGTGAGGTTGAATGCTTCCAAACAAAGTGTTATTTGCAATAATGGCAGGCTGAAGTTTGTACACAGCTTGAACTCTCCTAATTTTTTTTCTCTCCAGTGAGCAAGAGATTGAAATTGATATTTCAGTCATCTCTTGTGAAAGCTGTTTAAAAAACATTGCTTTTATTTTCAATTGAAATTATCTTTATTTCCAGTAGAGGTCTTTATTCAGGAGAAAATACCCTTTAGTTTTTCAAGGCTCAAAGCCAGTGATATATACATGAAAAATTCAATATGATGCCTGCTCTATATGCAAAACTTCTGGAATATGAGAAAATCCAGGTTCAAAACAATGATTTTTTACAAGGTTCTTGTGAACTTGCAACCCAGACTTCGGACTACTGTATTCCATACCCTAGGAGCAGTAGTCACAGCAGCGCTAGAAAATAACTTCTAAACTGCTCAGAGTTGAGAAATAGCTTGATCTAAGCATTGTTTGTCCTGATCACAGCTATTTTAATAGAAAACCACGAGATTTTAATGGCTGGGCTTGATGGCATGTGAATTCTGCTCTCCAAGGAACATGAAGACCAGCAGTTTTGGCAGTTTCATTTCCTGGTTGATGACAGAAAAGAAAAAAAAAGAGAGAGATTAGTGTGACACATACTGCTACACTGGATTTTGTGGTATCACTTAGACAGAGAGGCAGCTGATTTAAGCACAGAAAATGTTATTTGGGAAGAAGGAGGAAGTACACAAATCTAGTATGTCACAAACCTGACTGTGTCTCTTTAAAATGTTCTTAAACTTGCTTAACACACCCGCACTTTTCATCACTCCCTGGGAATGTGCACCTCATATAGCAACTTGTAAATCAAGAAAAACCAAACCCAGCAATTTATTCTAGGGTGCACGGTGGCTATTCTCACACACCCATCCTGGCTGTATAATTAAGCTACAGCATAGCTCACCAACATGAGGTTTTTTGCTTCAACCTAAAATGGTAAAACCACTATGAACTTAAAAGTTTCAAATATTCTAGAGCAGAATTGCACATTTTAAATGAAAATTTGAGAAAATATAAAAAAATCAAAGATTGTGATTCAAGAGTAATACTACAGAGGTTCTGCTCACAAGTCCACAGATGTCAAATCCTGTTGATACTGTTTTGTCTGCAGCTCGGAGAACTGAAAAGAATGAGTACAGTTAACTACAAGGCAGCTAAACCCCCGAATTAAAGTCTTGCTTTTGTTATAACTAGAGGGTTCAAAACAAAAAAGGATTTGGCATATTCTTTCTAGAAACATGAGTATTGCTTTTGTACCCATGAAAGAAAGGGAAGAAACCGCCACCCCCCCCCCCCCTTCAATATAAAAAAAAAAAAAAGAGAGAGAGAGAGAGAGAGAAAGCACCAATTATTTTTCGTTTTCTCTTTCCCCTTGTCTTGCACATCCTCTGTGGGTCACACTCCCACATGCCCAGGTTACAGTTTCCTCATCGTACTTTTTCCTATCAGTTGTCACAGTTGCAGGGAAGCTGTTTCCTACAGTGCATCACTGGACATGCTCGGAGATGAGATAAATTTTGATTCAGTATAGGTAGTGTACTTTTCAGGGTGCAGAAAGAACTTTGCAACTTGAGTTTTGTCCAGAGACAGAGTCATAAAATCTGCGTGATTGTTCCCCTTTTTTTGGCGAGAAGCCATTTGCTTTTTGCAAGACCAAAGTTTAACTTGAAATCTTGCCATTACATGGGATTGATCTGACATGTCTGAGTTTTTACAGTGTAGATGCCTTCATCTCATTTGTCATCTTAAGCTCCCTTTCAAGACAGTGAAGTGAAACAGCAACTTCTAGAGCCCAGTGCTCTGACCTACTTTAGTCATCTACATTAGAGAGATGAATTTCATTATTAGACTCTTGGGTGACAAACGTAGAAGTAGGAGCCTGACTTTTGATGTTGCCTAGCTTTTTTTGTTAAACAGGGCCTATGATGGAAGTCCTCACCCTGCACTGAAGAAAAAAGTATTTGAACATAATTGTCACCAGTTTGGCTTCTCCTTTCATTGCGTGGACTTCAGGTTATCTACTTGGGTATTAATTTTCATTTAATTTTCTCAGTCGAAAAGACAGAGCAAACATCTACAATAACTCATTCTTTAAATTACTGGGTTTTTCATGGTGTGCTCCTATAGGGCCAAGGCAGGATCTGGAATGTTAGGAACTGGTCTCAGACTCCATTATTACATCCGGATAATTATAATAATTTTGTCCAGACTCTTTCCCTTTTAATATCACACAAATTACTTTGAAAATATCCTGTTTCAAAGCCCAGCCTTGTCATTGATCTTAACAACAGCAACAAAAATAAGTGAAAAAAACTTTCAGTGCAATTCTTCATGTAGTGAACATTAAAAATAATTTGAAAGACTGTTTCTGCCAACATCCTTTCCAAAGTATTTATAGTTTTGAAAATAATTTTTCTGAAGTATATTATTTATAGCATAAGAGAAAAGTTGATTTTTAAAATACATTAACTTACATTTATAACAGTCTATTGGCTAGTTTATATCATAGGAAAAATGTTTAGTAAAGGCAAGAAGAGGGCTCAATTGTTGCTTTGGCATCCAGTTCACTATGCCCTATTTGGTGAAGTGTTGATTTAGGAAGTGTGTTCTGATTTCTTTCACATCTTTCTCTGTGATTGAAATCTGCACTTGAAATTTATACCTCAGAATTTGCTTGGAAATGCTATCGGTCCTTCTACTTCCATGGACAAGGGAGGACAATGAAACAGCTGAATTCTGCTGGAAGGGGAACAACGAGAGAAGATTCCACCATTTTCTATTCTCTTCCTGCAGATGACCTACATTTCAACATATACCATCAACCTGTCTTGCTATTTTATCTGTTCTTTGAATAGATGAGCAATTTTATTTGACTGCAAACGTAGTTTGGTGTAAGAAAACTGTCTTAAAAATGCATTAGCAAAACATAGTGCTCTCCATACTTACATATGTACTTACATAGGTGTCCAGTCTTTGGCCAGTTCACTTAGCCCAGTATTCCTTCTCCAACAGTGGCTAAAAGCAGATGCTTATGGAAGAGTGGAAGAACGGGCAAAGAGTATGTATGGCTTTCCCTGAGTGTCCTTACAGGCTCTACCTATTTGCATATTGGAGTATTTCTTAGAGTTTGTTTAGTAATCATTAATGGATTTCTCTTCAATAAGCCTGGAAGCCTTTTTATTAAACTGCTTTAATTAGGAGTATACACTCATTCATATATTTATATACACATATGCACAGAGAAAAACAGATATAAATGTATGGGAAACAGGGTAAGAGCGACTTTTCTGCCATTCTCATGTTTGACTTTGATGTAAACTGGGAACAGGATCATGATCTGTTAAGCACAACAGTTATGCATTAACAAAAGTAGAATCACTTACCAACATAAGATTAAATTATATAGACAAAATATTATTTCACTTGTCCATCAGTTATTTTACTGATACAAAACTTCCTTATAAGTTTTCAAATGACAGGCAATTGTTCATTTCTGTGTCAATTCATTTGTACCAAATAGTAAAAGAAATTATAATTACAATAATATCTGCTTAGTCCTCGCAGATAATCCCTGCACCAGGTTAAGGAGGAAAACCCAATCTATAAGATAAGTGTAATTTGAACCTCCTCATGAGGATATCGTTTTGTGGTGTAGATACATCTCTGTATCTGTTCTGCTAAAAGAACAGTTTGGGGAATGTCTTTTTGTGTTTAAAATGCCCACAGTAGATTCATTACTTTGAGGAAATTTTAGATACATAGCAGGAAAGAACCTTCCCCTCTTCGGTTTGTTGTCTAGTCTCTTTTAATGAGTTGCCTTCTCTGAAATCAGTACGGTGGCTTCTTTTCCAGATTTCTCAGTGAGGATTTCTAGGTGATAGTGGTAGTAATGCTTATTCTTTAATGACAAATAGCACATCTAATTTATCACAATCCCACTACTATTGCTCAGAGTCTGGTTTGTATTTCTTTAGCTACGTACACAATCATTATTTGTAAATGACAACACAGTAACAAGTAATTGATTTACCAGCAACATAAGCTACAAAACCAGTTAGAGCTGGTACCATGCAGGCATCACTTGACATAGCCAGATTTTCAGAATAATATTAGTTAGACAACTGATTTTATCAGTGGATTTTATCATTAACTCTTAGTGTTCTGTTAGCTAAAATAACAATGATAGTGGTACAAGATTAAGATGCACAGGTTTAGAATATCAGACTTAAAGGGATTTTTGCAAGACATTGCCCTCATTTGCAGGGTAGGAAGGTATTCAAATTGTAAGAAAAGCAGGACCATTAACACTGAATATAATTTATCTGCCATGAAATGTGCTGGCACCTGCTGTGATTAGCATGTTTTCTCCACCAAGCAATTTTAGAAGAAGAAATTGCTCAGCCATTTTTGTTTTGTGGAAACTAGAAGCAGTGAGATGGTTTAGACAACTTCCATACTAGTACAGCATTTTTTTCCCATTTCCAATTTTGCCACACCTTTTGGGAAAACAAGAGCTGCTACATACATCTGCAATGTCATTAAGGATTTCCTCTCAATTAAAAAAATGCATATGAAAAAGCTTTGACAGTGCTTCTTCCTGCATTCTGGAAGGTGTGGTTAAACTATTGCTCTGCACACCCTACACTATCAACCAAAAGGTCTTCCCAGCAATGCAAACCAGGCTGGAACACAAAGAAATAATCCATAAAACACATTATCCCTGTGTATTCTAGCGTTTTGTATCTACTGAAATATTTTGCTTATTTTAACACTAGCATAGTTACAAAAAGTGTCTCTCAATCACTTCAAATGCACCACAGCCATTCCTGCCTAGTATTACAAAATGACTTTCCTCTCTGTCTATTTTAATCACCAAAGCAATACAGTTCTGAAAAATATAATTAAAGAGAGGAATTCCATATAAAATACCTTTATTTATATTATACCATTTAGTCAGTGATGAAGCCCCTGGAAGACACCTTACAACTCACTTTGTAAGATATTCTGCAGGTAAAAATAGGCTGCTGTCAAAAGGCGGAGTGGCATGAACTTGGTGTTAGACATAGTCTACATGACTTTTTCAACTGCTTTCTCTTTCTGTCCTTTGAAAGATTTAGGCATGCTCTGAGATGCATGTAGATTAGACAGAGGATTTCTGAGTTCCATGCACCAGGGCACTAAAAAGTTGTTAAAATGGATCCCAGGCACATGGCAATGCCAGTAGTTAGGCATCATGAGGCTGCCCTCAAAATTGCCTATCTATCTTCAAAATCCTAGACTGATGCCTAGAGAGAAAGGGAGTCACCATCTCACATCAAATCAGTTTTTTTAACATGTCTTTTCAGGAGGACAGGCATTTTCAGGGGAAAGTTACAGAAAGCTGTGGATCTAAGGAGGAAATAGCTTGCCTGTTAAAAACAATCAACCAAAACCAAAACAAAAACAAACCATGCTCCTTATTTTTTCATCTCCTCTCTGTTGCAGCTGTGAATTCTACTAGGATTCAAATAACTGTATCTAGCCTGGTTCTGAGTCATAAATACCTCTTGGTAAGGATGTACTCATAGGCAATATGTTCCCTTGGTTATTTATTGTCACTGGAGTTGAAAAGTACACCTGTTCACAGAAGTAGCAAAAGTTGCAAGCATCTTATTTTAAAAGGTTGGACTGGAGTGGAAATGAAGGTAGAAGTGGTTCTTCTGTCAGTTACCTTTGAGAGGAAGATGTCACCCTATGCATGAGCGCCAGTTCCTTACCATTTGCTAGGCTGGGATTTTCTTCCCTAAATCCTTTTGAGTTACTTATCAAAACTGCTACTGCAGTAAGGTATTCCTCCCTTTTTGGGAGGAGTCACAGAATGGTATTTGCCCAAAAAGTTGTCTGCTGAGTCATCAATCATTCCTCTCTCTGTTGTGTATCTATGTAATACCTTAACAGGGCTAGGCTGAAGTACACTATTTTCACATGACAGACATCCTCCAAACCTTAATAAGAATGTGGAAGGAGAACAATACTTAACAGTACATTTTGTACTTATAAAATGGAAATTCAATAAAAATTGGCAAGAAAATGCATTTTAGTAGCAGTCAAGAATGGACTCTGTAGAAAAGTACAAACTAACGTTAAATATGTAGAACACAACTATCATGTTCAGAAAGAGGTGGGAATCAGGAAGTAAAATAATGTGTTACTACTACTGAATACTACATGCATTTGACTTCAGTAACACTGAATTAGCCATTCAGATCTAAATGATGGTCTTTCTGAACTACTTATGGACAGTTTTCTACCAGTGCTATACAATTTTTGAAGTCAACATTCTCTACTGGAAACTGGCAGTTTACTGGGAGAAGAAAAATTCTCAGAATGAGTAATAAACCTAATCCCCAGTGAGCTTGTTGGAAATGGCCTTCAAAATGTGTTATCAGTCTGATCAGCAAGAGACAGTGAACTCTGATTATTAATCACTAATGTGTCTCTATTTGTTTTTATTAATAAATTAAAGAGATGACTTAATGCAAGGAGGAGTTGTAAGTCATTTCTTGCTTTCCCTCATAAACCACGTCAGATCAGATAGTCTGCTAATGGGAATCATCAGAATGATTTTGGTGGAGTTGCATTCCTTTTGCGTTCCTTTGTATCAGCTGAAGATGTGGCCATCTGTGTATTTGCTATTTAAAATTTTTTTTTTTTTTTTTTTTTTTTTTTTACTGTCATCACCAAATCTATATTAATTTAAACTCATCAAGAATTCCTTCACCTCTGATAAATTAAAGGAAGAGTGTGGCCCCATGCTGTTAGCTGGTGGATCAGGTAAATTGCATCCTTTGATTGAAAGACATTGGTGGTGAACCACATACTTGCATCTTCTTTTTGCATTCCCATTTTCTGACACCACTGAAAAATCTGATTCCAGAATGGATGCCTGTGCTATAACTGGGGAATTTCACTGTAGGGAAGGAAGGGAATGAGGGAGACATTTCAAATTTTAACAAAGTCTGCAATTGTTTCACTCTATATTTCTGTCCCTTCTTCACATAAATATGGGCTTTAAACTAGGGTCTGAAAACAGAAGTGTTCTCTAATGCTGATTGTAGAACAGTTCACACAATCTGTGGAATATACTTAAGTCTGAGAGGCAAAATTTGAGTTCCTCTGAAGTTTTAAAACCTAAATTTCTTCAGAAAAATGAAGAGGTGGTTCGTGGGAAATACTTGTAAGTCACTTCCACTGTATGCTTATGCAGGAAATGTTCAATTCCTGATATGCGTAACTGCATAATATATTCCTTATTCCTTCTTTATTCTTAAGCCGAGCTCAGTACCACTGTTGGAATTTCTTGGAGTTATGCATTTTCCTGTGGAGGTTCTATGCTATCATGCCAACCAATAAAGACTTGGAAAGACAGTCTTAAAGGAAGACTTTGGCTTAAGGTGTCAGAACTGCCTTGCTATATCTCATAGTTTGTTTTCTGTGTTGAAAGGTTGTAAATATAGGAAAGCACCACTTGAATTCTGACATACTCTGTTGGCTTCACCCCTTTTGGTATTTCTCAAACATACTGGCTAAACAAGGCAGTGCTGTAAGACAGGTTAAATCTATTTTGGATTTATAGGCAAAATTGTTTTGGTTGAATGTAAAATGCTGGCAAAGCAATGTCATCCAGCAACTGGACTGTGAAAAAGGGCCCTTCAAATTAAAATGATATTCTAAGTCTTGGTGTTGTTGTTATAAATCGAAGTTATAATTATACTTCAACTCAAAACATATGAAGAATTTTTGTTTTAGCCTGATTTTCATTATGTATTGCTCATGAAGTTGGACTTCTACTTCATTTGGGAGACATACATGGTAAAATTGTAAAATTGCAACATGTATATAAAGAGATGCATTTGCAAAACGTTCTTCTTGATTGTAAAAACTTGAAGATACAGTACAATATGATTCAACATGCCATGACTGCTGTAAATATTTTTCACTTTCAGAAATCTGGAGGCTGAGATGTACAAAGTTAGGGAAGGTATACTTGCATTCATTAACTCTGAGATTTGTGGTTGTTAGCAGTTCATACTTGGTGTTTTCTGGTCTGCTGCTTTGCTTCATCAGCTGTATTTCATCAGATATAACCAGTGTTTGGATAGTAACTTCATTTTACTAACTACTTAGCCTGTGAAGAGATAATCATCAGCAAAAAGAAGGATTTGAAACATGGCTTAAGAGACATTTATTAAGTTGTTTTGTGTCAGTGTTTGCTTTTTTTAGTATTAAAAGACAGTCTTAAGTTTAATGAAAGACAATAGGAGCATCTTGTAATTCTTGTAATAAAAATCTTGTAATAGGAGCATTCTTGAAAATTTTGTTGCAAAAACTCTCCAAATATAAAATAAGCATGGACTTTTATATATATATGTGTGTGTGTGTGTGTGCACATATACATGTATCTATAACAGACTTTGTGCCCCAAATTGAACTATAGCATCTTACAAAGCATTCCCATAACAAAGTGATTGTTCCCTAAAACTGTATTTAGTAATGATGAGACAGTTTTTAGCCTTCAGAGAAAGAAACTGTAGTCATTATATAAATAAATAAGTAAATAAAAATAAAAAAAATAGCAGAGGCGGTCTCTTTTCTTCCTTCTGTTTATTGTTGGCTGTCCTGAAGGAGAATGCAAACCTGCAGAGATAAGAGAGACTTGCAACAAGGTCTCATGTGGGAGGGTTTTCCCCACAGACGTTTTGCCTCTGCCCACATATTCTGACAGAGCAAATACTTAATGTTTATCAGTATACAGTGCCTTCTCCACTTCTGTAGAATTTTCCTGTGATGAAATGCAGCATTTCTTTGTGTGTGTCTGTGTAAATACCTGGAACCCTCTGTCTGAGAGACAGTGCTAAAGCTCTGCAATATATGCATCTGTGGAAAATCCTAATGAGACCGGTGTATTGCTTCAAGCTTAGCTTGGTTTTCTGTTTCAAGGTATGTGCAAGCACTTTATTTTGTGAAACCCAGCCCTATCGAACTTGAAAAGTTCAGCAAGCACAGAAGTATAACAGCTTCCCAGTACTTTTAATTGATCTGGTATTTCTACAAGGTGCCACCCTTTTCCACACCTCCTGCCTCCTCCTTAAGTGACTCAGCCTCGGAAGTAGAAGTCTCTTGACTTTTCAGGCAGCTGGATGGAGAACAACAGTTTAGCTCTCTGTCTGCTTTGATTGTACCTCACTTCCAGGTATCTCCAGGTTGACTTACCATACTGAACCACACTAGGACATTGACTTCTACTATATCTAGGTAAGTGCATTTAGTTTTTTGCTTATATGTACCAAATATTTTAAATCCTCCATTTTCAAATGTTGTGTGATTTTGGTGTGCCCAGCTTTAAGGAATCTGATTTTCAGTAAGTGAATGTGCTATGAAAATTCATGTGTCTCAGGTCTTCAAAATTCCCTCCAACTTTCTGAAATCTTCTCTTGCCTATACTGTCTTAATTACATGATTAATTACTTTTTATTACTAATTGTAGTTCTTTGATGATGAACTCGCAGTTCAGACCCCTTTTCACAAATGGCTGTTTTAATGCCATTTTGTCCCTTTTACTCTATGGCTTGACTTATTGTTTCCTTACTGTTTCTTTGGAATTTTTATCTAAAATGAAGTAAAGTCTATTAAAATATAATTTACTCAAATTTGCTTTAGTTATTAGATTTTTTAAAAGAAAATAGCAATAGATTTTTTTTAAAGAACAAACCACTCGTGAAATATTAAGAAAAAATTTCCACCTTTGCATGAGGTATAGCAAAATGCTTGTTCTTCTGTGATACAGTGATTTAGCCACAGCATGATGTGAACTCGTGTATAAACAGGAAAAGTTCTTTATTAGAAATGTTGCAAAATGAAAGGAAATAGACTAATAAAAAGATCTGAAATTAATACCTTCTGTACCCCATTAAAAAAACAGCACACATTTTAAATGGATCAATATTTCTAATTACAAAGCTAACTACAAATTCAAGTTCTGTGTTAGCAGCTGATTTTTGGCATACGCTAGGGACAGTTCCAAAGCGTAATTTCTTTCAAAACAGAATCTTCTCCACCCACGTCCTGAAAAACCAGTTTTGAGAGCTCTTTCTGCTACAAATAGATGAATGACTTCTGTCTTACATTTGTGTTCTCTGGTCCAACCTTGCTTGTTCTAACCTTGTCTAGGTTAACTTTATGTACGTGCACATGTTATTCCTACTCTTTACAAGGGCTGTTATGAATTATCTGGCCTAAACTGTGTAGTAAAATACTCATTTATACACACTATATTCTTTCCAGAAGTTTAAAACTGTGTTATATTGTTTTTCATCTGATATGAATCTCAAGAAGAATATTCTAGGAATGTGTTTTTATTGTTCTTCAATGTCTATAAAATAAATTGTCAAGTTGTCCTGTGGTTTTCAGCAAAAGTACAGAAAAGTTAATAAATTGCCAGATAAACATTTTAGTTACAATTCTGATATTCACATGTTCAGTGTTAAGCTTTGACTACTCACTTGGTACTGCACTGAGGGTCTTAGGTTCAGCTGGGGTGGAATTGTTTTCTTCAGTGTGTCTGGCATAGTGCTCTGTTTTGATTCTAGGAGAAAAACAGTGTTGTTAACACGCTGATGTTTATAGTTGCAGCTAAACGGTGTTGTACAACGCCAACACTGTTCTCAGCAAAAGGTCTAAGAAGCCAGGAGGCAACAGAATTAGGACAGCTGACGTAAACTGGCTGAAGGGATATTCTAAACCACATGACATGATGTGGAAGGAGTTTTGAAGGGGGTATGAGTTCATCAGATTCTCTTTTGCTGCTCAAGGGACTAACTGGGGGATGATGAGCAGTTGCTTGTGCATCCTTTGTCATATATATTTTTATATATGTATGTAATAATTACGATTCATTCCCTATTATCATTGTAAATAGTTTTATCTCAACTCACAAGTTCTAGTTTGTTTTCTTTGATTCTCTCCCCCATCCCAGGGACAGGGGGGGTAGGGGTAAGTTAATGTGTGCTACTAAGATGCCTGTAGGATTAACCCTGAGCAGCAGCATTATTCTTTTTATTCCATGTCCTGAACTACAATCTTGAACTGTGGTAATAGGTGCTGGTGGTAATTCTGGAGAGAGAAGAGCACAGCATCCATTATACATACAGATCTGCACCTGCCTGAGTGAACCTTTAAATCATATGCTTAATAAGGCAAAGTTGGCCATGTAGCGCGTGATACAACTTTGGCTATCTCTTGCTGTGATGGGGACTTGAAAAACAGCTTTCATCCATGACCAGGAAGTGAACCCATGTTTAGAAATACAAATTCTTATTTATGTATAGTTAGTCAAGTCTGACAAACAGTCACAACCTTTGGTAGGATCATGATGTTCACTTGAGGGGAGAAATGATGGATGTAAAAACAGCTGACTTCCAGACCATCCAGATTACATCTGACACGAATGGTTATCTATCTAGAATTTTAATTATGTGTATCCCAGTACCATATTTCAAAGCTTTGTGATCTTTATCCTTTATCAAGATGAGGTGACTTCAGTCAGTTGTTGCTCACACATCTAGGTCTTACTAAAGAGAAATAAAGGTCTTACTATATTCAAGACGAAATAACAATGTTTACTGATGTGGTACTGTGATTAAATAGGATCAGATGAGATTTTCTTTAATATATCATATCTTTGACAATCTTTTTATACAAATGGAAGATAAGTTGTGAGTTAGAGCATTAACTTCAAAAGTGCCTATGGAACAAAATATAAAAAAGATTAAACTAAAGTAAGCCTGCATTTCATTCAATCACCAGTGTAGTTATTCTGTTCAGAATTTCTCATTGGTTTAAGTGAAAGGAAGTAAACAGTTTAAAACACTAAGGATGTGGAACATGAGTTTTCTAACCTTTTTGTTAAATTTCTATTTGGATGATTCTAAAACTTTGATCTATAAATACTCAAAAAATACCAAATTTTCATCTTACTTTAGAGCAGCATAGTGCTTCAAGATGAGATTTTGATGGAAAGTTTTATATTTGGGATAAAGAAAGAAGTGCCTGTTTACTTTCATATGGCAGGGATCTGGTGTTTTTCAAAAGTTGGAACTTCAAGGATACAGTACACATATAGTTGAAAGCAGTAATCAATTTTCTGACTTTTCAGAAAAGAGGGTATACGTGCCACTACATTTTTAAATCTACTTCAATGAACAACTTATGCACTGTGATAATATGCAGTATATTTAAGCTGCGGAAAGAAACGGTGTTTAATAAAAGTGAAATCTATGTAATATAAATATAAGATCTTAATCATTCACATAGCTAGAAGCTATAGAACAGAAACATTTTTGGCTGTAACTAATCCAGTCTAATGTGGAAAAAATGATTCTTATGCAAAATGCTTTTATTAATCTTGTTTGTGTTTATTTTTTTCAAAATGTGTAAATGTGAAACCTAATTATATAGAAAGCTACAGCCCAGACCAAATCAAGGAAGGCAAGAGGACTCTGAAGTATGGGAGTATTCAGACTAGCTGAAAACTAGGTCTAGCTTTAAACATTTATGTCAGCCTGAGGTCTTCTGCTGATGAAGATATGGAAGTGAGATGTATAATTGTGAACATGGTTATATGTCGACTTCTGCTGCTTTCTGAATAACTTATTACAGGAGCTATGGGAAAGTAGAGGACAGACTCTTTAGCAGGGTCTGTGGTGATAGACCAAGGGGTAACGATTTCAAGCTTAAAGAGGGTAGACTTAGGTTAGATATAAGGAAAAAATCTTTTACAGTGAGGGTGGTGAAGTACTGGAAGAGGTTGCTGAGAGAGGTGGCGAATGGAGACATTCAGGGTCAGGCTGGAGAATCAGATGTAGCTGTAGGTGTTCACTGCAGGGGAGCTGGACTAGATGGTCTTTAAAGGTCATCTTCCAACTCCAAGGATTCTTTGATTCTATGGTGGTTCTACTACCAGCTTGAAGAGGCATTTGACTACCTCTGAAGTCATGTTTGAAGGTATTTTTCTGGGTTAAACTGTGTTTAAATTTCTAAAAAAATGTGTGGAATTCTGAATAAAGGACTGCTATGCCTTAAAACCTTTTGGGAGCAGCTCATTGGACTGGCTTGGGCAGTTTTCATTTTCTTTTAAAGTTTCCTGACGCTGTTTTTAAATTCAAATTTGCACTGAAGCAGCATTCCTGTTTGTTTTTATTTTGCATTCCAACAGAGTTGTTTGGCTTCAGTGGCTGTGCTCTTACTAAGAAAACCTGAACATAATTTACTACTATACTATAGAGGACTAGAACTTCTCTTTTTCACAGTTTGATTTTATAAGTTAAAAACTTTTTTTTTTTTTTTTAAATCTCTTCATAGTTATGGGAGGATGATAAACTGTTCACTGATCTATGTGAACAGTATGTTGGTTTTAGATCCTTAGAAGTTGAAGTTTTCAAACTAATGTGATTCTCATAGTTTTCTGTCCATTTCTCTTTTCACATACACAGATGCATACACCTTTTATGTAATAGTGAAGATCAAGAAAAAAATGCTTTGAATTTTATCCTGCCTCTTTATGCAAGATTCTTTCCATTTTTAAGATCTTGAAATCTAGTTCTTCCTCTGATGACTCGTCATCATCTGTGCAGAGACCAAATTAGAAGGGCTTTTAATTTGCATTTCAAAATTGTAATGGATTAATCTTGGATATACAAGTTAAAAGTACAAAAGGAAGACATAAACCTTGAGGACAACATGACATTGTGCTGTGAGGCTAAAATGCCTGGGTTTGAAATTTCTGAATGCCTGACGCATTTTTAGCGCTGGCTGTAAAAGGTATTGAGCTGTTTCTAATGCTCATTGATGCATTCTACTTTGGGGCTTGAAGACTAGATAGTAATTTATTTTGGATGTTGAACGCATGTGCAACAGAAATTTTTTTTTTACCCTGACAGCAGTGCAAACTGAATATAGGTTGAAATGACACACGGCTTCAATTAAAATATGAAGAATGAAAAAAGCAGTCTCACTGTGGACTGTTCTCAGTTCTCTGCTGGACTTTGTTTTGTCATGTATGGATGTAAGAGGGAATAGCAAACCTGTTTTTCAGTTGTTTTCAGAGTCAATATTCTCAATGCATTTCTAGTTTTTCTGTAGATTTTAATGTCAAGACTCAAAGCATGAGATTTCTGGGATAATTTATTTTTCTGAACTAATATCTGTGGCTTTCTTTTTTATTTTTAACATTGGCATAGGAAGGGTACTTCCTTGTTAGTTCTGTGAAAAATTTCAGTTTCCATCATGAATCTATGGGGAAAAAAAAGGCAGCAGTATGCTGTGAAGTCTACATAGCAATTTCCTGCTGTTTTAATGACAGATATTTCAAATGCAAAGTATGAATTTTTAACAAGAAATTTTAAGCCTTAGAATATCCCATTTGGTCTGATCTTGACAAAAGAAGGCTCGTCATTGTTTTATGTTACTTTTCCCTTAGTAAACATCTTTAAAAATATTTAACAGAAAATAAATGAAAGTTCTTTCTACAGAAACTACTTTTATTTCTCCAGATGAAAAAGTGCCAGCACTCATTGACATACTGAAATGTCAAGCTTCTTATTATCCAGGCACTGACTGAAATAAAGTGCAGTATCAGATGTCCAGGTGTTGCTAAGTTGAAAATATAGCTGAAAATATAAACAAATCAGAACTATTATCTTTTTTTTTTTTTTTTTTTTTCTTTTTCTCATATGACTGTGACAGTTCAGGAAAATGTATAGCAAGAGTGTTCATTATTTAAAATGGATTGCCTGAACAGTTCCCAGGAAATTCAGTACATATCTACTTAAAACCTTGTATCATTAATTTTGAAAGGTATTTTGTAACCTGCTGCAGAATAAATAAGGCTCACTATAGCCCTGAGCATATTTTTATTGGGTGGGAATCAGATCCAGCAGTCATGTGTTTTCTACATGCGCTTTGTCAACACATGCTTGGTACTAACAACTAAAAGAAAGGAGTGTGGCTTCTAGTCAGCTTGTCAGAATTTTGAACTCTTATAAACGTCTGGAAATTCACAGCTCAATAAGACAGACGAGGACTTTTGTATTTCAATACTGTTTTTAAATTTATATACATTTACTTTATAAAAAGATCTGTCAGTGCTTTCCTTTTTTGGTCATCATACGCTCTTTTGACAATTATTTGGCAGTAGAAGTACACAAAGGAATAATCTGCTCTAAGTGCAATTAATTGTGGCATCCACTAGTTGATTTTTTTAAATTTTTTTTTCATACCTTCATTTCAGCATTATTTCTAGTACCTTTGCTAAGCTTCTGCCAAAATTTGACACCATCACCCTCCATCAGTAAAGAAACAGCCACGTGCTCTGGTTTGTCAGTCTGCTATTTACATCTGTAAGACACAACAGTGTCACTCAGAGAATGTTTGTGACTTTTTTTAATGAATGTCTCTATCACAAAAACTGTTTTCTTGTCCTGCTCTAATCTTAGCAACTTGTCCAGTGGAGTGGGTTGGGAAAATCCCAGCTTAACATTGTTTTCTTGGAAAATCCTGCTTTTCAAACAGAAAATTGTTTGCTAAAGAGTATTATGTTCACAAGCTTATGTTCTTTTTAGTATTATTATCATTTTTTTTTCCTTAAGGGAATTTTTTTTGGTTATTAAAATGTCATTATGTTCCACTTGATGTTTTCTGTATAAGACTGATAATCAAAGTTTCAAAGCACATAGTGAAATTTTTGCATGACTCAACTCCCATATGTATTTTTAAATCAGCATATTTGCAGGCTTGTTTCAGACAACCTTGTTTCAAACAGGGAAAGAAGTCAGTGACTTGTGAACTGCTGCAGGGCAGAAGAACCACCTCTTCCTCCTTCTCCCCCTCTGTCCTCAGAGCCCTGCTGTTAGCTGCAGGCCACTGAAGCTGTGAGACCTGTCAGCAGGGCTGGGTGAGCCCACATGTGCTTCAGGCAGCACTCTGAGCCACAGGCTGATATCATCTTCCCACCTGAGTATTCTCCTCTGAAGGCTCTCATCACCACATATTTTCTCAGGGAAGAAGCTCCAGACAAGAAGAAGAGAAAGATGAGCACAGATGCAGGGCAGGATTATATATTGTCTTAACGAGGGATGGAAAAGTGAATACTATGCCTGGACTTCAGTTCAAAGAAGGCTGCAGCTATCTCTAAGCCAATTCTATCTTACTAAACTTGTCCAAGGAGCTGATCAAAGTGGCAAATGTATTTACTCTTGCTTTGAGGCTGATTCCTAATCTTACTGCCATCTTTTCTTTTTTGTGTTTTATTTTAGATTCCCGCAGAAGGACACCCCACTGAAGAAAATGTCAGTCTTCAGCATACGAAAGCAGTCTCCTAATCAAAGTGGTAATGCTGAGTATCCTTCAGTTTCTCCTGGGGCCTCTCCCACTTACTGTTTGCAAGCGCTGCTGTGCCCACTGAACAGCTCCCTTCCAAGGCACACCAACACTCTTTGCTAGCAACACTGGCAGTGACCACCCTTTGACAGTCATACGCAGTTGGACCCACTACAGCTGCAAAACCAGGAGTGTTTATTGAAACAGAGTTCCCAGGACAGTGGCATCCTATCACTATTGTGGGAGGTTTTCAAGAAAAGGTTGGATGTCACACTGAATGACATGGTCTAGTGGTACTGTGGTGATGGGTTGATGGTTGGGCTAAGTGATCTTGGTGGTCTTTCCAACCTCAGTGATTCTATTCTATGATTCTGTGTCATGTGAAAGCTTTTTCTGGCAGAGGTTTAGGCCGAAATACTGCTCTGGGTAGCATATCCTGGCAGTGTGGTACAAGATGGCAGTTCCCCATGATATCCTGGTTGCTGTGGAAACCCCATAGGAACATGGCAGCTGGGCCATCCATTTGACTTCAATAGAAAAAAATGAGAAACTATGGAAAATTAGAATGGAAGGGAGGAGGGGGAAAAGTTGTTTAATCACTGTCAAATGGGACATAATATTTCTAAAGACTTTCTGTTTCTTGTTTCTGTTTTGTGGTGCCTGAGGGCCTGATTTTGGTGAGTCACTAGAGGTCTTAGTGCATCAAGATGGTGATAGCCATGTATTCAGAGGTGACCAGGGCTGGAGGCAGCTCAGCCACAAGTATAAACATTGTGCAGTGGATTGACTGCAAAAAAAACTTTATTATTTGTGCATTTTCATTTTTACAGCTTTCAAGAAGTTAAGCTGATGTTGCCATTTTCTGTAGGCAGTACTCAGTTTAAGGCAGCCTGCTGTAGAGGGGCAGAAGACAGGAAGGGAGCAAGCATTCTGCCCTCTGAGGAGGGCTTCCCAGGAGCAGCAAAACTGGAAATGGCCTCTGGAAACATGCTGGAGGCATGCACCCTGAAAGAGGCTGTATCACCCATGCCCTCGAGCATACTGAAAATCAGTATTTTGCTTTATTCTGAATGTTCAGCAACTCTGGCTGAATTCACTTGGGTTTCGGAGGTAATTACTCTGTTCCCCCGTTCAAGCCCTGATGAAAAGATTAAGGCTGAAATAGTGAAGAAACAGAATATGAATGAGTGACTAGAGGCATCTGTATTCAAATCTGTACAGTGATAAGGACATAAACTATTGCCAAAATAAAAAGAGAGTAAGCTCTGTCTACCTGTGCTCACGTGACAGACATGATTGCATCAGGTATGTATTCAATTTTTAACTGAAACTTAGGAGGTAGTTGATTAGATTAGAAATGAATGCTGTTCAGCAAAGTGTGGGTCTCATGCACTAGCAAATAACTTGCAATATTTCCTGAAAAATAAGCAGAGTATATATCCTTTGGCTGCTGCCTTTACAGGAGATCTCCTGAAGCCTTATGTGCACTGAGCAATTTTAAAAAGCCATGTTTTGTCTGAAATCCAAAAAATTTTGGGGTGGGTGATAAGAGTTTTCATAAAATGTCGTTAGAATAGAAAAAAATTCCATATAACAAGTTAACTGGATTTATATTGAGTACTTCGTGAACATGTTATGTTCCTGTCTTTCAAGATTTAGAGGAGGTTATGGTTTAAAGCACAGCACAGATTCAGATTTATTGCACAGTTGAAAGCCGCTCTGGCAAAAACTGTAAGTATGAAAGGAATGCTGGAGTTACCTCCACTCCTTGCCAAAGAGAAATTTTATCTCTGGAATGCACATACTTGAACTCATATTTTTCCTACTTTCATGAATTAAAGTGTTGGATTTTTTTTCCAGTGCAAATGATTGCACCAAATTGAAAATATCTACATATTTATGAGAATAGGAAGCCACAGTTCTTGCTATTACATCTTCATTCAAGTCCTTGATTTTTGATTGTGGTCTGCTTTATTTCTGTGTATCTTCATCCAAGTCTCTAGTGCATTCCAGTCATTGCTAATAGCGTCAGTATACTCAAAACAATAAATATTTTGAGCAAATATCCTTAATACAGTTTTGCTTGCCAATTACAACTATATCCATTCTTGGCAGTGGCTATGAGACAATGACATTGTTTAAACTGATGGAGTTCCTTCCTCTCTTCTGTTTGCAAGAAGTGAAGTGAATTTTCAATAGATATTTCAGTGAACCATAGGAGTTATGCTGGGAAGGCTGTGATATTTTCATTTTTTGAAGTCTTTAGCACAGGTTTCAATAAATATTTTTAAGAAAGAAAATAGTTTAAGTGTAAGAGAACAGGCTGGTACAGAAATTATGCAATAAGGATGGATGATGTTTTGATCTTAATTTGTGATTGTCAACATGTTCTTGAGCAGCTAACTTTGATGTGCATATTAATTTTGTAATAGTCACAAAGGGATGCATCTTTGTTGCTCTAAGAATAAAATTGAACTTTGGGATCAAGGCCAAGAGACAGCAATGCACATCTATACTCTCATACATGCATCTTAAATGTTTGTCCCTTCTGTAGCACTTAGTCTTGGAGAGAGCTAGTTCAACAAAGAAGCAGAGAATGTGCCTACAGCTGAGCAAATACAAATGATAAGGAACCCAATCCTTGAATTGCTTTGCTGGCCTTCTCTTATTTGCTGGTTGGACATATCTGCTGCGAAAAAGAACAGATAAGAACAGGCACAGTTTGGTTTGCAGTTAGGTACAGAGTTTGACAACTTTTTTCATGGTATTATGGTGTGCTTTTTTCATGAAGAAATGTATTTGAAAGATAAATCTTGGCCAGTGTCACTTAAAATAAATATTTTGGTGTTCTTTTATTATTCTATGTACCACTCACTGTAGTTATTTGTCATTTTTTCATGTTATTTGTCATTCTTCATGTTACCACTACAGCTGATGATCTTGAATCAAAAGCAAGAGCTACATTTTCTTATAAATCACAGCAAAGTGTCAAAATACAGCATTGAAAAATAACACAATGTGGACTGTGAAGTGTGATCTTCCTTTAAAATTGAACGTCCTTAATGAATATCAGATAATGTCTCCTGAAATGTGGTGTACAACTAATTTTGCTTGGATGCTGGGAAGTAGGAATTCATGGAGAAAATCATTAGGGTCTCTGAAGGAAAACCTGAAAAGTTCAGTGTTTTTCATCAGTCAGGTTGCTGACTAACTGGATTCCACTGATAAAGATTTTTTGTATTTAATATTTTACCTTATTTTTACCAGGAAAATGTGGAGTTCCTAATAGGGCTCAGCTTCTAGTCCTGCATTTTAAAGATAAATGTTGTAATGGCAAAAAAATATTCCATTCCACTTCAAAGAAGTGGATGGTGTGAAACTCAGTGGGAAGAAAAAGAAATGGAAATAATGGATAATAGTTTTAATATTTTTGTTTGTTCCCGGGGCAAATTCCTCATAAAGAGAAACCAAAGGAAATAAAGATTAGCTTTCTAATACAATGAAGAACATATATTCTCATAGATCAAGTGAACATCATATTCTTAGTTACTCAGTATGCTAGATAATAGTATTGCTGGGCAAAGATATTCTAGGTGATTACATAAGTAAATAAAAATTATATGTGTGTGCATGTTTGTTGTACTATTTCTCTTGAAAACCTTTGAAAACATAAAAATACTACATTTAGAAAAAATTAAGCAGAACTAGATAGTTGGTTAGAAAAGCGAACCTTGTTAATTAAGCCAGAGGAAAAAGCTTCAGAGGAAGTCTGAGAGTTTTGAGGAACCTGAAAATTCAGAGAAGTTGGACTGGATGTGTGTGAATGACCATGTGGTCATCTCCAGATTAGCTTTCACTTGAAATTTGTATCCTGTCCCACATCTAAAAATACAGATACCACAGACATTCCCCTGGGAAATAGGAATCATATGTTTGGCCCTGGAAAAACCATTGTATGTATATTTCGTAATTCCTCTATCAGATCTGTCATATTTCTTTACAGTAAAAAACATATCCCAAGCTACTTCATACTGAGGATGAAACTGAATTCAATTTGGTAAACTGTCCTTCTTGCATTCCTTTTGAAATTGAAGGCATTAAGTCACAAACTTTTCAAGAAAACAGACTGCTCTAAACAAGATCATCAAACACATTCCTTGTGCTTTTTCTTTTTTGGTGTAAAAAAAAGCTGAACTTTCAAAGATTTCATCCTTTCTAACAGTACTTTTTAATAGTAAATGTTTCCAAACCTTTCTCTTGCCTTCATTTTCAAGACATGTTTCTCTGCATTTGTAGATAAGAAGAGCCCTTCTGTTGCAATTAAAAGCAGACAGCAAGCTAATCATGATGTTAACAAGCGACGGACACTTTTGCAAGACAACAGCTGGATAAAGAAGAGACCTGAAGAGGAAAGGTAGGAAAGATCTGAAGTACATTTCTTCAGTCTTCAGGTTATCATGCTAAGTAAATATTTTCTTTGAATATCTACTTTTTCATGAATTATATTACGAAAAATTAAATAGATCTCATAGAATAACTACTATTAACTTGTATAAAATAACTATTATTTACTTAACCTTGATGAAATATTCATTATGTTATGGAACATTAGTCTGTTGGACTTTCAGTGACTGTTTTTTAGTAGGACTTCTGTGCACTGCGTATTTAATGAGATATACTAAGCATCTCAGGCTTGTGCTTTGCATGAAAATTCCCACATTTCTTGTTTGTATGTTCCAAGATTACCATCTGACTCTTTCACAGGTCTGAAGACTGTATACCTTGACAAATTCCCCTAATGAACTTATTAAATTCAGAATCATTTCAAATTTACTGTAATGCAAACTGGTGCTTGTTTTAGAGTAGAAACTCAACCTAGAGACCAGGCCTTCAATGAAGAGCACATAGGAAGAGATAATTCATATTCCAAAATGTCTGGAGTAATCTAATAGGGAGTTCTGTAGTTGGTGTGGCTGTAGTGGTAGTAAATGGCTGTGAAATCTGATTGAGGACAGACATCCTTTACCAAGACACATTTTTCTATTGTTGGTATTCAAATTTAAACTAACCACTGTCTTTATTCTCCTTGTAGCGCTGATGAAAACTATGGAAGGGCTGTGCTTAACCAATACAAATCCCAAGATAGCCTACACAGGTACCATAGATTATCTAAACATCTTTCTGATGATATTGATGGAGAAAACGAAACATCCTTTCATTATAACCTGTTTATATCAAGAGCTTTCTTTAAATAATAATCCATTATAAATGTGACTATAATTTCCCATTGTAAATCTGTTCTCATTTTAAATCTGACATAATTATTAGGCTGATGAGTACAATAGATACAGGATTGGATCTGTTAGCACCTGAATAGTCTAACATTCTGTATGAGACTTTAATTCATTTCCTATATTGTTTTATATGTGATGAGTTGTTTAATAAAAGTGTCAAATGTGTCATTTTTAACCTTTCTTATTGCAGTAGCGCAAATGAAAAGGAAGATCAGAAAACTGCACTTGGACGATACAGATCTGACACTAACTTGGACAGGTACAGATGTTTTTCACATGTATTTAATTTTGTGATTCTCATACACATAAGTAGTCTCAAATATGAAGGCATGAATGAGATAAATTACATATCTTTTTTTTCTATTTACTAAGTAGAAGAATTTGAACGATTTTTGCATGAATTGTAAATGAGACAAATGGAAATGTGATTTGGGAAAAGGTTCTTTTTGAAATATTGCTCTTCTTCCCTTGTATCAATTAATGTGGATTCTTGTGCTCAAAGAAGTAAACACCTCTGCACTGATGACCCATTTACTCCTTCCCAGTTTCATTTTTCAAACTATGAATCAGCATCCTATCTCCAACAGTTAAGCACAACATGTCTAATACTTGGTTTTTTTCCAAATCCTTGTTACCACTTCATACTATCATCAGCATAAATATCAGGACCATATAAGTATCTTAAAGGTGCTTAATTTAAATGTTCTTATCACTGTTAACTTCTTTCTAATTCTTTAAGACATGATCACACCAGCATTTGCAGATTGTTTCTGCAGAAAATCTTCAAAATTCAGTCCACAGTTAGTATCTGTTATCAGCAAGATGCTATCACTACCAGAATTAAATGCACACTTTGTAGAAAACATGGACCTGTTTGGTTGGATCTTGGTACTTTGTAATTTTGTTTGATGACCATATTTATGGTGTTGTAAGAAACAATGACAAATTATTGCATTACATTTACTGTGTTCGTGGAAAGATGGAATAAAATGGGCTACAGTGCTCTGCGATTCTTCTATAGGCTGATAAATTCTACTGTATTTGTTCCTTTATTGTGAAGAAGTGAGCCTATAACTTTATTTTACTTACTGCTTTTCTCCATATCTTTTCTATCTCCATGTTAGTCTTTTTGACCTGAAGGTCTGCCTCAGAGCACACCTTGTGCATGTACAGGACTACAGCAATGGTTTCTGGTTCATTTGCCATATCTTTTCTCATACTTCATAATGAATTTGCTCTTTTGAGTACTGCTGAGAATTGAGCTGTCATTTTCACAATATTATCTTTATAGCTCTAAGACCTCTTTTTTGAGTGATAATAGCTAGTTCAGAGATCAGTTGTTTTTCTTGGCAGGCATTACTTTGCATCTAAGAAAAATGAATGTCACCTACCATTTTAGAAATCTAGTATTTTAACACATGACTTCTGAAAGCCTTGCCAGTCAGCATTTGCTTTGACTATCATGAGTTAGTGTAATTGGCAAGTGACATTCTCTGGCTTCTCTTTTCTAGATAATCTCTAGATATATGGAAAACACAGGTCTTGTACAGATCTCACTTTCCATTCTGAAAAAAATACCATTTATTCCAAACCTTTATTTCTGACTTTTTAACCAGTTGTTTGTGCATGAAAGAACTCTATCACTGCATAGTAGATTAGTTCATTTAACAGTCTTTAATGAGGAATATTTTAGGAATCTGTTTGGAAATGCAAGCAGACTGTATCTACCGTTCATTATTACCCACAAACTTGTTGACTCAAAAACAAATTTAAGGCCTTATTTTTCAGAATAGAAGCTCTGACTTCTAGTTTAGAAGCCATAGGGCAGTTCCACTTTCTATAGTGTTGATGAAAAGTATTGTCCTGAACATCCCTATCCAGCTGGGAATTTCTGTTTTATGATATTAAAGATGCCTGAATTATTTTAGGTTGTTAGCTGCCTGTGCTCTCATACACACAAATATCTAAGATAAATGGTTATTAATATGCAACAGGTGACAAAAAATAAATAAATGTTTATATATATGGATAAACATTTCTGATAACTGATGTGGAAATAAGTGAATAATGTTGGCTCTATGTTAAAATGATAAAAATGAGGAAGTAGGTAGTCAAGTTGTTTATTTTTTCTCAGTCATCATTGGTCTTCTCAAATCTGTGATATCAGTAATTTCAGGATTAATTCATACACACCCATTGCCAGAAGGCACTTCTGAGAATATGAACCATGTGTTCTGCATCTTCTCAAATTTGCGACCTGAGGCATAAAAGGGTGTGGTGATGTATTTTCTCTTAGCTCCTCTTTGTAGCTTGCAGTTAAATTTGGTATTTTTGCTTCCTTGTTAAAGGATGTTTTCCACCAGGTACAATTTCCTTATTTGATTTTTTTTTTTTTTCTCAAAACTAAAATGTATAGCTGAAAAATGTCTTCTATGATTATGGAATGTGGAAGAAAATCTAAAGTATTGTTCATAGCTTGACAGCTTTGAGAAGAATTACCTTTGTACTGGAGAGTTCTCAGCTGTTTATCAAGTAAAATAATTTTTGTTTAGCTAGGATGTTGTAATAAACTGGCAGTCTACCGTGAAGAGGGCATGCAGACGTTACCAGTTTTAAGCCAGAGATTAGAATGTCTTTCTAAATTTCTACTTTTTATCTCTTGTGGGCATTACTCCAAAGGACATGGATTTTCAGAATGGAATTCTATCTAGATAAATGTGTCTTCAATAGCTAGTTTTCAAAACATCTAAATAGTCATTGAAACTCTAATTTAAAAAAATAGGAAAAACACTGCTTGTGTAATTTGATGTTCTTCAGTGCATGTAGAAATACCACAGTGAAAACATATCTACAAGCCATTTCAAGTACAGATATGTTTCCCAACTCCTGTCATCTCCATATTCAAGGACATTATTGTTTGATATGAGTTTATCTTAAGCTCAACCTCAGAGGCATTTGAGGCCAGGGTGGAAAGGGCCCTGAGCATCCTGATCTAATGGGTGGCAACAGCAAGAGGGTTGAGCTTCCAACCCAAGCAATTATATGATTCTACGATAACCCAATATTCATAAAATTTGAACATCAGTTTCAGCTGGAAGAGATGTTGGGGCTGTCTACACATTTACACCATTGGCTGCAAGCAAAAGGGCGCAACTCACAGAGTTGTGAGAAATCTGTAGCTTGACTGCAGCACATATATATAAATGCACATATACTGACACATAGTTCTATACCTCATATATCAGTAAAAAATTGTAATATTAAGATGTGAAGATGAGCTACTATTCAGTCATGCTACTAACCACTTTTTCACATCTTGAACACACTATGCAATATTTCAGTTACGTGTAAAGTGAAATGTCAGGAAATATGTCTGTAGGTACAGAATGGCTTTCATACATAGAATAGCTGAAGAAAAAAAACATCTTCTCAGCTTGGAAAAGAATGTAATATAGGGAAAGTGAGTAAGGAAGGAATTTGCTTTATTTTAAGAATGATGAGATACTCGATAAAAGGCGTAGGTAACAGTTCAAAGAAAATAACAAATATTTGTTTTTTTGTTAACACAAATTAACTAAAGGTGTCACCGCTGCAGGATAATTGTGGAGGTTAGATATTTAAATTGCTTCAGAGAAACATTAGATGGATAAATACATCATTAATCCAGAGGTGTCTGTTGTAGATAGCACTGTGTGTGCAAACTGTGTATATTCTTCCACCACTGCCTATCAAAAGCAGAAAAGTTGTACAAGGAAAAGTTGACGTTATAGTTAACTTTCACTTTTTTCAAAACATTACTACATTGAGCAGCCAGATGGATGCCAGGTGGACCCTTTATATCTTACCCAGAATGACATAATACATCACCACTTAAAGTATTTTGCTTAAATTTTGAAAATAGGAAATGAAACTCTAATGAAATGCTTGTTCAGTGAATGAATTACGCTTCTGTTTGCGTCCACAGTACAGTTTGCAAGATTAGTGAGACCTCTAGTGATCTTTTGGGAAACTGTAGCTGCCAGTCACTGTTACGAGACAGCCATGTAATGACGTAGCTATTTGAGCAATTAAGGTTAAGATTTGAAGAAAGAATTGATTGTGTCCCAGTGTCCTTGAAGGACTTTCTTTAAATACAACCATCTGCCGGGATAGCTGGCTGAAGGCAGCATGCAGAATGTTTTGTACATAATACTGGATTATACATGTAGAAATAATTATTTTATATCTATAGTTATGTACCTATAGCGTACATAACAAAAATTAAGTAATTTCCATCTGTACTTAAGTTGCAGCTCAAAATATTTTTCAGCTAATTCAACCAAATATTTAAGATAAATATCTCAACTTAGTATTTGTAATTCATTTTCTTCAATTTATACTTGAGCTCTTTGGACTCTCTCTTCTTACCAAAGGACATAGTCCTGAGCAGTCTGGTGGCACTGCTCAAGGGAGAGTGGAGCAAGTGACCTCCACAGGTCTTTTCCAGCCTCAACTGTGTGATTCTGTGATTTCATTTATGGATTAAATCTACATATAAATATTTAAGTGTTTAAACTGTGTTTCAGCTATGATAGCTACATAATGCTTTCTGTGAAAGTGTGACAGGGCTTGGGGCAGCAACTCTAGAATACTTAAGAGCCTTAAAAGTCATGATTAGTTCTTAGTATAATTGTAATGGCATAATAAAATCAATTTAAGGTAAAGCAACATAACTTCTGTGATAGGTGGTACTCATACAGACTGTTACTAGGTTTAATCAGGCATTTTTCACTAGAGCATTTCAAATAATAGCCATAAAGAAAACCATACTGCTTGCATCTCTCAGGGAATGGTGAAGTGGCTGGAAAAAGTATACCTTACATACTGTTTATCTGAAAAACACTGCTTTCTTTCTAGTGTTCAGTTATAATTAAAAAGAATTGCTATATATTCTACTCTTTTTTATTCTATTCTAAAATGAATTGTTACAGCAATAAGGCTGAATATATCACTTAGAATCTAAACATGATAGTCTTCACGTAGTTATCACAGTTTTTCAGTGAGCTAGTTGGGCTGTTCAGATGTGAATGCACTACATTTACCTTGTCAGCTTCTCTTCTATACCTTTTTTGTGGTACTACTAAATTTGCAATTTGAACACAGGACAAAGGGATACTTCATCTTTTAATTTTATTCGGTGGTTTAAAATAAGGATCTAGAGTATGTATTTTGAATAATTTCTGTTCTGTTTGTTCATTTTTGCTTTTTCTTTTTAAACAGAATTCCAGGCAGTACTGATATCGACAAAATAAATAAGTCTCCCACTCTGAATAATAAGCAAAACAATAGGTAAGTGTTTTGGAAATGTCATCATCTAAGCATTATATATCAGGTATTATCACCTAAGTTGCCTGTATATGTAGCAAGAATATACAAAGACATAATTAGTATGGTATATGGCTTAACAGTAGGTTTTATTTCACCATTTGACATCTGGAATGCAGCCATCCATGCCTAAGTTACCATGGACTCTTTAACAGGGGGAGAATGTTTTGAAATCAATTCATTGTGGTTATGTTCTAGAGCTCTGTTTTTGTCTGCATGAATTCATGAGGAAAATCTACAGGGCAGGAAAAAAAAAAAATCTGACTCAGATTTTCACTGGAAAATATCACTGAACTTTGGCCAATGGAAAACTTGATAACCAAGTTGTAATAAAATATTTTTTGATAGCGAGGCTGATTTATTTTTATTTTTTGGTAGTGAAAATCAAACAGAAAATTAATGGTTTCTTTGAAAGCTTTTATATTTTCAGAAGTTCAGATTTTGTTACAAAAAGGTTAAAGCCAAAATTTCATTTAAAATAATATAGTAGAAAAACTGTGAAATAATATTAAAAAGATCTGTTATGATTCAGAGGTGACCATAGGGTACATCTAACATGATTAAACAACATTCAAAATTTAATTTCGAAAGTACAGCTCTACTAATTGAAATTTTTATTTAAAAATTGAAAGTTAGAAGTGCTCAATTGCCATCCTTATAAATGTAAACAAACAAATATATTTGTTGTGCACCTTCATAAGTGCCTGTAGAGTTCAATCAAAAATAAATTACACTGAATATGGTTGCTAGTGGGAACTGAGCACAGGAATTAACTGTCATCTTACAAAGTGCCAAGATTTTATTCTGAAGAGCAAAATATAGCCATTTAAGCATGAAGTGAAGTTATTCTTTTAGATTATAATTTTATATCATAATGTTGTAAACCACTGTGATAATGACATGAAATATCAGATAAATTGGATTTTAAGTTATAGAGTTTGGAGTTAACTTTTAATAAACCTACTGTGAATTCTGAAATAGGGCTTAAGTGAGACTTCAGTAGTATACCCTTTCTCCTGCCAGACAGCAATGAAATAATTTTTAAAACTCCATTCTTTAGTTATTCTAATGTCATTAAGAATTGAGAACAGACAATACTTCTTTGATAGAATTTATGAGAAAAATCCCTGCCTTGGAATTTATGTAGTTAGGAATATGAAGGATGTCAGCTTCCTTTACAGGCATATAATAAAATAGAACAGCACTAACAGCTACATAAAAAACATAGAATTTAAAATATGAAAAATATTTTAGAACTTGGAGAGTGAAGTGTTGGTACAGAAGTCCAGATATTCAGAAGTCAGAAGTTAGTTTGGTTACCAAGTAAAGACACATATTCTTTAAGTATCAGAACTCCTTAAGATATCTGAAATCTATTACCATTTGAGTTATTTCCAAAATTTCGTTTGGCATATATAAGCATAATTGGACCATTTACTCTGCACAGTCATGTCTTTCTGATAATGGAAATGTCATTTTTAATCCTTGTTTTCTCATTTAAAATGATACACTTATTAAAGATGAATTAGTAAATGAATGAATGAAGTATATTTTCATAACAGACAATCTTGGACTCCTAATACATCATCCGCGAACACTCCTGCCACTTCTCCAATCAAGAAAAAAAGGTATTCATTGCTGCTATTGTTTGATTGGCAGAGGACATATAACACTGTATTCAATCTCTGTTTATAATTGTATGAAAAAACACTATTGATTTTCTCTTCTAGAAAACTCCAAGAATTCTCTGCTTTTTTTTTTTTTTCCCTGAGAGTACCATGTTGAAGATAGGTTGTACAACCAATTTAAGCTCTGTGGACACAATAATAGATACTAATTCTTCACTACAGCCCCTAACTCAGCAAAACTATGCCTTTTCAGCGTATAAATTTAAAGTACTGTAGCACACTCTAATTATAACCAGCTGAAATCTCTGATGCCAAACTTTACCCTGTGCTGTTTCATTATGTAGAAACTACACAAAGGGTTTTGGAATAGCTAGCTTTAAAAATTTAGACTTCAAATAATATTCAATTGTCTGGATTTAAAAAAAAAATGGTCTGAAGAGTATAATTATGCAGGTTTTTTTCAAAATATTAGTAATTTTAGAACCATTACAGACATTCCTACACCATTTCTGAGATTCTAATGTTCTTTTGAAAATAAATGGACTCAAACTGCTGTTCAATCCCATAAGATATACTAATATTCAAGCATTTATTTGTTAACACTGACAGACAATCTTGGATGCCTCCGCCAGTTTCAAGTAATAAGACCATGACAGAAGCAACGGAACTCAAGCGGTAAGTACTAATGATCATTAGTTACTTCCTTTTGTAATTTTTTGCTAGAGCTGATTTTACATGTAAGCCTACAGGGTTAAGTAAGACGGTATGGGTAGGAAAAGGATCCCATGTCTAAAGACTTGTTTGGGCTTGAATCAGCTTGGTGCCCCTGACTGACTGAGGTGTATGTGAAGTACCAAAGACTTGAGGTTGCATAAGTGCTCCTAAATTTTTCTACAATGCATGTATGTTTTCTCTGTGATTTTACTTCAGAAATGACTTACTGATCATAACGAGCAGGAATCTATTAATGCCTCTTGGTCAGACAAACAGAGGCTGACTGACCAATCCGGTGGTCTTCTATGGTGGGGTGATGGCACCAGTGAACAAAGGAAGGGCAAATGATGTCTTCTACTTGTGTAAGGCCTTTGACATGATCTCACACCATATCATTATCTCTAAAATTGAGAGAGATGAATTTGAAGGATGGATAGAGATTCGTTGGATGGTCCAGCCAGAAGGTTGTGTTCAGTGACTCTATGTCCACATGGAGACTGGTGAAACAGTGTCTCCTAGGTAGTCCATTTTGGGACCAGTTCTCTTCAACATATTTATCAGTGACATAGGCAGTGGGGTTGAGGATACCCTCAGTATCCTCAATACCAAGCTGAGTGGTGCAGTTGATATGACAGATGTCAAACTGGAGACTTGGACAGGCTTGAAATGTGGGACCATGTGAACCTAATGAGGTTTAACAAGACCAAGTGCAGTGCATTGCATTAAGGTCAGGGCAATTTCAGATATGTATACAGATTGAGAGATCTCATTGAGAGCAGCCCTGTGAAGAAGGATTTAGAGGACTTGGCCAGAATTCAAAGTCACTCACCAACCACTGGAAAGCCAGTGCTTAACAGATATTGTAATATGTCAGCTGCAATGAATTTATCTGACTTAATTTCAGGATCTCACTATGATAATGGTAATTTTGAAAGCAAGGAATGCATCTTCATAGGACACCTGACCAGCTTCCAGTAAAATACCAAGATTCCTATATCCTTCTTAGCACTAATTATCCAATTACTTCTCTACCCTCACCAGACAGAGATGATTGAAATACAGCCTATTCTTGATGCAGCTTTCATGAACTCTTGCCATTCTTGAATCATCTTACAATGTTATAAAGCATACTTGGTTAAACAGTGATGGGCATTAAATGATTAATTTGTTTATCTTTGAAAAGTGCTTTGAGGATGGGTAAGCTATTTGAAATTGTGAAAATTACTGTAGCTAATAATAGCCAAAGGGGAGCTTTTTATTTGCTTATGAGTTTCAGAAAATAAAGTGTGATGTGTATATGCTAATAACCACAGTTTTAAAAGGTCGCTATCAGTCTTAGGGACAGCTGGGGCAAAGCACTGTCTTTTCTTCAAATATGAGAATGGCCTATGTTCTGCTGTTTACTGTCTTCAGGAAAGCAGTTCAGCAATGAAGGATTATTTTTCTATCGAGTTTATAAGTTGATAACCTTTTCTAATTCTGAGATCCAATTTTAGTTTTCTGTATTCAGGCATGACACATGAACTTTTATAGTGCTTTGTCTCAGTCCTAAATGGATGAATAACACTTTACAGAATGCTTAAAAAAAATAAGCTAAGCATATAAGCAGCTGACTGTAATTGAATTTTCTGGACTGTGAATTGTATGCTGTAAACAAAACACTGTTGATCTCTGATTTACTGGAGAATATTAACTGAAGAATTAGTGTCTTAGTAATATATAAAGGGTATGATTAGAATTATATCATTATAGTACTTGGGTTAAACAAATTATGTGCTACATTAAGAAACAAGGAAAAGTACATTCTTGAAAGAAGAAAAGTAAAATTAATTACTAATTATTGATCTAAAAGCTTGCAAAGTACTCCAGTATTAGCATTGTGTTTCAGAAATGTTTCTTCTTCTCTTTCCCAGGGCCACATCATCAGAAGATTTGGAAGATCCAACAAGGTATGTCTTGTTTATCTTGCTTCCTAGTATGTTTAGATATGCAATACATTGCTATGCAGAAACATTGATTATTATTTTATATTTATTCATATAGTATATTTATTATTGTAATACTATGATTCATTTGGGGAGTTTCCTCCGTAGTCAGGGTCCCAGAATTGCATGAAGAAGACATCCTTCTTTGCAGAAATATAGTTACGTTCATATTGTTTAAAACAATTCATTGGATATTTACTCGAAATTTAAAAACTGTAGCGGCATAAAAATATATAAATTGCTTCAAAATTTTAATTTCACAACTATGTATGTAGTTAATGTGACCATTTATTCATGCTAAACTGATGTTTTAAAGAGTGAAAAAGAGAATGAATAAGCGAAGTAAAGAAGGAGAAAATCATAAATGAAAAAGTTACATAAATTCAAAGGTTTGTAATAGAAGGCATTAACATATGATGATTTGTTGTAAAGTTTCCCTAAATTCGAGTGTTTGCAAAAGTTGCTCCAATTTCAAAAAATAAATATATTAAAACAATTCATTAATGAAATGTACATTTTACATGGCCTAAATTAGGAAAGATTACTTAACAAGTCTGTAATTTCATGGCTTATGATGAAGGAAGCTGTAAAATTTGTCATAATTTAATTGCCATCTTAATAGAAAGACTATCTACAGAAACATGGACTCTCATTTCCAGTTGTATCTGCCACCTTCTCTTATCATTTCAGAGTGTTACAAAAGTGACCAATCTGACAGATCCTGTCAGAAATAAATAAACATATCTACAATGATAACATAAGTGATAAATTATGTAACCTGTTTCCAAATATCATATGCATTAAGTATGTTTCCACCATTTGTATTGCAGTGCTGCTTTTTCATCAGAACAAGTCACCTCTCAAAAATCAAAGACTGATGTGGATGATCATGATCAAGCTACAGCAAGGTGACAGAAACTGACATAGTTAAAATGATGTTACAGTACATGATAAATGTCATCTTATATACTCTTTTATTTTTCATTTCCATATTTGATAGCTTTTTTGGTCATGGTGTGTGATAAATGCAGCATTTCTCTACTGCTAACTGTTGTCCTAGAAGTATAAACTTTGAGTCCCACCTCATTGACTCACTGACTCACTGACACCTCAGTTATTTCAGATGTCTTCATTTTTAGTTCTTTCAGTGCATCTAGCTTGTGTCATAAAGGGCAGTATATAGATGCTGCAAAAAATAAAAAAGGTAGAGGCAGACACATTGCAGTAGCATGGTTTGTATAGTATATTTTCTTGGAGCTTCAAGAAATTGTGGGAGCAGGAGTATCTTCACACTGCTACATATATAAAATGTTCCAACTTTCAGTTTTTACATAGGAAAAAGTAGCACATATCACGACAAATTAGTATGTTTATATAGATGCATTTGTCCTTGTGTTAAGTTAGATGGCATACGTAGTAATGTATCTTAGAAATGTGTCAATGTAAAGAATACTGTGAAAATGATTGGTGGAAAAGACAGAAATGTTGTTTTATTGAAATTCCAGTCAACTGTAGGAATCTCTACTAACAGAGATGGCATGTTTTTTCAAAACAATCAGCAATACTGTGGGGTGATGGTTTTACACTAATGGGAGCTAAACTCCACCGTGCCACTTGCTCACTCCTCCTCCTCCAAAGAGCAAGGAGAGAAAATACAGTAGAAAAAAAACAAAACAGTTCATGGTTTGAGATATTTTGACTAAGAATATTCTATCAGAATAAAATGCCTGAATATGCAACTAAAAAGTGCATGAATAAGAAGTAGATTTCTAGGTGCGCGCCGAGAATTATGGTAGCTCAGATTTGTAGTTTTTAACTCAAATTACTAAATTGTGCAGATACTTAACTTAGTCCTGTGTAGCTAATTCAGTTTTGTTTGATTTATAATGTGCAGTTTTGTGGTCTGCAGTCACAGTTTATACTATTTTGAATCTTGAATCTCCCTTCAGTATGTAAAATCAGTACGGAATAGTTAAGTATAACATGCAGAAAACGTGACAGTGCAATTCCTTGGAAAAAGCAGTGCTTTAGTGAAACATTTTCCTGTCAAGAAATGTGGGAGATCTTAGAGAATTAAATGTGCCTCTGTATTAATGAGGGAATTCACAGCCATTCTTCACTTGTAAAGGCGTGTAAAAGTCTTAATCCCTAGCCTCAATCAGTCCTCATCAATAGTCCCCAGGGTCTCTCATTACCATCTTGAGCTTTGTATTCTAGTCCTTCAATTGGCAGAGAGCTGGAGGAATATTTGACTAATCTACAAGTTACTATGGTAACCTGATACTAACTACAGCTATATGTGTCATTATGTAAACTATAAGTAGCCTGCATTCTTCGTGGGCAAAATTCTGCTCTCTTTCTTCCTCTATAATTCCTTTATGTTTGGCTGATGATTTACATGTTAACCATCTGCTACTCGTGTGTCAATTTCATAAAACAACAAATTTTTGCTGAATTTATGCTAACCAAAAATGCATTAAGCTGCTGTCAGCAGAAGCTCCTTTCTTCCTCTAAAGATGACATATCAATACTATGCTTTTGTCAGAAATGCTTGCGCCACACAGGAGAAATAAATGGCAACATTGAAAATGTAAGCTTCACTATGCACTGCTAAATGAAAAGCCTAAGCCTGCCTTTATTAAAGTAAAAAACAATTAATGTGCTGTTTTCAAATAGAAGAGTTAGATGTAGTATCTCTCTTAAAGCAAAAATAAATTTAGAATACATGGAGGCATAATTAACCTATTTTCTTCTATTTTGTCATCAAATTCCTAGTAGTTCATAAATTTAAGAAGAAATGCATTGTAATGCTATTGAAGTATTGTATTTTCATAGGTATATCAGATACATCTGAGAAACTTTTGAGGTAATAGCAGGAGATACATAAGAACTAAGAGAAACACCTCAACTCTTGAAGCATTTGAAGTAAGATTGGCTGCTAACAGTGAATGACTATGTGCAGAAGCACATATTACAGGAGCTTTTACATAAATTTGTATTTTTTTTTATTTGCTATTTACAGTGCAGACAGGTTGAAGAAGATGTCTCAGCTGTGTATTTGTATGTATATGGGCGAGAAAGGTAATTTCTAGGGATCAGAATCATAGAATCATAAAATGGTTTGGATTGGAAGGGACCTTTAAGATCATCTAGTGCCAACCCCCTTGCTATAGTCAGGAAAGGAGGAACTAGAATATTTTTGTGATGTTTTAGTGTTATATTTTCTATAAAGTACTGTGCTAGGTTTTTCTGTTCCATACAGGGTAATTCACTATAATTATTCCTCTTAGAGAGTTGTAAATTTAATGGTTCTGTAAGTACGTTTTATTATATGCTCCTCTTTGCTGATATTCTGTATGACCAGAGGTGTGTTACCAGTTTTCATTTTGAAAGATCATGAAAGAATAATACATTAATTATTTGTGCTTAAACTATCCCATGTAATAAGGACACATTTTCCTATGTCCATCTACATTTGGCAACTTTGAAGGAAAAAGTAAGATACAGATTTTCTCATATTTTACTGAGTTCAAAATTTTGAATAAATTAGTATCAGCTTGGAATTTTCCAATCCAATGGAATTAAGGCCATCCTGTCTGGTGTCCTAAATGAAACTTTATCGATAGAACCTCTATTATTATACAGCTGCAATGTATACAAAACTGCAGGAACACTTTAGTACATCTCGAGGAATTTAACAATTATGTCATCCCATTACATGAAAAGAGAAATCTGTTTTGTGGATAAAGGCGGGCAGCTTCAAGCAACCACTAGAAACAGACTGGAAAATTAACATTGTTTGGAATAGATTTTAGATGAACAAAAGAAGGCGGCCTGTATCTTACACCAAGTATTCCTTTACCATTGTGGTGGATTATTTATTTCTTTGCCTTTCTTATAGGCTATATAATGCTTCAATAGACTTCTGTTATTCAAAAAGTATTGGAAATGACGATAGTAATAACAGGAGTCACATAAGTATAGCCATAATATGATAGTCACAACCGCAGCCAGACAGCCAGTTCTGACTTTGACTACAATGGCAATTTATTCCATATAATTAGGAGAAGAGTCTTAGAACTTTCAAAACTGTTTTTGATAGTACAAGTAAATACAGTTATTTTTGATGATATATTTTTGCATTTCAGTAGAAGGCAAAAACATTAATTTACTTTCTAGTGATGGAGATCTTCTGCCTGCCATTTCTGATAGATTTGCACCTTTTCTGCTGTTGATACAAATGATCTGCTGTAGCAGAGCTTCAGTGCAGAGATCCAAGCCCTTTATTCCTGACTGAAAAGATAATACAGTGTTTGTAAGGTCATACATATTCTCCAACCAAAACTGAGTAAGACTGTGTCCTTTCTTCAGTGATCTTTCCTAGTCTACCTTCTAAAAACATTCTGATCAACAGCTTCTTCCTCTGTATTTAACTCTGAAATTCTCTATGCTAAGCATTATGCTGGTTTTGGCACTGTTTAAATTGGCATTCACAGTTGACTGCAGAGCTGTTCTGTTCCATCATCCTCTGGTCTTGGTCTGAATGAAGACTCCTGGTGCTGGTTAGTGAGCATAGTGGTGTAGAAGGAAATGCAGCCTGCCTCAAAATAGATGTCACTCTCTTCTCAAAGAACTTCTTTATTCTTTCTCATTTATACATGAAAAAAAGTCTGATATAAGGATAGTATAGCAGCCGTGCATAGCAGATCAAAATTCAGATAGGTCATGGTGTTAAGCTTTTTTTGTGAAGTGCCTGAGTACTTAATATATTCTAGACCTACTCCCTTAGTTCACCCTTGGAAGGTCCAGTTGGCAACCATTTGTTTTTGTAACCTTGAACTGTCTTCTGTGCTGAAACTACTAGGTTAGAAATTCCCTTAATGTTTTAGCCAGAGTTTATTAGGACGGCCTTTACATATTCAGTCTTGATAGAGGAAAAAAACTGTGGATCAGATGCTTCGTTTGAGATCAACTGAGAAATATTACTGGAGAAAGGATAACAGATAATACTTGTTTTCTATCACATCTAGAAAAGTCAGTTCTGAGTAGAGAAGGCAGCTACTTGATAGCTATCAATAGATAATTCCTAAAAGGAATTTACTTCTTGCATAGTATGTGTCATCATGACCTGTAGCAATTCACCATAGAAGCCAACAGTCAGAATGATGTTTTAGTAAGTTTCACGGGCAGCTCTACCATATCCAACAATCAGTAAGTCTTCTGAAATTCGTGTGCTAATTCTATTGTCTTGTCCATAAAACACCACCTACAATGTTGAAGACTTGTAGACATAGCTGTTTGTGCATCAGTAAAAGAGATATTCTAGGTAATGAGACAAATCTTTCAGAAATTAGGGAACATCTGAACCTAGAAATGGACTAATCAAGACTTTTATAGCTTTCATAGCTTAAGTATACTCATTCACTGAATGAGTAGGAAATTTCTATCACATAGTTTTCTACCTTGTACTCAGGATGCATCGTTCAGGAGTATGGCCAGTATCTATTTAAAATTTCTCGTTTCACTCTCCCACTTGCATCCAGGATCAGGTTAAGTTTGGCCTCACCTAATGACACAGTAATGTGGTCAAACATTTTAAGATCTATTTTTAGATATATTTTTAGATTATCATTTTCTCCACTGCCTTCCAAATTTGCAAATGCAAATATTATAAATGTTTTAATTGCTCTCATAAATTGATGACATGCTAAAGCTCTTTTTGTAGGCATGGCATTATATATTTTCTTTTTCTATGTTGTTTGGATTTTTGTTTGGATGATTTCAAGACAAATGAAAAACAAGCAAGCAAGCAAAAAAAAACAAATAACAAAAAAAAACAAAGCAAACAAACAAACAAAAAAAAAAAACAAAACACCAAAACTATTAGCTGTGTTTGAATTTTTGGATAGGATTCATTTTTCTTTTTCTTCTTTGATGGTGATCTGACTCATCACCAAACTAGAATTACAGAACTATTACCCACTGAATAAGTGATACTCATAAATGTATCTGACCAAGCAGAAGGACTGGAGAAATATTACAGCTTTAACTCACATGAACTGAGTTAGAACTCAAACACAGAATGAAATTCAAAGCAAAATGGAGACAACTCCATTTCTGAATTCGTGATACAGAGCATAAAAGAAAAAATCATAATTTGTGGTTACATTATACATCAGTTTCAGTGCCTTCAAAGTTTACTCACTCAATATGTCTGTAGGTCTTTTATGCATTAAATCTATGAAGACATTCAGTAGCTAACATTAGCAAAGCGAAATAGCCCAAAATAAATAGTTTTTCTGTAAATGAAGAAACTTTTACTAATATTGATTCAGGGTCAGATACATCATGCTTTTGAAAATTAGCTAATCTCTGGAGAGCTTTTTATCTGAATGATTTCCCTTTTAGTTTGTGTCTGAGAAGCACTGGGGTTGAAGATATGGCAAAAGAGAACTATCTGGTTAAATAAGCTATAATTTTTGCATGCAGCCTGAGTTGGTAGCAATTTTTTTAACATACTTTACTTATCTTCATTGGCATCCTTTTTTTTTTTTTTTCCTGATGGATTCTCTTAATTAGTTATCACATCTCTAATCCTATTTTGCACAAAGAGCTAGAGGTAAGAAAAAAAACACCAGCAAAATTCATGGTTAAAAAACATTTTTGGAATGAGGCCCATGATGGCCCAGTTGCACAAGGGTTTTTCTGTCTTTCAAATTGGGGCTTTTTTGTAGACCCAAAATGCTATTTCAGGCACTTTTCTGTAAGGGAATGTTAACAGCAGAAAGGCTTTTTTTTAAAAAAAAGTTATTTCTTTCTTTCTCTTGGATGTGGTCACATTTTAACAGAAAAGCAAATGAATCAATGGAAATGCAATCCATACTTTTGTGATGATTACAAGCACATCTAGAACTTAAGAAATGTATTAATTTTGTCAATACTATATTTAAACAAATCCTTTTATATAACATATGATAACAAAACTTTCTGCACTGTGTTCCAATTATTTTATTATTTTTTTATGCAAATACAAAAAAAAGTATTTGTTATCTTGAGCTGGGTGCTCCAAAAAAAAAAAATCTAGTCACATCCTGAGATTGTATTAATGCATTTAATCTTCTTGAATTTATGAACAAACAATATATTCTCTTCCTGGCAAGCTTTCTAACCTGCTTCCTTCCAATCCACTTCTAAAAATACTCACCCCAGGCAGAATGTTTACAGTGGTGTAATGGCTGTCTCTGAAAATACTGTGTTTGGAGGTGACATCTTTCAGAATGACCTATGAAAAATGTCAGTATCCATTAGAAGCCATCTACCGTATTTGAAAGACATTTCTCCAATTTTGTCTGAATTGCTGTATGTAATCCTAGAAAATTTATACTGTGCTTTTCCATTGTCATCTGTGGCCCAAAAAACTGCTGACAAATTTAAGAATATATTACATTCAGCCATACTTGTTATCTGAAATGGGAAATACTTTTCCACAATGGCTTTTCACTCTGAAATATTCTGATATTAAAAGAGCTTATTTAATAAATGAGTTTATAGGTTAGTCTCTTCCCCACTTTAATACCTGACATCTCTTTTAGAAATAGTAGTAAACATGACATTGGGTTATATGATTTTATCTGCAGTTGCTGTCACTGTTCGATAATAATAGTTAATGTAAGGGGCAAGATTACTAATTACTAAGGGCAAGAGAAATTGCAAAAAATCTGTGAAAGTATACCCAATGCATAATCAGTTAAATTCTGATTGATCCACTAAATACTGCAGTTTGCCCCATTCTACATTTCATCCTTTTACAAGTAGTAACTGAGGTTCAACATGGGCTACTGCGGGATCTTGCACTTTGGCCACAACAACCCCACTATAGGCCTGGGGACAAGTGGCTAGATGACTGTGAAGAGGAAAGGGACCTGGGGGTGTTGGTTGATGCTCGGCTGAACATGAGCCAACAGTGTGCCCAGGTGGCCAAGAGGGCCAATGGCATCCTGGCCTGCATTAGAAATAGTGTGGCCAGCAGGAGCAGGGAGGTGATCATCCCCTGTACTCAGCTCTGGTGAGGCCAGAACCTCGAGTACTATGTTCAGTTTTGGGCCCCTCGTTGCAAGAAAGACACTGAGGCCCTGGAGTGTGTCCAGAGAAGGGCAGAGAAACTGGTGAGGGGTCTGAGCACAAATCTTATGGGGAGCAGCTGAGGGAGCAGGGATTGTTTAGTCTGGAGAAGAGGAGGCTCAGGGGAGAACTCGTTGCACTCTACAACTTCCTTAAGGGAGGTTATGATGAGGAGGATTTTGGCCTCTGTTCCCAGGCAACAAACAGGACCTGGGGAAATGGCTGCAAGTTGTACCAGAGGAGGTTTAGTTTAGACATAAGGAAGAACTTTTTTTCAGGCACTGGAATGGCCTGCCTATGGAGGTGGGGGAGTTGCCATCCGTGGCAGTTTTCAAGAGGCGTCTGGATGAGGAGCTACAAGATATGGGTTAGTAGTTTGTGGTAGCAATGGTAATGAGAGGATGGTTGGACTGGATGATCTTGCGGGTCATTTCTAACCTTGTGAATCTATGCTTCTATGATTCTATGACCTCTTTAACTTCAGTGGACAGTAATCTGAGCTGTGCTGGAACGAATAGTCTGGGGTAATACTTTCCTGTGACTTCTCCTTTGCTCTTCCCAGCTACCATAAAGCAAAGAATTTGCAAGATGTCAGCCCTGATTACTTTGTATAGTCCTGTCAAGCAGCTGTTTCATGAAATTGAAAGTTAGTGAAATCTGAACAGTGCAATAAATTAAAATCTTCTGAGGGTCATATTCTGTACATACTTTGTTCCATAGGAACCATAAACTGTAGCTGAACAGGTCAAACAGCATGTGTTTTTGTGCTGAAAGCTGCAGCTATGACTCTCCATCCCCTCTCCAGGACTCTTCAGTGTTATCCTTCTGTAAATCAGGCTGCTCGTTGTCAGGGTGTATGAGTACAGCCTAGACTTATTACTTTTGTTACAATCCCTTTGGAGAGCAAGTCTTCCTCACTAGTCAGTCAGTGCATTCTAATACACAAAGTATTGAAAACAATGTGTGAAGAAGTAAAAAATACTGCTGTCTGAAAAGTCATGATGGTTGGAAGTCTACAGAATGGAACAAACTCAGCATTAGGGTTTGATATGGCCAGTAGAAACCTTTATACCCCAATGGTACCCTCGGGTGCATCAAAAAGAGCATGGCCAGCAAGTAAAGGGAAGCAATCTTCCCCCTCTATTATGCCCTGCTGAGGTCACATTTAGACTACTGTGACCAGTTCTGAGCCCCAGTTCAAAAAAGACAAGGATCTCCTAAAAGTAGTCGAGCAGAGGACTACTAATGATGATGATAAAGGGCCTGGATCATCTCCCATGTGAGGGAAGGCTGATGACCTGGATCTGTTCAGCCTCTGGAAGAAGGGACAGGCTACTTGGGGAGATTGCAAGGAAGTAGCTAAGGTATGCAGGGAAGAAGTTAGGAAGGCAAAAGCCCAACTTGAACTCAGATTGGCCACTGCAGTAAAAGAGAATAAAAAATCCTTTTATAAATATATCAACAGCAAAAGAAGAACCAAGGATAATTATCATCCTATACTTGATGCAACAGGGAATGTGGCTACTGAGGACGAGGAGAAGGAGGAAGTCCTCAATGCCTTCTTTACATTTGCCTTTGATAGCCAGACCAGTTATCCTCTGGGCATTTTACGCCCTGATCTGGAAGTCTGGGACACTACTCAGAAAACACCCCCAGCGATTGAGGTGGAGACAGTCAGAGAGCTCCTCCTCCATCTGGACTGTCACAAGTCCATGGGACCAGATGGCCTACACCCTGGGGTGCTGAGGGAGCTGGCAGGGGTGATTGCCGAGCCATTCTTGGCCATCTATCAGTGCTCCTGGTTAAATGGAGAAATTCCAGAAGATTGGAGGCCTGCTGATGTGACTCCCATCTTCAAAAAGGGTCGTAGGGAGGATCTGGAGAACTGCAGGCCTGTCAGCCTGACCTCAGTACCGGGGAAAGTAATGGAGCAAATCATCTTGGATGAGATCACACAGCATGTGCATGGTGTCCAGGGGATCAGGCCCAGCCAGCATGGGTTCATGAAAGGCAGGTTGTGCTTGACCAACCTCATCTCCTTCTATGACTGGGTGACCAGACTGGTAGATGAGGGAAAGGCTGTTGATGTAGTCTACCTAGAGTTCATCAAAGCATTTGGTATGATCTCTCACAGTATTCTTCTGGGGAAACTGGCTGCCTGTGGCGTGGACAGGTACACACTCCTTTGGGTGTAGTGGGAGCAGTGCTCTGCAATCCATATCTAGAGTATTATGAATTCCATGAAGAAGCATTTGATACAAAACTATTAAGATATTTTATTACTTCTTTCAAAGATTAATACAAAAAGTTCTAACATTCTGGCCTTTTGGAGCACATCTTGTCTGTTTGCTTTTTTTTTTAATAGAAAGGTGTCTTCAATTAATTTGTCTGTTTGAAAGAAAAATCCCCAGGAAATATTTTAAAAATACCAAATTGAAAATTGCAAAAAAATGAATACAGTATTTTATATATATACCTCGAGTGAAAATGTCAAGTGTATCTGTTTCACTGAGCTAAGTCTTAGAAAAAGCCAGTTGGAATGTAGTTCCTCAGCTGTCTATATTCCTTTGAAAATCAGACAGAGAAGCGTACTATCCAGCAAGGATCTGCAGAGTAAACTATCCTGCAGATATCCATACTATGCAGAGCATACTATCCTGCAGTCTGTACGTTTCACTAAGAGTCTGTTTCATGGCAGAACTGTGAGGAATGAAATCTCATATGGAATATAGTTAGCTACCAAGTTATCAATTCTTTTCTTCTTTTCTTTTCTTTTCTTTTCTTTTCTTTTCTTTTCTTTTCTTTTCTCTTCTCTTCTCTTCTCTTCTCTTCTCTTCTCTTCTCTTCTCTT
>JAPSGF010000055.1:3260574-3374338 GCA_035772895.1 Perdix hodgsoniae
TTCTCTTCTCTTCTCTTCTCTTCTCTTCTCTTCTCTTCTCTTCTCTTTCTGTCATTTATTCAATGTTGTAATGAGTTAAGTTTACTGGATGGTAATTTCTTGGTAATGTTGCTGTAAGCTTTACAGTACAGGAGTTTTCAGTTGGAAACATGGATTTCTCATGGAAGTGAGGTAATTTGCAGAAGCATATTTACACTGGTTAAATTCTATGAGAAGAGATAAAAGCATTCAAGCAACACCCCATTTTTGGATTTGATACTATGAAATGTTCCAACTGACTGTTTTGGCCTGAAAGGGTTAGTCTATAATTATTATTTTTTTTAGGTAAGGAATTAGTCATGCAGGTGTCAGGAATATTTGACTGATTTTATTTCTGGTGAAGATACTTGCTATGTCTTAGCAATTTAAAGGACAAACACTTTCTGAAGCTGCCTGTGATGTGCTCAGCAGGAAAATTATACGAGGTATAACTTCCTTCCAAAACCTAATGTGGTGATTTTATTCTAGCAGGAGTGTGTGCTCATGTACATATGGCTGAGTCTATGAATTTATCTGAATTACAAAAGTGAAGCATGCTTCAAACTTTTCATCAGTTTAATTTCAACTTTCATTAAGAATGTGAATTATAATTTCATTTTAAGTAATACGTTTTGGCTAATTGGTAGCAGGATATATACATTTTGATTTGATTTTTTTTCTTTTGTTCTGTCTGTAAAGGAATCAAGACCCTGATGACCTCGTCAAAGTGAATTCACAGTCTTTCACAAGCAACAAGGAGTAAGTCTTCAAAGCTTTTCAGGCCCCGTTTTTCTAAGGTAGTACTAGTTTGTAATAACGTGAATTCAGGAAAGGTAATGTTGCTAATCTCTAAAATGTTTCTAGATTAGTAAGTGGCATCTTTATACAGAATGACATTAACATAAACATAAAAATGCAGATGAATTAATTGGTGCATGCACTGTCAGCTGAGCAAATGTTATCTATGGCAAGCTTCCATACATACCCAACATGCTTTCTCAATAATCTATTACAGAAATATATGAATACAGTTAGGGAAGGTGCATTGAACAAAATATTGTATAAATCACAGATGATAAGTATTGCCCCAACAGCTTGTAACAAAGCAGTTCAGTCAGCCAAGAGAAGTGAGCCATGAAGAGCAGCTTGAACTTACAATTTCAAATGGCATGTCAGTTCACTTTGTTTCAGGCCAAATTTCCTGTGATCTACAATCAGTTCTTCGGCATACAGAAAGGAAACTGCTAGTGCTAGAAGACCTATATAATGTACTGTGCTAAGTGCTGTGTAGCCTTTCTCACATCTTAAACTAGAACTGTGCGATAGCTTCATGAAACATCACGTAAATGTTGCCAAGATGTGATCATCCATTTTATAATAGACAGTCTTGTCTATATGTAGACATACATATAAATTTGTATAATTTGTATACAGTTTAGTACTAAAGTGTAGGTTGAATGTGATTTTTTTTTTCATTTTTGCAAATTTTAATTTACTGAGAATGTATTAGGACAGAGTCCAAGACACTGAAGCACTGCTTAATTCTGGAAAACATCCAGAGCTGTACAATCAATAAGTTCATTCTGGATTAAAGTGTCCAATTCAGTTATCAGCTTGAAAGAACTAAAGCACCGTTTTCTTTTGCTCTCCTCCTTTACCTAAAAAGAGTTAGGATTTATTGCAATAGTTACAGTGCTTTTCATAGATCATCATTTCCTCTAGTTAGGTGAACCAATATAAATTCAGTTTAAAGAAATTATTACGCTTTACCTCTTTCCAGCTAGAGAGAATATTCTAACAGTTGTATTTGTTGTTTCAGAGTAAAAGACCTTGAGGATTTTACTGAAATAAATGCTGCTTCTCAGAAAAATAAGAGGCAAGACTATCATCTTTCCCTTACATGCTTCTAAAAACTCTTTGGTTAGATAATGATACTAATAGGCTCTCTCCTGTAAAGGTAATGATGGAAGTCAAAATTAATACTTGAATTTGAGCTAATTACTTAAAATTCCTCATTAAATACAGGATGGTAAATATAAATAATTCAGTGTGGAAAAACCTTAGTTCTTGATTTTATCTTATACAAACTTAAACAGTATGTGACCATGTTCTTTGATTACAGACTACTTAATATGAAATGTTGTTATCAAGTCACCTGTTTCACAGCCAGTGAGTTAGTAGTTACTAATATAAAAGTTGTCATAAGGTCCTAGAGAATATATGGAGACCTAAACTATAGTAAGATAAAACAGTATATATAACATATATTTATAGTATATATACTATAACATATGGTATAGTGTATAGTATAGTATATATACTATAACATATAGTATAGTATATATACAGATATAACTGCAAAGCAAATAACACGTTTTGGCAACCATCATGCTGGTGTCTGTATTAAGTATAATCATATTACCAAGCTAAAATGACATAATTATATAGTCTACTTAGAAGATGTAAACAGACTCTTCAGCTGTGGCATGGCAAGATGATGAGATGTAAGGGTCATAAATTGAAATGAGAGGGATTAAAGCATTTATCCTCTGGAGAGAGGCTGAGAGAGCTGGGACTGTTCAGCTTGGGGAACAGGAGTCTTGGGAGACCGCATCAACTACTTTAAATATACCTGAGAGGAGGATGCAGAGAAGACAGAGCCAGGCTCTTTTCAGTGATGCAATGAGAAGATGCTGTGGGCACTAACTGGGACACAAGAGATATCATCTGAACACCAGGAAGCACTTCTGTGCCATTTGCGTGATGGAGCACTGGCACAGGTTTCCCAGAGAGGGATGCCCATAAATGGAGAAGCTTATTGTGGGGTCTCCTCCTTGGATATCTTCAAAAGTCACCTGGATCTGGGCCTGGGCACCGTAATCTGTCTAGCCCTGCTTGAGTAGGGGGTTGGACCAGATGGCCTCCAGAGGTCCCTGCCAGCCTTAGCCCTCCTGTGATTCTGTATGTGATTTTTTTGAGTAGCATGTCATATCTCTGTAGTGATACAGGGGAGAGAAACAGAAAAATATTATAACTGATAACTTTTAATTCATAACTAAAGATTTGTAGAAATTGTAGTATACATTCAGTATAGTCAGGAACTTCCCTTGTTAAATGCATACACTTTTTTCTTTTTGAACATAAAAAATTCAACACAATTAATATGCTTAAATTTAATCAAATAACTTGATTAATTCTGAGGTGTTTCTAACTTTCACAGAGATGAGGACCTAGGTGATCACATGGATATGAAGTCTCCTGATGACCAAAGGAGAAAAAGGTGGGACTCTGTTCATAGTTCTCTCTAAAATTTAAGGACCACATAGCAAGAGCTGTAGCTGTTCAGCTGGCATCTGAAAATACTAATACCTAATGTAAATAAGCTGAATGTGCATAATTTGTGTAAGGCATGTATATTATTTATAAAGTGTGACAGATTAATTAAATATAGCAGCATAACTGCATGTATTAGCAAAGCAACATAAGCAAATGCATTCATAGCTTAAAAAAATCACTGATGCTAGCTTGCCAGCTAATGTGAAGGCAGTATTATGTTATCAGGTACCATTCATGTGGTATTTTTGTAGTGTTCCATTTAGTTGTATATATAAATGATGTGGAAAAACTTAGCTATCTGAATAAAGAAGTACTTCTGCTTTTTTTTTTAATAATATATTTTTAACCTAGCAGTTCCACTTGACAGACCAGAGGAACATAACACTGAATATGTAAAGTGAATGAGTTTCTCTTTTAGTTCTGAAAAGAAGCCTGCCAGATTAATACTAAAGCACAATAGAGGGTGCTGCTTCATACAGCATGCTATGCATATAAAACAGCGACCAGCAGTGAACGAGGTTCATTTAGCGAAGCTTTAGACCTTGGCCAATTCACTGAAATAAATCAAAATGCAGACCAAACATCCAGAGTTAAGGCTTATAATCATCAAATTGTTTCAGAATATAACATTTGACAAACTAAACAAGACTAGCCTTTGTCTGAGCTGCTTTGTAAAATTGTCAAGAAAATTATTAGCACTTATTACTGAAATCCTATAATTTATCTGACAAGGTTTATTTCTGTTTGGTGGCATATTATCTGTACTGAATGGAAAATTGCAGAAGACAAGGTTTGTTCTGCTTGAATCATAATCCTGCTTCTTGAAATAAGAGTCTGTGTATCTGTTCAGCTCATGATTACTGATGAAAACATTATTCTAGTATTTATATGTATGTATGTATATATATACTAATAAAATATTGAATTTCTGAGCTGGAACTAAAGTACAGTAAACACAAGAATAAAATATTGTGTAATGTTGCTAAGAACATGCAGAATATTATCAACCATTGAAAATCTACTGTACAGCTGAAAACCTCAGTGGGCACTTTGAGGAAACTAAGTTTCAGTTAAGTTAGGTGAAGTTTCTGATATGTATTTATCTACTAGCATAAACTGAAGGCTTAAAATTACAGATCTGTGATTCTGTTGTTTTCCACAAGCAACAATTTAACAACAGTAGGAAAAGAATAGATTTCTTTAACTGCTGTCACTAACATAAGCTTCTCCATTTATGGGCATAAGTGTAAGTGAAGGCTATGTAGCTGAAAAGGACAAATATATAATGCAAATATATGAAAATCCTCTAAGTGCTTCAATTAATGCCCCAGAAGTAACCTACCTCAGTGACAGCAGAAGAAATAGCAGGTACAGTGGACAATTAATTGAGAATCATTACATTTAAAGTGCCATTTCTTGCAAAAAAAAAAAAAAAAAAAAAAAAAGAGAAGCCATCTTTATGCAAAAAATTTCAGGGATATTTGAAAACCTCACACTGGTCTCTGATATAATGCCAGCCCCCTTTCAATTTTTTCTTGCACAAATAGAAGCCCAGAAAACAAACCTTCAGTGCACAGAGTGGACATGACTAGATATACCTTGTGTAGCTCTAGAGATGTGGCTGAGGCATGAAATTTAGGAGAGTTGTTAAGCCAAAATTCTTACATAATCAATAGAGCAAAGGTATTCCAGCATGTTACTTGGATGCTAGATGCACTGTGCTGTAGGAGAGCTTATTTCTTTCCAAGGCTGCAAGGAAAAAATTACGTTATTTACTGAGTTGGCTTCCGAAGTTCCTAAAGCTGTATGGGATGAATCTGAGCCCTTGTGTCATCTCTTACCCCAAACATTATTGCTGTGACCTGGGTTTCTGACCTTTTAATCAGGTATAAATTGTTTTTTAAAACATTTCTCCTTCTCTATTTGGACTGTCACTCAAAGCATTCAATTCTGAGTGGGAAAAAAAATGCGTTACAGGGATATGTAAAAGAACTGGCTAAAAAACACATCTCTTGGTAAGAGGAAATCACTGCATGTTTATCTGAGGAAGTATTTTGTGACAAGCAAATCCAGGCTTGCATTATTATTAAATGGCAAGAATATTATTATGTTCTGTAAAATATAAAATACTTATCATTTACATTTTTATCTGTGCAATTTTAATAGATTTCTGGTATTGCATAGTATAAAATAAAACAAATGCACTAAAAAGACAGGTAAGTGTAAGGTCTATCAGCGCTGTATAGTACCCCACACATGCATGTTGTCAGTCTGTTACACTTCACCTGAAAAGACATTCTGCAAGCACACATAAGTATAAAAAATTTCATGGCTTTACTGAATAATATGAAAGATTGATATGAAACATAATAATTATGTTAATTTATCATTATTGTTGTAACTACATTAAATCGCTGCATCTTGAGTACTGTGTTCAGTTTTGGGCCCCTCACTACAAGAAAGATTTCAAGGCCCTGGTGCGTATGTAGAGATGAGCAATGAAGCTGGTGAGGGGTCTGGAGTGCAGGTTCTAGGAGGAGTGGCTGAGGGAGCTGGGATTGTTCAGTCTGGAGAAGAGGAGGCTCAGAGGAGACCTCACTGCTCTCCATAACTACCTGAAGGGAGGTTGTGGCGGGGTGGGGGTTGACCTCTTCTCACATGTAACTAGCGATAGGACTAGAGGGAATGGCCTCAAGTTGCACCAGGGCAGATTCAGGTTGTATACTAGGAGAAGCGTTCTTTCCAAAAGAGTAGTCAGGCGCTGTAATGGGCTGCCCAGGTAAGTGATTGAGTCACCGTCCCTGGAGATGTTCATGAAATGTGTATAGTACAGAGGGGCATGGTTTAGTGTGAAATACTGGTGATATGGGAATGGTTGGACTGGATGATCTTAGAATTCTTTTCCAACCTTGGTGATTTTATGATTCCATCAATTACCATATACCTTATGAATTTCTGCAAGAATTAGGGTAATTAAATCAGTTCAGAAATGTACAAAGTATGTATGACAAGATGGCTTGTTCAGCTGTCATATAGTTGCTCATCCCTTCCATGCCAAACAAAACTGACAGTTAAGTAACCAGGAAAAAAAAAAGGAAAAATTAACTGCTCTGGCAGCTAGATTCAGTTATAGCAGGGAATGCAAATCACACATGAAACCGCCTGTATACAAAGACCTCAATCTACTTCTAGGGACATACTGTAATTTTGTTTGGCTATTTGACAATTGGACAGAGGACTAGTGAAAGAAGACAAAAATTGCAAAAATTGCAAAAATGCAACATTTTTAGTAAGTATAGTAAATATAGTAAGTATAATATAGGCTGTGATATGAGCACAGGCAAAACCAGTATTGTAGTTTAGTTTTCACTCAGTAGCCTTGTGGAGTTCATTTTGAAATACTAAAGAATCATACAGCACATGAACACAGTGTAGGGATACTTTATATCCAAGTTACACTTTCTTATTTAGTATATATTTCTTGATGAAAGAAAAAAAAGAACTCATAACTAAATGGGATTTTTTTTTTAACAACAGTTTTACATTTGTTTAATTTCCATATGATCAGTATAGTGAAGCCTTTTACAATAAAAAGTAGCTTTTCGTAATTTTTATGTATTTACTGCCTTGCAGAAATTCGTCACGTCATGCCTATGATGAAAATATAACTGGAAATACTATCAAAACTGTTTATTCTACTTCTGATCAGTAAGTACCCATTAATAATATTATGCAGAATCAAAGGGCACAGATGTTTTACATAAGCTTTTCAGGTGTTCAAACAAAAGAGAGCAGTGGAAGTCATCATTAGGCTAGTCAGACAGCTTTTCATACAGCACTCCCTTTCAGTGCGATCTTGTCTTCAAATCATTACTACAGTTTGGCAGCCTAATATTATGTAGGCTTGTTGGAGCTGCCATATAAAACATCTAGAAACAATAGCCAGGGCCTTAAGTAGTAGAGTTGGATTTGTGATTCTGTAGGTTTCTAACTGCTGGCTACTTTCTCTGCAAAATTTAATTTCTTTTTGAAAACAGTGTTTATGTGACCAAGTTTAAGTCCAGATGTGGAAGAATAGGTTCACATGATAATGCTGATTAAAATTTTCATGTTTTCACATCAGTAAATATTTTCCCAAGCATAGAATAATATTTGTTTAAATCAGTAATATCTCTTGGGAAGAAAAAATAAATTAAATGTGCACACTGTTTTCAGTTCAAATAATTTGGATATTTCCATTACTTGGAAATACATAGAATCATAAATACTTGTATCCTTTCCAATGTAAGTATAAGAAACTCTGGGGATTATTAAGTTGTTTTATCACTGACTGGAAAGGAGCAGGACCAGTTAATTTTACAATACAAAAGACTGGAAAGGCGCACGACCAGTTAATTTTATAATACCAAAGCAGCACTAACAGTTGCATCTAGATAATACATAGACTGATTACTTACAAGGATGCAAAAATAAATAAATAAATAAATAAATAAATAAATAAATAGAGAAAATATTTAAAAACATTGATGTTGTTATAAATACTAGGTGAGCTGTTTTATACATATGTCCTATATAGCTGCCTGGAAAATACACACAATGCACTAAGATTATCAGTTTTCTCCTTGAGATTGCTCTTTTTCTGACAGCTGATGTTATATTATATACACAGGAGTATAATTGGAAAAGATATATGTACATACTGCAGGAAGCCCTTGGGCATAGAGGCCAAAATGATCTTAGATGCCTTGCAAATTTGCTGTCATTCAACTTGCTTCAAGGTAAGAAGATTTCACCTACTACTATGGAATAAAATTTAAATGTAATGCCTACGTTATATCACACATCTAACAAGTGAATATTTAGGCCTTAGGCCTGGGAGATGAGGAAGGCTTGCACAATAAAGGAGAAGATGAATCTAGGAAGTACTCGTCTCTAGTCTTTCTCTTTCCTCCCCAATCCTTTCCCTCTCCCTCTCCTTGCCTCTCCTTTCTTTCTCTTGCAACCACCAGGATAAAGGATACAGCAGGACATACCCTGAATGTCATTCATATTTATATGCTTTCAGTTATACAGACTTCCAGACTGATACACTGAATTATATCCTATTTACAGTTCAATCACACTGTAAAATCTTATTCTACTTCTTTTCTATGAAGCTTTGTGAATTTTCTTGGTTAAAGCCATACTCAAAGGCACTTGTAAGAAGAATGTACATAAGTAACAGAGTTGAAATCACTTTCCCATTGGGATCAAAATATCAGTTAAAATTTTGTTGCTATGGAGAGTTCCTGTTGTATAATAAAATAATCTTAATTCTGCTTGCATCTCCATGCATGATTTGTGTTGTAACAAAAATTACTCGTGAAAATCACCTCATTAGCATAGATCACTTTCTGCCCAGTCTACCATAGTTTCTGTTTCCCAGAGCTATTCTTTTACCTAGCTGTTGCATGAAAAGTCACCCAAACATGAATAGTGGGCACTAGCAATGCAATTTCCTCTCTGGCAATCACTATATAATAGTTTCTCAAAATTGTTATTACAAACACAAACTCTGGTTTGCTTCCATTCTTTTTAGATGGATGAACTCACATAAAGAAGAATTATTTTTGAATGCAGTTAGGATTGATAACTTCTTCTGTTGTTATTGACTGAATTTTTTTAAAATAGTTAAGTTTACTGATTAGATCAAACCTTTTTGATACATATTCCCCATTGGCAATGTGTTTGCCCAGCAAAAGTCAGCTTAAGTTTTCTTAACTACACATTTATGAAAGTATTGGCAGAACATTAAACAACTTAAGTCTGGTCGGTGGATCAAAATTCTGTTCTGTACATAGAATGACAGTGTTTCTTGATACACTCACTGTATGCTCTCCTTGTGACTTTGGGAAGTCAGTCTTTGTGTTTATCAGTGCAGTTTAATACATGAAACAAGGGAAATACTTCTGTATCTCAGAAATTAGCTTTTTCTTATATTTGTTAAAGAAGTCTCTGGATTCTTCAATAATGGGAAATATATGTAATGGTTGAAGTAGAGTATTATAAAAAGTTTGAAATAAGATAGTTCAGATTCCATGAGTTCTACTCTGATTTGGATGTTTAAGTCTTATTATCCTTCAATGGTGAATCATCTTGTTTTAGAATCAAATTCTAAGTTAAGATAGAAATTACCCTCTGGAAATGTCTGAGGGAGGAGAGAGGTTAGTGATGATAAATAGAACCTAGGGAACCATCCAAGATTCAGATATCTGACTTTTAGAGGTCTGAAAATTCTATTTTTACATTTATATTTTATTTCATGTAAATAATTCTTTTTTAAGTTCAGATTTCATGATACTACAGTACTCACAAATGCTGTTCTGGTCTGGGCATGTTTGCTTTATGAAAGTGTATGCTGGAAATGAATAGTAGCGAAGGGCTTTATTTTATTTTTTGTTTTTACTTTTACTTGCACTTTGAAGTGTGAAGTATGCAAAAGACCACTGGAAGATCTGAAAGCAGGAGACAGTGTTTGGATTTACAGACAAACTGTGCATTGTGAGCCTTGCTACTCCAAAATTAAGGGTAAGATGCAAGATGTATTATATTAAACAGAGAAAAAAAAAAGTAAGAAACATTCAGAAAACTTCAGTATATTACAACAAGGCTATTGCTTTTGCTTAAATCAGTGTATGCAAACCTTTTCAAAGTATGCCCCCAAAAAAGAGGAATGAAAAAATTGTAATGAAAATATTATACTGACCAACATTCTTTACTGTGTGAGGAGGATAGTGAGTAAACAAATATGCAAGGTGGTAAAGAATGAAGTTTTTATTTCATTAACTTCTCTAGAAGTTATTAGGCTTTAAGTCTTCTTTGTTCATGGCAATTATTAATTCATAATACTATAAAACAGTACTTCTATACCAAATAAAGGCAAAGTTAAACCTAAATGAAATGTTATAATAAGCTAGTGTTGCCCTATGGACATTTTTGAGATAAGATCCCGTAAATTAAATTGAAATTAATCAATTTGTGTAGTTAAAGAACAATGTTGTTAAGCCATTGCAAAATTTTTGCGGAGTGAATTTTACAATTAATCATATTTAAAAAATAAGGCAGTGTGACTGTTATAAAACTGTAGAAAGAAATACTGAAAGTATGCATGTTGTGTTATAAATGTAAATAACATATTTCAGCAAGTGACAAGAAGTGATAACCAGACTCCAGTTGATTTTCTAAGGAAAAAATAAGACCTAAAGTTTTACTTGTATGACATTTAGAGACTGCTTCTGTGTTTGGCATCTCTAATCATTTTTTTCTCTCTTGCAGAAAAATGGATCTACTAATTCTGACATACAGAAAGTAAGACAAAGAAGTTCCACTTGTGTTTAAATAAGCGTATTGACCTGTTTCTTCAAACTGCTGAGGAACACAATCAATTTTTATTTCTAGAAATAAATGCCCCACTGCATGGTTCTCAAAGCCATCAGAATTGAGATGCCTTTTCATACACACATTCCAGAAAACAAAACAAGATATCTATTGTTCAGTATATTCATCAGATCTGTGAAACTGCTAAACTTATTGAAATGTTCTGAATAGGACATACTTCTGAGTAGGACATACTTACACATCAGTTCTGAAGGCTGTTTATTCTTTTTATTGTAACCGTATCTCCTTATAAATAAGAAACTGTTATCTTTGTGAAGCATGAAATATATAAATCTCATCTATGACTAGCCATCTAGAAGTCAGTTATTCAGTTTAAACTACTGGTTTCGTATAGAGTAAGGTGAGTTCTTCTTCATGCTTTGAAGACAGACATGAATCTCCAGAGGAAGATTCTTCCCAAATAACTGAAATGATCACTGTAAGGTAGAACAAGTATATTTGGAGAATACATCTCTCTTTATTAACAGCATAGGCATTATAAGCAAAAAAACTGTTAGTTATCACAGTAGTATCCCACTCCATGTCTTTAATCCTGGTAACAATTGTATTACCAGTTGAATTTTTTTTAAGAAGTGCACACTTCATAGTTGCCATAAAATCACGGAATACGTACTTTGCCTGACATTATGTTGTATTTGTCTTTCTTACTCTATTAAGCTGCCTGTCTAAATATCTGGGATGGATTAATCTCTTTTAAATGTAAACATCTTCAATGAGGAAGTAGATAATTTTAGGAAGTGATTGGTCAGATTTAAAGCATCTATTTTATGATGAGGTTAGCCATGTTATGAACAGATGTTTTACTTTCCACTGCCTACAAAGAAACCTGGAGTAAATAGTTCTGATCTCTAGACACTGACATCAAGACAGATGACCTCATTCCCTTGAGCCTACACTGAAAGCTTTTTATTTTTGGACAGTGTATATTTGTTGAAGTACAGAAACTAAAATGATTCCATTCTCTGTTATGTTTCTGCAACACTTAATTGTTATTTGCTTTAATTGCCTAAAGTAATTATTTCAGTGGTTTACTGGAAAAACAAAGACATCAACTGCTATTCTATGCTTTGAGGTGTTTTAGATCACAATTTAGAACTGATTTTCCTCCCTTACCTCTCAGCTGAAAAGGACTTCTTAGGTATGACTGTGACAGAGTTGAGTGCTTGGAAGCTGCTGGACCTGACCAGAGCTTAGAAAACTGAAAAGTGCCAAATCCATAGATTAATGTTAGACTTTTGAATGTCTGTCACTGCCAAATTTCCTCTCCTTGTTTGCACTTGCTCTAATGGAGACAGGAGTTAAGAATTTCTGTATGATTTAAACTGTTAGGCCCTTAACTGAATATGATGCAGTCTGTTTGGCCTAGCGTAAAGAGTGTACATACTGTTGTATGGAAAAGAGTCATGTAACAGTAGACAATTTGTTTAATTATTTTTATGAAAAATGATTATTAATTAATGGCAGTAGCTTTAGAAAATCTGTTATTATCTGTTTTCTATGATTTCTTTTTCTACTGTGTGCCCATTGCTGATGACGTGCTTCAGTTAAATTATTATCAATATTAACCTGTGCTTTACTGGTGTAATGAGACTTGCAAAACTGGTGGAGAAAATCCATAGAGGAGTTTTAATATTGCGTGACAAATTTGGTCCTGGTCAGAGACCAACAGTCATTCCTAAGGCTGAAATGCAATGGAAGTTGCTGGATATTCACCTGAGGCAGCACATTTGAATCCAGTACATTCTGGTGTTTGAGAAACCAGGAGAAAACTCTGGATCCAAATATCTGGTACTTAAATGCTCACTGACAGAGAAGTAGCAATACAAAAACAATAAATAATAATTCTGTGCTCATTAATTCATCCTTGCTGAACAGCACTGGCTATTTTACAATATGGATTGATTTTTTTAAATTTTTTTTTTTAATTATCATATGTTGTAATTTTCCTGAAAAGAAACACTGGTTTTGTGATGTGTGATATTTACCATATAAAAGCACAGATAGCAGTACTCATTAAAAAAATCAAATTAACATCTCAATAGTGATGTATCAAAGCGGAATTGTTTTTTGTCCTTTTTGCATATCATTAGCATGCAGTGTTTTATTTCTCTTTGACTGGTACTTCCATGAAACTATCAAAATGAGCAGTTTGCTGACAGCTGTTTTAATGAATGTGTTATCTTCAATAATGCTTTAAATGAGGCTGAAAAGCTATATTGAGAGATGATGTACTAAATTACGTGGGATTTTGTGATTCATCAGGCCCAATTTCTCAGTGTGTAATGGATACTTTCTTTTGCAAATCTTGGGCATAGCTCTACAGGAGAAAAATTCATTCATGCATATACATATGTAGATGGCATCAAGACTACTGATATTTACAAGTAGGAGAAGCATCACAAGAACTGTTTCACTGTTGTACTGTATTCTGCTGTATCTATATAGGTTCTTACAGAACACAGTCTTTGCTTGAAGCAAAGTGACAAGCACATTAATATTGCCTTCTAGTCTTTTTCCTCGTGTAATAAATGTCTCTATGAGTTTGACAAGAGAGTCTCTTTTACTTTGTAGAGCATTAGCTTATGAAAATGTGGTCAACTGCAAACGGTCCTTGCTTTTATTCAGTAGGACAGCTCTCTGTATTTCTCCTTGATATGGAGATGCATGTCATGTTGGAAGTTTTACATGTTCAGTGTGTATCTTCTTAAACATGTATAAGTCACTTACACACTTTCTTCTCTTGATATTTTAAAAATCCTATTATTTACGATAAAATATACCAGTTTTCCTTGTTGTTTTTGCTTTAGGATCATGGTTGCTTGTTGTTCACAGTAACTACTGATACCCTAGGAGACAGTTCTAGCTTCCAGTCAAATAAGTATCAGACTGCAAGAGAGAAACGTAGCCTTCTATTCTCCTTTCTGATGCACCAGATCACCTCATTTTTCTTCACCCCAGCTTAACAGTAGAGACAGACACGCTTCACTCCATAAAGAGAGTGGAAAAAGACCTAATATATAGTTAGGTTTGATATGATAAGATATATATATAAGATAGGTTTGATATGCCAAAGCCCAAAATTGTTACTTAAAAAATGTTTTGATTAACTGTGTAACTGATAAATAGTCCTAGAGATCTTAAGGCTATTTTATATCTCCTTCTTTGACTTCGAAGTCTTCAAAGCGTCATGCACTTTGCCTGGCCTGAGCAACTCAGTTCTTATTTCCCGCATCAGTAAAATGAAGATTTAAGAAACACTCCATGCATATTAGGGATACGAATCTGCAGATATTCTCAAAGCACATTTGCTAGTATCAGACACCCTCAAAACTCTCATCTTTTAAAATCATGGAGACAGTAGTGTTCTCTTTCAAAAGAGCACTGCCCAGATAGTAAGAAGGACATGATTAATTAATCCCCCAGCATTACCTATATTACCAACATACTTTGTTCCACACAGAATTGTAGGGGTTGGAAGGGACCTCCAGAGATCATCGAGTCCAACCCCCTACCAAAGCAGGTTCCCTACACCAGGTTGCACAAGTAGGTGTCCAGGCAGGTCTTGAATATCTCCAGAGAGGAGACTCCACAACCTCGCTGGGCAGCCTGTTCCAGTGCTCCGTCACCCTCACTGTAAAGAAGTTCTTGCGCACATTTGTGTGGAACTTCCTATGCTCCAGCTTTTGGCCATTTCCCCTTGTCTTGTCCTGTACACACGAGAGTATTAAACCATCCATGTTTTTTGCCATGTTCCATGACTTGTGCAGGGTGAATTCTTACAGCCTGTGGACCACAGGTTATCTGCACAGCCTGCACACTCGCTATCTGTATGCCTATTGAACCCTTAGGAATTGAGTAGAAAATATTTTTTGAGGAAAAAATCCCAGAAGCAAAGAGAACATCCTGGAATTTCTTTGAGTCATCAGAGTGGTCTAATTCATAATTAAAAGCAGTCTTTATGATTCTCTGTTTATCCCTGTTAACATCATGCTCCCTTCCAGCACCATTAGAGGAACTGGTTGCGCTCAGCTTTGGCTGGAGGAGGACAGTGTGAGATGGTGAGTTTCATTTCAGAGTACTAGAAATGACTTCAAAGGATGATCTCTTTTAATCTTTGGTGTATTCTTTGCCTTTTTTTGCCTCTGAACTCTGCTGGACGGGAACTAATTTCCTCTGTCTGTGCAGTGCTCAGCATAGAGGCCTCTGGGTGGTACTTCTGCATCTGTGGATATGGCTCAAGGAAAACAGATTTTACCTCCCTTTCCAAGAAAGCTACCTATAATTTACTGCTTTTCAGGAGGTTTTATACCTGTGTGAGTTATAAATTGTCAGCCACAGCCTCTTACCTGTGCCAAGACTTAAAACTTCTCGGTTTTGGCCCATTAGAATCAATATCTGAGTATAATCATGCCAAAAGCCCTTATCTGAATCTTGGCACTGCTGTATAGTCTTCAGACATCTGTTTAGCACTCTCAGACAGCTGTTACAGTCAAAGGAATGGCAGCCAACATTTTAAAACTACATACTCTGAAAAGAAAAAAGAGAAAGAAGAAAAGAATGGTCATTTCTGAAAATAAAATTCAATGTTTTTCTAGTTTTCATGATACTTTTCCTAATGGGGGAATAAATACTAGTGTTCATATGTCATAATACCCAAAATTAGCAGAAAAGGGGGAAAGGACTAAGAAAAAGATGAAAGTGTTGTGCAAAGAAGCCAACTAAGGGCAAGTAGAGTTGGTGATTTTGAAACTGGGGATAGGAATTTAAAAGTAATAGCATTGCCATACATAACGTTGTCATTGAAATCAATAATAAAACTTGACTGCAAGATTAATATTCTAGAAAATATTTATCTTCACATCTTCTGGTTCTCTAGGGAGTATCCAGCTATGGAATCTGGAATTATGTCATACCTGTCTCTAGCTCAGATATTATCATTAAGAATTGGATATCAGCTACTTGAACATGTAGCACTGTAATCTCAGACATTCAAATATTTTGAGTGCTAATATTTGGTAAATCTACAAAGAAAAGAACAACAAAAAAACAAACCAAAAAAACCCTACAACTGAGATTGCACTTATCCTTTTGCCAAAGTAACAGTAAAACTTTCTGAAGTAAAATATCAATTCTCTCCAGATAAAATTCTCTGTGGGAGTAGGCATGCTAGTTTTGACATGAGTGACATCTGTGGAAAGCTTGAGGAAGAAAACAGAAATACTATTTCTTCTGCCTCTTCCACTGCAGTGTGAGACATCCCAGACACTCAGAGGAAAGCACGTGCTCTGGCAACTCCACTTTTTGTTTGTTTCTTAATTGAGCTTTCTAACACAGAATCAGATCTTCTCAGTAAGAACGTAAAGGAAACAGTGAAGTAGGGATAGGGGGACTTTGTTTCTCCTGAAGAAATCTGAACAAACACAAGGAAAAGACGTAGCTGAAAAGAAATCATAATTCAAAAGTCTTTCATCAATCCAGTGAGAGCACTTGCAAAATACCTTTGCCACAGCAACATTAATTTGAGTAATCTGACAGACAATATGATGTTTGGACTGGTTTCCAGGTGCTCTTCCCATTTCCTTGAGTGGCTGAAGAGGAAGCTCAGGGGAGACCTTATTGCTCTCTATAACTGCCTGAAGGGATGTTGGAGATTCGTGATCCTTGAGGTCCCTTCCGACCCTGGCCAGTCTGTGGCTGGAAGATTCTGTGAAGGTCTTTTCCAACCTTGGTGATTCTGTGATTCTGTGCCGTAGCCGTAGGGCCAGTATGGATGGGACAGAATGTAAAGAACATCCTCTATACTGCTGCTGGAGAGAAAGGTCCCACTTGGAATCCATGGCAAAGAGCCTCAGGAGAGACCTGAGGCTGACCCCTGGGATTTTGGAGTAGAGTATATAGGGGGTTGAAAGAGGGCTACACTCCAACTGAAAAAGGAGATCCCAGCTGCATATGAGGAGGTTCAGGCTGCTTCTGAAGTCATCAGCAGCTTCTTCTGGCACCTCGACTGCCAGTGCTGAACTGGATGTTTAAAGGAAAGGTTCCCTCCACCCATCATGCTACTAATGCTGCTTGGAGTCAGTGGATTGCTTTGATTATGCAACAAGTGTGAATGAGAAACCTCAGCCATCCAAGAATCTTAGAGGTGATCACTGACTGGCCTGAAGGTGAAAAGTTTGGAACAATGCCAGCAGAAGAGCTGTCCCGTGCTGAAGAGGCCCCATCATACAATGAACTACAAGAAAACGAAAAGAAATTTGTCCTGTTTGCAGACAGATCATGTCATATGATGGGAAAGTGTCACAGATGGGAATCTGCTGTGTGGAGCCTCACAAGTTGCAGAGGCCTCCAAAGGAAAAGGAGAATCAAGTCAGTTTGCAGAGGTAAAGGCTGTCCAGCCGGCCTTAGATGTTGCTCAACAGGAGAGGTGGCCAATGCTTTATCTTTACACTGACATGGGGGTGGTTACAGCAGTGGGAACAGAAAAACTGGCAAAGAAGGGTAAACCTATTTGGGCTGCTGAACTATGGTAAGACATTGCTGCCCAAACAAAAAATATAGTTATAAAGGTACGTCATGTAGATGCTCATGTGCCCAAGAGTCGGGCTACTGAAGAACAACAAAATAACCATCAGGTGGACCGAGCTGCTAGAATTGCGGTGTCTCAAATAGACTTGGACTGGCAGAACAAGGGAGAATTATTTTTAGCTTGGTGGGCCCATGAGACCTCAGACCGTCAAGGAATAGACACTACATGTAAGTGGGCTAGAGACCGAGGAGTGGACTTAACCATGGATGCTATTGCACAAGTTATTCATGACTGTGACACGTTTGTATGCCACAAATGTGCCACAATTAAACATGTCAAGAAGATGAAACCTTTCTGGGGGGAAGGGCGACTGGTGGAAATACAAATATGGGAAGGTGTGGCAAGTCAATTATTATCACCCTGCCTCGATCTTGCAATGGTAAGCATTACGTGCTTTCCATAGTGGAGGCAACCACCAGGTTACTTGAAACATATGCAGTATCCCATGCTACTGTCCAAAGCAACATATTAGGTCTGGAGAGGCAAATCCTGTAACAGCATGGCACCCTAGAAAGAATTGAGTCTGATAATGGGACTCATTTCAAAAATTCACTTGTGGATACTTAGGCCAGAGAACATGGCATTGAGTGGAGTTATCATATCCCCTGTCATGCACCAGCCTCTGGTAAGATTGTATGCTTCACTGAAAAAGGGGAGATTTCAATTCGATGTTAGAGGAAAATTCTTTACTCAGAGGTTGGTGAGGTTTAATCCAAACCAGCTGAGCTCCCTGCTTTATTCTGAATCCTATTGGTGCTGCATTCTTGGTCCTACCTGGAGATTCTACTACCTATACCCCAGGATAAACATGAGCCCTTACTTCATCTGTGTTCTGGTCCCAGCAGGGGTAATGATTAATGCTAAACTAAGCACCTTTATTAACTATTCTTTTTTTTACCTTAAATTCCAATTTTCCTTTAAACTTTAATTCAGTTTACAGTTGTTTTAGTAAAGGTTTTGATAAATTTGGCATGTACGAAAATTTGTGTATGCGTACCTGTTTACCCATACTAAATTGTAAATGTCTAACAAAATAAACCTCCTCACTTTTGCCAGTAGTTTCCCTTGTGGCTACAAATTAATCACTTACTGTATTAAGAACACCAAATTTTGCTTCAGTGTTTACTACAAATTCCACTCTTTGCTGTAATATCCTTCCTTAGCTTAATTTTCTCCACCCTTAACTGTTATTGCATCTGTTACCAAATCCAGTGGTGCTTTTTGCACTACCTGCTTTTCTGTTCAATGAGGGCAGAACCCTCCTGGCCCCTGCCAGCCCCCCCTTTCAGGTCTTTCTGAGGAGACCTTTGGGTCCCAGAGCCCTGCTCTCAGCTCCTTCCTCCTGTCTTCCCGTGCTAACACTGGGATATCAAGTTTCCTAGATCTCTGCAGATAAAGTCTATTCTCTCTTCCATTGTTTTGTTTTTGTCCCCGTTCGCAACTAACGCTTTGTTTACGTTCTGATTACAAGCCGGGGGAGGAGCAGCGCTGGGGTTGCGTTCTCTTGCCGGTACGTATCTGCTTTGGCTAGAGCAGATCACAAACTTTAATATTTTAACTCACTGTTCTTTAAACTTTTTTGCTGTTTTTTGTTTTTTGTTGTTTTTTTTTTTTGTTTTTCAGAATTCCACTGTTTGTACCCTCAATTACACTTCCGTGTACCATTAATAATTCCACTTACATATAGCATTAATGTTTACACTTCCATATAGAATTAACATTTCCACTTCCATATACTATTAACAATTATATTTCCATATACCATTTACATTTACACTTTCATGTGCCATAAATATTTAACAATCCCAAACAGAGTGACAATAACCAGTACAGTTTATCCTTAAGATTATTCCTCTCCTCCAAGTTACCAGTGGGAATGAGCCTTCCCATTGACGTGATTCCAGATTCTTTATTAGTATCATAGTTTTTCCATTAATATTCAATCTTTCCTAATTAACTGAAACAAAATGAGGGCTATTGGTTGTCCTCTGTGTTCACATCCTTGACTTTTAAAAGTTCAATACACATGCAGTTTTAGCAAGCCTTCCTGCTGAAAGTGCCTTCTCCATTCCTTCTGTTTTGCTTAAGTAGGTTAGTTTTCAGGATGCTATGGGTATGTTCAACTATGGCTTATCTTGTAATACTGCAATACTTTCTAGGGTATATATCCCAGGCCATTATCTGTACAGATTGTAGGGCTGCTTTTCATGTCTTGAGGTAATACCATCCAATGATACTGTTGAGCTGGTGCTGATGCTTTACAGAGAGGATGAAAAAGCAAAACTAGGAGCATCCTGGGGGTCCAGGGAGACGGTGAAAAAACAGTCTTTTAAGTCAAGAGTTAAGTCCTGAAATAAGTCAAACTTCTCTCAAACTTCTCAACAAACCCCATTGATCAAAACCCTGCAGCACCCCTTTTCATGGCACTGGCTGTGCCTGAGAATAAATCAATTGAGCTATATAACTGCCCGCCAGTACTTCACATGGGGGCATGGGTGTGCGACCCAAGTCCTGCAGGACACAATACAATAACGCTTCCCAACATGGCTCTTGATCTGGGGCTATGATAACAGGGGAAACTTTCAACCTATCTGTCTTTCTGGCTTTCCTAGCCTCCCTCCCGACAGTTGTGCATGGATCAGGATGGGACAAACCCGTCTCTTCTTCAGGGTCTATGCTGGGATCAAAAGGGCACCTGGGATCCTTGGGGGGCGAGGCAGTAAAAACCCCATCCAATGGCGACGACCGGGGAGCTGATGGCATTGTGGGCTGATCTGTAGAGCAACCAGCCCCTCCCTTGCCCTTAGGCAGCCTGGGGGGATCAGACTGTGATCTCAAGTGGTTCTTTAGCGCTTTGAAGACTTTTCTCCGAGTCTGAAGCAACCAGAATGCTGTCTTATCACCCTTAGTAGCAGCGTCTCGTAGCTTCACCCCGATCCGGTCTCATACTTCAGGATTGTAGACTGTCTGATTTGTGATCGATGGGTCACTCTTGGTAGCCCATACAAGCATCTGCTGTAAAATGGCAGCAGGCACCGTCTTTTCCCATTTTTTAAGAATAATCTGAAAAGTAACTAGGACATTCTTTTGTTCTGAGGTCACACTGTTCCGCATGGTAACACGATGGCCTACCTTCATCCGGAGAAAGGCAATCAGAGCTGTCAGGGAGATGAATCCTCAGGTTGTGGCACTTCTCTCAACACACCTATGCTTTTCTCAGTGTCTGCATGCTTCTCTGAGCGTGTTCCGTGCCCTTTCTCAGCACCTGCCATGCTTATCTCAGCACGCTCCGGACGGCTCAGTCTTCAAGTCAGGCCTAGCTTCAGGTCCCTGTTTGGGCACCAATTGTCGGCATTCAGTTGAGTTAGAGAGCTTTCTTGTAGCATCAGAATAGTTCTCTGAGTAGTTCTGCTTTATTGTGTTCAACATACATCTTATACCATTCACTTACAAGCCAGGAATTCCTGTCCCTCTAATCAGTTAATTGGCCTAGCTTCTCCCAAAACACAAGGATAAAGAATGAAAGGTTTCTTAAGTGTGATAAGGTTGACAATGCATACAAACAGAAACTCCTGTTTACCCTTAGATGCAAACAGATACCATCTGCTTTGTCTTACACTCCAGACTCCCAAGGTTTCACAGTGATAGGGTCTATCACGGAGTCTGATAAACTCTCTGCTGGCTTGCTCACAGTTACATCTTCCCCCACAGGTTATAACTAAGGAACCTGGTGATGGTATCCTGAATATCTGTACAGATAGTTGGGCTGTGTACCGGGGGCTCACTCTTTGGATTGCACAGTGGGCCACCCAGGAATGGAATATCCACGCCCGGCTGATCTGGGGCAAGGACATGTGGTTAGACATATGGAATACAGTCAAACACAGGACTGTATGTGTCTGCCATGGTTTCTGGTCATCAGCCCCTACAGTCACTGGGAAATGATGAAGCCGACATGCTGACCCGTGTTTGATGGATTGAGAATTCACCATCTGAGAATATCACCCATTGGTTACATCAGAAGTATGGCAATATGGAGCAAAAGACAATGTGGGCAGCTGCTAAAGCATGGGGACTGCCCATATAGCTACCTGACATCATTCAGGCATGCTGGAATTGCGACTCTTGCTCTAAGATGAGACCGAGATCACTGCCTCAAACAACAGCCCATCTTGCTAGAGGACACAATCCTCTCCAGCGATGGCAGGTTGATTACACTGGGCCCCTTCCTTGGTCTGAGGGGGCAAGATATGCCCTGACCTGCACTGACGCTGCAAGTGGGCTACTGCAGGCCTATCCAGTACCAAAACCAAAGCAGGTATATGCCATCAAGGCACTCACTAAACTGATGTCTACCTATGGGGCACCGCAGTCATCGAGAGCAACCAAGGGGCTCATTTTACTGGTGCAACGATATAGCACTGGGCAGAAGAAAATAAGATCAAATGGCAATTCCACCTGCCATATTGATGGGGGCAGGCCTAATTGAACGTTATAATGGTATTTTTAAGGCTGCCCTGAAGACAGACTCCCAACCCCTGCAGGGGTGGATGAAAAAGGTCTATGAAACCTTGTGGGACCTGAATGAAAGACCCTGAATGAAAGACCTCAAGCAGACCCAGTGCCCTGAGAATGTTGCAGACAACATGGGCCACCCTGCTTAGGATCCAAATTACGGGCACTGATAATCAGCTAAGACCACAGGTTGGTTATGAAAATAATCTTCTGCTTCCTGCCCCTGAGAATTTAGATCCAGGTACCCATAGAATAAAATGGCCCTGGAAGGTGCAGGTAGGACCAAAGTGGTGTGGCCTACTTGCACCTTGGGGGAGACTGTTGGAGGTGGGAGGCTCAGTAGTCCCTCCAGTAATAGGTACGTGGTCTACTGATATTGTGGTCAACATTCCGATCTTCATTGCTAAAGGGACCCCCATCATGTCCCTATGGCAGATCAGGACACCTCCTTTGGTGCCTGATATAGCTATGCAGCCACAGACATCTGGCCAGGAGGTGTGGTACAGGCAGCCAGGACGTGCCCTAGTACAAGTGGAAGTGTTGACCCAGGATAGAAATACAGCCTGTACCTTGCCCTGGAGAACAGACCTTCTCCTCTTGGTACCTCTGAAACATCTGTATTACTTCCTGTGAGTCTCTGAGCCTTCAGGATCACTGGAAGGAACAAAACACCATCAAAGCGTTCCAGTGCTACTGTCAGATCTTGTGCAACAGCCAGTGATGGCCTACATGGGACTGATGGAACATAGGACAGACCTGCACCTCACAACCGCATGCCTCCAGTAACATAACTGAGCACTGGCCCATAAAAGAATATCAACATTCATCGATTGTCACTTGTCTTGAATTGTACCAACATGTGCTGCGATGAAATTATATAAGCATTGCGATATATCGGATCGCAGTGTTAGGAAAAGCTTACCCTTTAGTCAACCTGATCATTGGTTCATGCTGTGAAGGGGTGGAGTGTATGGGGACTGCTGAGTCATGGCCTGACCCTCTGATTGATCACCTGAGGTGAGCAATGAGTCAGCCACAGGAGCACAGGTGAAGGCAATTCACCTGTGCCGCAGGAAGGGGTGGAGCCTGGCTCCACCTCTCCTAGACCCATTTAAGAGCTGACTACCAGTGGGGTAGGATTGCTTCTAGAGATCCCCTTTGCTGGAGTTTCCTATGTGAACCCAGGATATGGGTGAGTGTGACTTGATTCTATTTGCTACTTTGGTGTAGCAACATCATAGCCAAGCTCTCTTTTAGTCTGTACCATAGGTATATTCATTAATTGTACAACTGCTATACCATAACATTGGCATATTCATTAATTATACATGTGGTAACTTCTAAACCACTTTATAGTATCATTATTAAATTTTCAAATTGTAAAAATCATTTACTTATTGATGTGATGGAGCTGTGAACATGGGTAGTAATTTTTTCTCTGCTTTGTTGAAAAGCTGCTTCAGTACATTCATATCATCATGAAGGCATTTTTCTTCTGCCAACATCCACTGTTCCATGGAGGAACTGTTCCATCAAGTTGAAAACAGAATTGTTGGCGAAATGTGTGCTGTGTTTTTTTTAGCCATCTGGAGATCAGTTACTTTTCTGTTGTTCTTGATGAAAACTTGTAAGAAAGAAACAACCTGCACTGATGTAGGTCAGTGCTTTCTATCTATGGCTGACAAGGGAAGGATTGATGCATTTGTAAGCCAGAGTAATTTCATATGGAAACTGATGACTCAAAAAAGTACTCAGGTAGACTACATGTGTTATGTTCCATCTAGATGGACCTACAAATTAGTTCTGTCTCTATGTTCGGTACACAGGCAGTATTTTAGATAGCATAGCTACTCATTTTTTGGGACAACTTGGTGTCACAGAAAGTGATGCAGTTTTGGTCTTAATCATGTGGAAAATATATGGTAGTAGTGATTTCAATGTAGTTCAGTTTTATATTAATTTAATAAGGAAAAAAACCATAAGATCAGAAAGAATATATTAATTTAATAAGGAAAAAAACCATAAGATCAGAAAGAATCATAGTAGTTTAGAAAAAGAAATTGTATAGAAATAATGAAATCAATTAAGAGAAAATTGAAAGTAACAACTAAGAAAGTAAAATGTTTGCAAGAGAGGCTGATAGTGAAGAATCCTGTAACTCCAGGTAGATATTTACCTACTCCTGTACTTTTTAGCAAATTTATAAATCTAACAATAACAAATTTTTAGGACCAGACTATGCATATGAAAATTCTACAGAGGGTCAAATGTACCATTGCTGAACTTCTCACATGCATTTAACCTACTGCTCAGAGCATGCCTGCTGCCAAATGAATTGGAAGCATCAGCTGTGATGCTGGACCTGAATAAATAGAAAAAGTGCTCTGTGGAACTATATTTCAGTTAAGATGACTTTTCTATCAGTGCAATTTGTACCAATTACAATAAATAATGAAATATGCAGGCATCTGGTATGATGTATCGAAGGCAATTCTATACAGCTTTTTTAAGACAAGGTGTGCTCATGAATATATGAATATTTCTAAAGGTAACAATATGTTTTTGGGGAAGTTGTTTTTTTTAACTAAATATATTTGGATTTATAAGAAAATTTTCAGAATTTTTTCCTAAGCCATCATAATATAAGAAAACAGGGACTACTAATAAAAAGGAAACAGTGGGTTGGAAAATTCAGCTTTCATTATGGAGGGAAAGAATGGGAGGTTCAGCCTGGCTTCTGTGGGAGCGAGGTTCTATAAATGAGGGCTTGTCAGCTTGGAAGAGAAGTAACTGAGTTTTAAAAGTCATGAATGATAAAGAAAAACTGAATAGAGAGTGATTAATCATTCTGTCTTAGAAAAAAACAGAACTAAGGGGCATCCAATTAAATTACTAGGCTGCAGATTTAAAGCAGATAATAGGAACTAACTTTTCTCACAATACGTAATTAAATTGCAGTGCTAATTGCCACAGGGTGTTCCTAATGGATAAATGGTTTAAAAATGGGTCTTAGCAAAATATATTACACATTGGTGGCTATAAAACAAAAAATAAATGGTCCAGATGTCCCAATCCACTGACTATAGAATACTGGAGAGAACATCTCAATATTTTTCTTGTTTCTGAAATATTTTCCACAAGCAGCTATTCTCAGCCTTTGTTACCAGTCACTGGTCAGGTGGACTGCTGCTGCTGTGTTAGTGGCTCTATTTCTATAAAGTTATTTTCACAGACATTTTTCAGACTGGAACTGCTCTTCAAAATTTCACCAGGCGTGGAGGTTACCATCGGTGCTCTGACCTTATTGTAACACATCCTTTGTGTAGCTCAGACTGGATTACTGCAATTAATTCTTTACTGGCTTGCCTGAAAGGCAGGTCCAGCCTGCAGCTATTACAGAATAAAGCAACAGGCTTATTATCAGAGAAGAGCAGATGGTATCTGCAGGCTTTCCTGCTTCTTTGTTCTCTGCATTGGGAGACTATCAACAACTATACTGATTCATAAATTTCTACTCCAGTAGGCCATGTAAGTAGCCAAAATCAGCACCTTTTCTGCTACTGCTATTTCTCAGGTCCAGGAATAACAGATTTGATGGGCATTCGAAAATGTGAGATTGGAGGTAAAACATACTTTATCAGTAACGTTATGATTCTATTCTTTTTTTTTTAAAGTCTTTATTTGGGTTGTAAAGAGCTTATGTGTTCTTGGTTGACCAGACTAATCAGCTAGTGCTGGGACACTGAGTAGAGCTTGTTAACAATTTTTTTTTATTTTAGTAATGTCAACATTGGGAGGAAAATGATTGCTTAAGGAAAAGCAGACAGGTCAAATATTTTAATCATGTTCTAACCCTCTTGCCAGAAGACCAGTATGCCAGCACAAAGGTCATAGAGGACTTAAAAGCACACATCTATCTACCAATACCACATGCAAAGATATTACATATATATTCAACATACAGCATCAAAAGCAATACAGTGAAATGGATGGTTAACCTCCACTGAGCCAGGAAATACCTGGAAAAAAGACAGTCTCACACAGTGATTATGAGCATAGTAGCTGAAGCATAAACAAGTTTGAGCTCTTGCAGGGTAGAGATGAGATTCAAAGCTATCCTGCTCGAAGAGGGGTGAGATGTAGTGAACCTTATTCTGCTTGTGATCAACTTGTTTGAGCTGCCTGAAAAAAGACTCAAGGCTAAGGCACTGCACTCAGCGCTCAGCTCTTCCTCCTCTGCACTGCCCCAACAAATGTCTGTATGCAGCATTTCTGTTGGCAGAAGAAACAGAAGCAGGTAGTCAACAATTTGCTATCCACAGCAGTGAAAACTGGATTATGCTACCAACATGGATGACACATGGCAGAATTGGGGCCAGCAGTTTTTTATATTCAACATTTTCCACTTCACTCTTCCAAATGGATGGAGGGGACCAAACAAAATTTTTGGATTAAGCACTATCAGGTTCAAACTAGGTTATGCTAGGGGCTATATTTATTCTCTTCAGTGGTAAAATAAAAATCAGTACGTCAGTGCTTTGTTCCCTGCTTTATCTTTACAGCCACTCTTGTTGTTATACTAGCTGTTATCCTTAAACTATCGCAGTGTAAGTGCTTGAAAGATTAACAAGTAATGGTGCTGCGGTCCTATGCGTGTGCAGAAGAAAGTTTCCCTTCTAAGACTGTGAACAAAAGAGAAAACTCTGAGAACTGGTTTGTTTATGCTTTGAGTAGAGAACTGGTACCTGTACCTCCTGACATATGAAACCTGTGATGCTGCAGGTGGCAGTGGCTGCTGTTGCTACAGCTCTGTCCAGGATTGGTGCCTAGCAGTTGGGTAGCAGCCAGCTGACCCCAGCAGCTACCAGCAGGGGCTGACCTGGAAGTTCACATACATCAGAGCTGTAGAAAACTTCAGGGCAGAAACTTCAGGGCAGCCTCTGTCTTCTCCTGTTTTAATGAATCCAAGGGGCAGTGCTGGGTGTGAAATGGTTGTGTTGCCTTGGGTATGATGCTGAACTTTTCACCTGCTTGCTGAGGAGAAGGGATGCATGAGTGGTTTCTTCCACCGCTAGACAAGGAATGATAATGAAGGGTAGCAAAATGATCCTCTTTATCTGGGCTGTGTTAAAGGACCTTTCAATTTGGAGGAGAGAGAAAGGCACATTTTTCATCTCAGGGGTTCTCCACTGGACAGTTTTGTTGTTTTTGTTATGTTTTATTTTGTTATGCTTAGTAATTCATGATAGTAAGAGAAGTAATGGCCTCAAGTTGTGCTAGGGGAGCTTCAGGTTAGGTATTAAGAATTTCTTCTCAGAAAGAGTGATGAGGCAGTGGAACAGCCTGCACAGGGAGGTGGTGGTCTCCCTGTCCCTGGAGGCATTCAAGAAATGTGGAGATGTCCACTGAAGGACATGGTTTATTGGTCATGGTAGTGCTGGACTAGACAATCTTAGTGGTCTCTTCCAATAATTTTGTGTGGTTTTCTATTGTCCTGTCTCCCTTCATCACCAACACATCTTAAAAAAAAAAAAATCATAGACCCATAGAAGTCTTTTTCCAACCCAAACAGTTCTAAGGTTACCAACTCCAGCCCTTAACCCAGCACTGCCACACCTGCTGCTCAACCACACCCTCAAGCACTACACTGACGTGTCTTTTAAATACTTCCAGGGATGGGGACCCAACTACTTCCCTGGGCAGCTTGTCCCAATGCATCACAGCCCCTTTTCGTAATATCCAGCCTAGAGCTCCTCTGGAGCAACCTGAGGCTGTGTCTTCTCATCCCATTGCCTGTAGCTTCGGAGAAGAGCCCCCCACCTCCTCCGAGGCAGTCGCAGCGACAGATGCGGTCTCCCTTGAGCCTCCTTGAATAGGTAAACAGCCCCAGCTCTTGTCACGACACTTGTTCTGGAAACACGCTGCTGTGAATCAGGAGACCCGAAGCATCAGCACGTCTCGTAGCCACAAACGGCGTTTCTGCCTGCATCCGTTCCTTTCGGGCCCGACGAGAGAGCCTCCCGCTGCGCTTCTCGTTCCAATCACACCGCAGTCTGCATAATTACCGCCTCGACACCTACGGGCTCCCATCATTCGGTGTCCCGGCGCGGCCCCGAGCTGAGAGGCCAGGCGGCGGCCCCGGCTTTGTTCCCTCCCCGCTCCGGCTGCCGAGTGGGAGGGAACCGGGCCCGCCCGCGCCTTGCCCGCCGCTGTCGGGAGGCGCAGCGGCGGCGGAGCGGAGCGGGCGGCGGAGCGCGGCGCGGCGTCCCGACTCTCGTTCTCGGCGCTCCCTCCCCCAGCGCCCGCGGGCCCGGGCGCTGCCCTGCGGCGGCGCGACGAAGGGCCGGCAGGATGGAGGCCGCCTTGCTGAAACCGGCGATGATGGCGGAGGTGAAGGGGAGCGGCGCCGGCGCGGCCGTCAGCGCCGAGCTGGAGGTGAAGAAGCTGCAGGAGCTGGTGCGCAAGCTGGAGAAGCAAAACGAGCAGCTCCGCAGCCGTGCCGCCGCCGCCGCCCGCCCGCCCAGTCCGCACCTGCTGCTGGCCCCGCTGCCGGCCCCCACCGCGCTGCGCCCCGCCAGCCCCCCTGGGCCGGCTACGGCTCCGGCTCCGATCCCGGCCGCGCCCGGCCTGCAGGAGCCTCTCGCCTACTTCAAGGCGGCCGGCGGCGGGCAGGAGGCCGGCGGCGCGGGGGCTGCCACGGTGCTGGACGAGGTGGCGGTGCTGGAGCTGGAGGACGGATGCTGCGGCCAGGACGAGGATACATGGTACATGCGGATCGCCCCCGCGGCCGTCCCCGAGCCCCCTGCGGGGCTGCCGAGCTTCCCGGCTGCTGCCTCAAGGCGTTATTAGCATTAGCCCCCCAAATCCACTTGATCTTGTGCTGCTTAAACTTACATCTGCCTCTTTGTCCTGCGTTTTCTTTTATTTCTCCTTTATTTTAACATGGCGCGGTGGGGACCCCCAGTACTCGATCCCTCGGCTCCCCTCCCTCCGTGTGCCCCTCTGCATTCTCCCTTCCGCGGATGCTCGGCTCCCCCAGTTTGAGGTGTCAGCCTAGTTCCAGCCTCCGCTTTACATAAGGAATGAAAAATATTGGAAGGGATTCGGGAAATCCTTTTATCGGGGCAGCGCCGCCTCGCTCGCCATCCTAAAATCTCAGTCCAATTGTGGCAGATCCTAAAGGATTTGGGAGGGCTTTTGTCTTTTAGACATAGACCTAAAGGGTTGTTTGTTTATCTTCATGTAGCACCAAGACACACGGTGGTGTGCTGGTGCGTCAGGTAAGGCGGCAACGAACAGCAAATTAATAGAGTCTAACAGAAAATTGACCTAGAAGAAGGATTCCTTGAAAAGAAAAAATGAGGGTTTCTTGGAAGTGGTAAATAAAGTCTAGTGCTTCCCAACTTGCCCTGCAAAGCATGCAGACATCTCTATCAGACTATCCAGAGATCTAGCAGACTATCCAGACACTGCAGAAATACTATGGAGATGATGCTGCATAACTGTATCGGGCATAATTGATGCTCAGTTGTGTTCATACACAATACACAGTCTCAGTAATATAATATGATCTGCATTATCTGTATTAACATACCCATCTTAAGTATGAGTTGAAGCTTCAACATAGTTTTTTTAATGATTGCAGTTTTTGAATAGGAAGTTTAGATGAGCTAAGAATACAACATAGTGCAGCTGAGAAGTACTTAAACATCCTTATTTTTGTAGCAGAAAAATGATCTTAAAATTAATCTGAATAGTGTAAATATTTCTTGAATGTTGGTTATATGTAGTTCACGCTACAAAGTAATCCATGCTTCAGTTTTTGACAATTGCTTCTTCCAGCTGAGAATCATCCAAAAATTGTATGGACATGTTGCTAGTGTGGTTTCACTGTAGGCACTGTTGGTCTGTGCAGCATTCTGGGGCTATGGGTCCTGATTTTGCTTCAGTCCTACAACCCAGGGTTTGTGACAGAGGAGCAGCAATGATTCAACTTTCCTTCCCACTGAGGATTTGTATGACCCAATCCTCCGCGACAAAACGTTATTCCTTTTTGTTTACGTTTCACAGAGCACTGCAAAATCAGCATTATTTTGTGTGCCTCAACAGAGTGATGATCTTGATCAGGGTCCTTTTTGATTTGCCCCCAGGAAGCATTCCTAAATGCTTTATTAAGATGAAAACTTGCCTACATGTCACACAGCCGTGTCTCTACAAGAATAATTTGGCAACTTATTTATTCTGCGAAGAGCTGCTTTAGCTGTTGCACATTCTTCATTCAAGGCTCAATCTCCATCCTTGTCCATTAATGGTCAGCTGCCTGATGTCAGCTGCCTGGGGCTTTTTGTCATGCAAGTCCTCAAAGCAGACCGGTATCTGGGAGGCCAAAGACCATTGTGCGCCCTGGCTGTTAATTACTTATTTTAGACCTTAGGCTGTTTTGTGTTTTTTTGTTTTTGTTTTTGTTTTTAAACTGCAGTTAAAAAAAACAACAACAACAAAAAAACAGGGTTAGTATCATTGCAGAAAAGTCAGATATTTTTGTCAGCTCTTCACATGTCTCATCATTGAGAATTTATCAGTTGGATGTGTAACTTTTTTTTCCACAGGATAATTTTTAAAATACGTAGCCAAGCACTTGAGGAAACAAGGAGAAATTAGTTTCCTCCTTAGAGAAATTCAATAGTTGAACTCCTCTGAGACTGCCAGGAGAGATACCAGTTGAGGTGAGGGGTATTGATTCGCTGTGAGCTGGGCAGGGAAGACTGATTTACCTACCTCACAGGAAAAGATACAGAGCAGAGATGGGAGAAGAGTTACACTCTGGCTTGGGTAGCTGGTGAACCAAAACAGGTGAAAAGCTGAAAGCGGTCTACCTGATGAGCTCAATCCTTTTGTTGTTGTTTTGCCTTTTGTACTATTTGGATACAAATCCCTTTGTAGTCTGTGGAGCATTTTGCTGATGCAGAAAATCTAAGACTGTCTGCATCCCCATTGATCAGAAGTGGTGAGGCTGATAAGCTGAGAGCGATCTTGGGCAGCTAATAATAGTTCATTTCCTGGGAAGATTTGTGTTCACCCAGGTGAGCTGATGCCTGCCCCAGTGCGCTAATCTGCAAGGGCAGCAGCAGCAGCACAAATCCCAGCTTCAAGAATTTACCCATGAAATCTACTCTGATACCTGGCTTCCTAATGTGCTTGGCCATCTGATTAGTTGCCTTCTGTAGTCTGAGCATAGTGCATGAGAATAATGCATATATGCTAGTTGTTCTTGCATGCTTTTTCTCCTGGTGGAAAACAACATGGAAAATATATCTACAAATGTTTTCTAATCTTTAGAAGTCTGACTGCTGTACAGCATTTGCTTCATCTAGGAGAAGGCACTGTGTACAACTTGCATTATCATCAGCGTTCTGACAAGTTGATTAAATTATAGGTTAACAAGCAAAGCATAACAGTGAAATTGTAAAATCAAATATTGAAATTATCTAATCCCCAGTAAAGATAAATAGAAAAAGGAAAACCGGTAGCTTCTTTGTTATGTGTAATCTTTAAATGTGTGCAGCAGCTAATGTGTTTGAATTTCGAACCTTGCTGAAATTCTGACAATCTTAATAATGAGATGCGGGATTTTAATGAAAGGCCTCATTGAACTTAGATTGGCAGTTCTGGACCTATAAAGTCTGTAATTTGGCACCTGACTTGCTGAGGAGGGAAGAAAATTAGTTTAAACTCATTTCTTTCAGAATATCTCTTGCTATTAGAACATTACATTGCAGCTTTGCACTGTTAAAGATTACAAAGGGGCAGGAAACTGAGAATAGAAATGTAAAATCTTAAGTATTGCATTTATTGCTGACATTTGTGTGTATTTTGGTTAAGGTTGTATGTCTTGCCTAACAAGACTGTCAGTCTTCAAGAGAAATCACTGAGTCCCCTGCAGTGGTGCAGACGTGTTCTGGATCATCCAAGTCCTGAGATAGAGGCTGCGAAACGTTCCTTATGCTTTAGACTGGAACAAGGTAATGTTATTCTTTGAATTTTTCTTTTTCTACTAGTAAGCTGGCTTTTTTGGCCTAGTGTTTCAGTGTCTTTTGCAGTTCAGCAAGCTCCAGAAATGGCAGACATGCAGTTTTTCTTGCAAGTCTTCTTCTACTCCTTGAATACTTACTACTGATAATGTTTATTTTGATGATGATGAATTTTTTGAAGTATTAAAGTATTCTTCTTTGTTACTCTTTTTTTCCGCTTCATAACTCTTATATTTTCAACATGGTATTTTTCATACGTTGCTTAAAATAGGAATTTGTGGACCTCTTTGCAAGAAAACTTTGATGCAGACTTTTAGTACTCATCTGGCATTGAGATTTGAAAAGCAGTACTTCTGTTTATGTGCAAAACCAACCTCTCAAGATGCAATGCATTTATTATTATTTTTTTTAATGTTAGGATCCTATTAACACTGTAATAAATGTTCTCGAAGAGAGTGAATAAGATAAAAAACACAATGTTGATATTTATAAGTCACTAGGTAAGAAAATACAAATGAACAGCAAGTTGACAGGAAAAGGAAATACATCCATCTGTTCGTACTGCCATTAGCTGTATAACTTAGCTACAGCATTCATGAAGAGTGGTTGAACATGTACATACATGCTTTGGTGCATATATAAAGTTTTGGTTCCAAAATTAGGCATTTAACTGAATCAGCCTCTGAAGGGATCTTTCTCTTTGCTTTGACTGTAAAAGATCACGCAGTAATTACTGTTGCAATAAGCAGTTGAGTTCATTTGCCTGCAGTTAGGTGAGCCAAACCAAGGTTCATATATTGGTAATAATCCCACCTAGCTGTAGAGTGGAATTTGTCTTGGGGTTCAAACTGTGTTCAAGTGTTTGCAGTGTGTGCTAGAAATCTGTGTTTGGCAGTCAGTGGGATTTTTGTCTGGAGGCCTGGGGAGCTACTCAGGGAATGTTGTGTCGGTGTTAGTCTTAGAATAAAATGGAACTCTGTTGAGTCCACCGACAATAATGGGTGCTTGGAACCCAACTTGCATCTGATCACCTGAAGATATGTCGCACCTGAAGATATCCTACACCTAGATGGTGTAGGGTGTGCCAGTCTGGAACTGAATACTGGTGTAGAGGTTCCACTCAAATTGTCCCATGTAGGCATTTAGTGCCATTCAGGATGCCCTCAATTACCCTATCTGACATCAGGCTTTCACTCAGGAAGGGTGCAAACCTTTCTTAGGTTCTGTGACTCATCTGCTATTCTTTTGAGGGTATCCTGGCTTCCCAAGCGCATCTTAATGTACTCTCTATACATATAGGCATGGGCAACTGAATCAAGTCCATAATGTTTATGCAGGAGTCAGCCAGAGGAATACATGATCTATTTTTACCTTCCAAGGTATTAATTTACATTTAATAGGCAATAAACACATTACAAAGCCGAATTTATTACTTTGGATTTAAATCACTATATGATTATCCATACAGTCTCTCTGCAGAAGTCACAGTGAGTGACATACATTGACTTACATTGATGATGGATCACTTTAGTTGTGATGGCGTCATGAATTTCCCAGGCTTTATGTTGATATAGGAGCCATAAGTTCAAGGAAGGAATGGACTCCTGTTACTACTGCAAGAATTTTATGGTAAAATTGTTATAATTAACAATGGCACTCTTCTTTCTTAATGCTATATTTTCAGACTTTATACTTAAAAGTTGAAAAGTATTTTCCCCCTTCAGCTGTTGCTTTGGAATGATATTTTAGAGTGATTTTGAAATCCAATAATGCTTTTTCTGTAAGGCACAGAATCAACTGTAGCACTTTGTACGAGAGAAATATTGAACATGTAGTTTAAAAAAAAGCATTTGTAATGTACCAGTATGCTCTTTCTGAGATGTTTTACAGGTAGAATTCAATTAGTAATTTGTCAGTGATGAGTCAGCCAAAAATTAATCCAGTTTAGATTATCATAGCTCTGTTAGCACTGTGGTAGGGACAAAAATGAGAAGCAGTAAAAATAGATTTTTCTCTGCCAGATTAGCGTGTATGAATGCACACAGAATGGAGAGCTGTGAACCAAAAAAGTGAAATTTGGTGAGGCTGTTTTTCTGCGTTTTAACAAATTAATGTTCTCTTCTAGCAATATTTAAATCTGTGCTCATTTGTTCCTGCTTAAGTTTCCCTTATTTTGTTATATTTTGATTTTCATAAAAATGCTGAGTTGTTGTGTGAAATTTCCCAGCATTAGAATGGCTCACAGAGAGTCTAAGTATCTTGTGAAAGACTTAAGCCAAAGCAGTCCTAGGCAATAAAATAATAAAATGTCTTCTTGATGTTCCAAGTTGGAGAGTCACTTGAATGATGCTATTTTTCTTTCCACTTTACTGCGCCTGTTTCCTTTCTAGTGGAAGAAAAGAAGTCTGTTTTATCTGTTTCAAGGTGGAAGATTTCATCTTGGAATAAATCTTTGGGGGTATAAGCACAGTGGTGGTCTGTGGGTGATTTTGCTGTGAAGTGCTGGGAGAACTTAGACCAGCTTCTTTGCATGCCTCTGTTCTACCTCTCATTGGTTAACTTGTATGTTTAGTTTATAATGAACTAGATTTATTACAAGTCCTGTTCCTGTGGATTAAGCATGATAGCTTTAAGGAGAATGAGAGTTATATCATAGAATCATTTGAGTCGGAAGGAACCCTTAAAGGCCATTCTAGCCCAACTTCTCTGCTGTGAACAGGGGCACCTACAGCTTCATCAGGTTGCTCAGAGCCCTATCTCGCCTGACCTTGGATATCTCTGGGGTGTGGGTTATCCACCACCTCTCTGAGCAGCCTGTTCCAGTGTCTCACCAGCCTTATCATAAAACATCTTCTTCATTATATCTAGTTTAAATCTCCCTTCTTTTAGTTTGAAATCATTTCCCTTTGTTCTATTACAACAGATGTTTCTATTTAGTCCGTTGCCTTCTTTCTTACGACCCCCCTTTAGTCACTGAAAGGCCGCTATCAGGTCTCCCTGGAACCTTCTCTTCTCCAGGCTGGACACCCCCAGCTCTGTCAGTCTGTTCTGTTATGGGAGATATTCTATCCCTTACATGGACTGATAATGGTAAGGTCTTTACTCAGAATTTTTCCTGTTTTCCAGGGGCAGTTCTAGTGATGAAGTGATCTTAGCTTTTACTTTATGGCCTGACCTGAATCAGTTCTTTCTCTTTGTTCTTCTGTCATCTTTTGTTTAAAACCTTTATGGTTTTAGTTGTTTACCACAGTTCTCCATTTACTGTAGAATCAGTTCCTTGTCCATTTGTTACTATTGCTTTCTATCTTATTTCTTTAGTTTCATTCAAATCAACAGGGTCGCCTAATAGTCGTAGAAGTATAGTGGAGCTTCTATATTTTTTTGGTAATCCTTGAAGATGTTGTGAAATGTCAGCATAAAACCCTGTGGGGGAGAGAGAGAGATGTAGTATATAAACTTCCTAGATGCTGCAGATTGATATAACTTGTCTGAAATTGATTAAAAGATGTTGATTTACACCCTGGATGAAGCTACACTGTGTAGCTTCACTTCTGTAAAAACTGCTGTGGAGCAGCCAGATGGATATACTGAGGAGTTAAGAGGCTTAGCAAGGAGTCAGGCTGTAGGAGCTCAGCTTTTATGGAGGGCTTTAAAGCGTATTTCATCCAATTCAGCCTTCCAGAAAGAAAACTACTCTTCCTTGGAGAATATGAAATATTGGTTAGATACAGAGATCATGGTACTTGAGTTCTCATTCACAAAAGCCACTTCAGATGTTTCAAAAGAGTAGGCAACAGAAGTCTGGAAATTTTGCAGTTGGCTGCAGTAATTTATAGCCTTGAGATGAAGCTATTTTTCATTTCTTAAAATAAATAATATACTTCAGGATGGATGCTATTATGTTGTACATGTGTATGGTATCTTGTTAAATAGATCTCCTGTTGATTTCATGATTTCACAAAACCCAAAAATCTCAGTGAAATTTTAGCCTTTATTGTACTGGATCCCAGATATTAATTAGCAGTACTAAATTATTTTTATATGTAAAAAAACTTAGCTGGCAGGGTCCCAGACAGAATATTTTACTTCATTATGAAGCTTCTGTCTTACACAGAACTAGTGTCCTAATTCTCCTAATTCTCTTCACTCTTCCAAAAGACTCGCCATGAAGTCATTTCGTTTGACATATTTAAGATGTGCTGTATATTTAATCAACTACTAAAAATTGCTGTTATAAAGAATTTTTACACCATGGTCTGTTAACAGCTGAAGCAAACAAGAAATACTGTAAATTGTTGATAGTTTATACTGTGTGTCCTTGAGCTGAATCCAGCTGTTTTGCGTGGCCGTGTGTTGTTTATTTCATGTACAATGATTTGTTAGAGGTGCATGTTATGGCTATCAGGACTGGATTAATAAGATCTAACAGAGTTTTCTCATTCTTATTTTTCATATGTAATGGAGATTAAAATTTTACATGAAATCCTTCTGGAGCTGCAGATGATTATGTCTTGAAGCCTGCAGACAATAGGATTCCTGTTTCCATCACAAATAAAACAATTTTTACGTCTCTTGAAGGAATGAAAAAAGTGGCAAGCCTGACTCATTTCATAGCATGAGTCATAGAATGGCTTGGGTTGGAAAGGACCCCAAGGATCGTGAATCTCCAACCTCCCTGACAAAGGCAGGGCCACCTACATTTATACTAGACCAGGCTGCCCAGGGCCCCATCCAACCTGGCCTTGAACACCTCCAGGGACAGGGCATCCACAACCTCTCTGGGCAGCCTGTTCCATCACTCACCACTCTCTCTGTTGAAGAACTTCCCCGACATCCAAAATTTTCTCTCTCTGTATGTTTCTGACAACAAAAGTTGCTGGGTATCTGTAATACCTTTCCGCATCTGAGCTCCTTTCAGGGAATATGACAGCACAGAGGACAGTATGTATAGCAGTCTTCTACCACAGTACAAGTTCAGCTGTCAGAGCACACAGATATACATGCGTAGAAATTATTTCCTATTAGATTTCATTTATTTGAAGTAACATGTTGTAACGCTGGCATAATTTTGAGAAGTTCTCAGAGGTTTTGCAAATACTGATATCGCTGGATTTTCTAACACAACTACTGAAGATTATTTGTATGCTTCAGTTGGGAAAAAAAAGATGGTTTTTGATACTCTACTTGGAAGCATGTACTTCCATTTCACACAGAATATTTTTCTCTGGCACTGGAACATTTCTACTCTGCACTTCAAGGAAGGTTTGGTTGAAAATTTTTATGGCAACAAAATGCACAGAAGATCAGACAGTTCGGTCTATTCACTTTATGATATTTCTTGCCTTTGTAATATGGCTCTTAGGTATGATTTGCTTCTTATTTGGGAGTTGGCTGTTATGCAATTCATAATTAAATGTTTTCTTAGAACTAATTTCTAGTTGTCATTACAATTATGAGAAGATGCAGAATTTGTAGTCTAAAGCCTTTTATGTAAAGATTGTCAGGGAAGTCGTGTTACGTATTATCTCTGTTGAGAAGATATCCATCCCACTTTAGAGTGGAAGTACTCTATTAATGCACACCCACTACTGAGCTAGGATTATCAGTTCATCCTGAAAGGTTTAACAGCCAGGAACACTGTCAAATTTTACATGAGGATTTCAGAAGCCTTATTTAAAACAGGAGTGATTTATGTTTGCAGTGTAGGCTCAGTCTGCAATGCAGCGTATGTGTGAAAGCAATAGTAGTAGCTCTGACTCTGACAGTTACGCTAAAAATACAGGCACAGTTACTGTTATCCAGTGGAGCACTAAATAACGTTTTTGTCTGGAAGGTATACTGCTGCTTTCCCAGATAGAAATTAAAAGGAAAGATAGGCTTTATTGATGGACATGGATGAACTTTGAAGATAATTTTTTTGTGGGGAAGCAAATTTTTTCAAAGCGGACTGTTTTGGAAGCTCTCATTCCATTTTGGTCCTGAGAGTCTTTGTATCTTTCTCATTGTTTGTTAGTCTCCAAATTACTTTTTTCTTTAATTTCCATTTTCTTTCACTGCCCAATTTTATTAGCTGCAGAAGAGAACAGGAAATAAAATTTCATGGTGCAGAGGAGCCTCCCCCATTTGGTATGCAGAGGTAGCATCACTTCCTTCTGAAAATACTGTTTATTTCTGTGTTTCTGCTGTCAGTGAGCACATTGTTTCTTGTCTTCATAGCATTGTCTCTTTTTAAGAAGCTTTTGTTCAGACTTTTCTATGCCATGACTCCTAAGTATTTTTTGAGAGCTCTTTACTCCTAGGATATAGTCCATAGCCTTGTATATGTGATGTATAGTGTTTGTCCTTGGTGGTTGGTCACATTTTAATATATTAGAAGAAAAGTCAGTCAGTTGCACTCACTTTAGCAAGTGTTCTGCATCCAGTCTATCTGTATTCATATATTCTGGAAACACAACATTTAGATGAGTAACTTTACCAAGGCTTTGTGCAAATGTTCTTGTAATGCAATAAAACCTTTTTTGACATGGAATAGAATGTAATTTGAGTACTTGTGAGGCATGGGCATTTACAGGTTGTAGAGTCAATAGGATCTACTGAGTTTGGAAGGACTCATAGGAATCAATGAGTCCAACTCCTGGTTCCAAATAGGACCATCCAAAATTTCATCTGTATGTGTGAGAGTGTATCCAAGACATATATGAAAATGTTGAAGAGTACTGGCCCTAAAGTCAAGCTCTATGGATTTACTTCATAGTCTTTGCTTGGAAGACAGAGTAAGTTAGTTTGAATGATGGAGACATAAAATCATACATGTATGATTTGGCTTCAATCACAATTCTAATTATGATTTTTTGCTCCATAAGGTGTCCCAAGGTCTGTTAAGGGGGCAGGAAAGGATTTTGTGTCCTGTAGTGTGAGTGATGTCAGCTTAGTCATATATATTCTCTTATGTGTGTTACTTGCTTGCAAGAAGCACAGATTGCCTCTTTGTTAAATATTTACACAATTCTTACTGAAGTGTAGGTACCTGTGGGACGTACTGATAAAGCAAAGTTTACTTATGGAGTCTCTGTAGAGATGTCTGAAACCACCCCAGAGGAGCCTACATTTAGGAACATGCTCTGACTTAGTGGCAGGAGGAGACAGTTTTTCTCTGGGGAATCTGAGGAGAGTAGTCTCTCCAGGCTAAAAACTCATCACAGAAGCCCTGACCCTAATCACAGTAATATTAATGGCAATTGTATCTATATTGAATATCTTTATGTCATTTATCCTGTTCTGCACGATTATCATAGAATCATAGAATGGCCTGGGTTGAAAAGGACCACGGTGATCATCTTGTTTCAATTCCCCGGCTATGTGCAGGGCTGCCAGCTACCAGATCAGGCTGTGCAGAGCCACATCCAGCCTGGCCTTGAATGCCTCCAGGGATGGGGCATCCACAGCCTCTCTGGGCAACCCGATCCAGTGTGTCACCACCCCCTGTGGTAGATTTTGTGGCCTGTGGAAAACTTCCTCCTAATTTCTAACCTAACCCTCTCCTCTCTCGGTTTAAGACCATTCCCTCTTGTCCTATCACTATCCACTCCTGTAGACAGTCATTTCCCCTCCTGTTTATATTCTTCTTCTTTGATATTTTATAAATAGAAAACCATATTTTACAATATCTTCTATGTTGGGGTTAATAATTATAAATTTTTTTCACATTGTGATGTGATATCTCAATAGACTGACATTTGGATTCCACCTGGTGTGTAATTAATATCCTGCACTACTAAGAGAGGGAAGTAAGGTTGTTCTTCTGTGAGTTGCTTTCAGAACAGTTTCCTTACTTGTTATCCTTACCACAGCTGAAGGCAAAGAGCTTCATTTGAAAGAAAGTGTACAGAACAAATAAGAATTATGTATGCTACTGGAATTTTAAATTTAAGAAATATAATTTAACTATATTTTTCATGCAGCTGCTGTTCTGAGAAAAAAAAAATAAATTACCTTCTCTGAACCGTGATGCAATAGCCCTTTTTGTTTTTCCTATAGCCAATCAATAGGCTACAGGAGTTTCTGAAATAATACTTCCAACGTGTTCTCTTAAATATTTTGTTTATGCTTTGGATGAACTTGTTTGCCCTAATTATTACGTATTTGTGAAAAACTTCAGTTTATGTGATTTTCTTTTTCTTTCTCTTTTTTTTTACTGGAATGGCTTTTCTAATTCTGACCCCTCCAGCCCTTTATTGAATTTCCAAGACTAGAACTGCAGAAATGGAGCCTGTCCAGCGATGTGTTTGCAATGACTTAGCTTCTTTACTGAATTGACGGGAAGATAAATACGATGACACTAACAATTGTAGTCCTACCAGTACAAAGACACAGACACTCAAAAGACCACAAAGCAGCTGTTGTACTATATGAATTGAAAGCAGCACTTCCAAAGGAATGCTATCACTGGATGTTTTAAAGCATGTCAAACAACCTAGCTCCAGTACATTCACACACAACAGTGCCATGCTGCATGGATAATATACTTGAATATAGCTGTTTCTTGGATCCAACTTGTTTTCAAGTTTTCCACATACTCCTTGTATTTCAACTTTTAGGTCACATCTCTAGCTATTATATGTCTGCATTTCTCTGTAAAACACGCTGTAAGTGCATTCAAGGTAAGGTTCAACTTTCTTTACTCAAGATTTCTTAAACATCAAGCTTGAAATGTTAGGAACTGATAGAAAGACAAACAACCCCAGAGTATGATTCATAAATGCTGTCTTCCTCAAGTGACAGGGAAGGACAAGAGAAACAGCTGGTTAGATAAGACTGGAGATCAAATTTGTACTGGGAGAATTTGATGGGCTAATACTGATCACATGATTCATTAAAAGATGGAGAACATGCTGCATTTTGCAAAACATCTACCAGTCCCCTCCTTTCTGGCTAAACATTAGATTGGCTGCCATGCCAATGCTATACTAAGAATTTTTAGTCATCAGATGTGTCATTCAATTAATTTAAAGTCATAGAATCATAGAATGGTTTGGGTTAGAAGGGACCTTTAAGATGATGTAGTTCCAGCACCCTTGCTGTAGGCATGGACACCTCTCGCTAGACCAGGTTGCTGAAAGCCACATCCAGCCTGGCCTTGAACACCTCCAGGGTGGGTGCATCTATAACTTCTCTAGGCAACCTGTTCCAGTGTTTCATCAACCTCACAGTCCCTTTACTACCTTTATGTATGCTGTGGTGTACTAGAATTATTTCCATGGAATTCTACCACTGTAAAATTAATCTGATTCAATACTAAAGTGATGTTTTTTCAATTTTAGGTAGGAGTGAAGGTAACTATGTAGGCTTTGCTAAAGGCTTAAGTGACTGTAAATGTATTAGGAAAGTATTACGAATATTCATCCTTCTGCAGAATTAAGGTACTACACTAACCTAGAGTCACACTAAGAGCATAAAGCAGATAGTTATTTCCAGAAAAATGGTAAATCACACACATTTTATATAGGTACCATTGTCATTATTATTATTGTGATTAGGGTCAGGGCTTCTGTGATGACAGTTTTTAGCCTAGAAGGACTACTGTCTTCAGTTTCTCCAGAGAAAGACTGTCTCCTCCTGCCACTAAATCATAGCATGTTCCTGAACATAAACTCCTTTGGGGGGATTTTAGACATCTCTACGGAGACTCCATAAGTAAAATTGGCCTTATCAGTCCTTCCCATAGGTGCCTACACTGCAGTAAAAATTGTATAAACAGTTACAAAGAGGCAGTTATGATGTGTGAGCAGTGCTGAAATGGTGTGTGTACCATAACTTCAGACACTGTTCTGCTTAAATGTACTACTTCTCCATTCTGAAGGCTGAAGTGACAAAGTCTATATGAGGACACCTATTTCATGGTAGACAAATGAACACACCACTCATAAATTAGTATGGAATGGGGCTTTCTTCAAGGTTATTTGAACTAAGTGAGAAAAAAAATTAGTTATGTTGGCCAGTCTGGATGCAAATAACTAATAGTGAAGCTCTGCTAATGGTAGAGTTTCTTGTCATGGTCCAACATTTCCGTAGGTAGATTTATCAGCCTTCTCACAGCTTGTTCTGAGCTCTGGCATACTCTGGTCTGCTCTGTGGTATAAACAATCCTGCAAGCCTCTTGTGGATCCACTGAATTTGAAATAAGACAATTTAGGTTGCTGTGGTTGTATCTTCTTTTAATCTCTTTAAATGTAAATGTAACCCACATTTTCTTCAGTGAGGATGTCATTCTTGCTCTTTCAGATCTGCTAGCATACACAATGGTGTTCTTGCCCATTGCTTGCAGCATATTCTGATTTAGATTAACCAGACAACCAATAGTATCTCTTTCAGAGATTGATAGCCAGGAGGAGCTGAGACAGGACATCTATCCAGCTGACTTGGTAAGCTCTGAAAGAGGCCTTAGGTACATGGTTGTAGTAAGAAGGTGATGTATCTATCCTCATAGTGATTGTGGAATTGTAAGACAGTTATCAATTAGTTATCAATATATACCATTGCTCACGCAACATGAGCAATAAGCAGGAAGAGTTGGATTGTGAGTCAGGCAAATTATGAGCTTGTTGCTATTACCAAAACATGGTGGGACCACTCCCACCACTGAACTGCTGTGATAGATGGCTAGAAGCTCTTCAGAAGGGACAGACAAAAGGAATGGTGGTGGTGTGGCCCTTTATATTAAAGGCTGTTTTGATGTTGAAGAGCTTGGGGTTGGGAATGATAAAGTTGAGTGTCTGTGGGTAAGAATCAGGGGAAGGCCTGTGGGGGCGACATCTTGATGAGGGTCTGTTACAAACCGCCTAATCGTTACGAAGAGATGGATGAAGTGTTCTATGAGCAGCTTGTAGAAGTCCCGCAATCACCAGCACTCGTTCTCGTGGGAGACTTCAACTTCCCTGATATATGCTGGAAATATAACACAGCACAGAGGAAGCAGTCCAAGAGGTTTCTGGAGCGTGTGGAAGATAGCCACCTTACGCAGCCAGTACGAGAGCCTACCAGGGGTGGTGCCCTGCTAGACCTGCTCTTCACTAACAGAGAAGGACTGGTGGGAGATGTGAAGGTTGGGGACTGTCTTGGGCAGAGCGACCATGAAACTGTAGTATTCTCTATTCTTGGAAATGTCAGAAGGGTGACTAGCGAAACTGCTATCTTGAACCTTGAGAGGGTGGATTTGACCTGTTCAAGGAGACTCATAGCACGAGTCCCCTGGGAGTCACTCCTAAAGGGTAAAGGGGTCCAGGAAGCCTGGATGCTCCTCATGATGGAAATCTTAAAGGTGCAAGAACAGGCTGTCCCTGAGTGCTGTAAGGCAAGCTGTAGGGAAAGATAACCAGTGTGGATGAGCTGGGAACTACTGTTGAGACTCCGGGAGAAAGAGTGTCTATGTCCTCTGGAAGAAGGGACAGGCTACTTGGGGAGATTGCAAGTAGCTAAGGTATGCAGGGAGGAAGTTAGGAAGGCAAAAGCCCAATTTGAACTCAGATTGGCCACTGCAGTAACAGAGAATAAGAAATCCTTCTATGAAATATATCAACGGCAAAAGAGGAACCAAGAACAATTTTCATCCTATACTTGACACAGCAGGGAATGTGGCTACTGAGGATAAGGAGAAGGCTGAGGTCTGTAATGCCTTCTTTACGTCTGCCTTTAATAGGCAGACCAGTTATCCTCTGGGCATTTTACTCCCTGGTCTGGAAGTCCGGGATGCTCAGAATCATCAGGATCCACAGCAATTCAAGTGGAGGCAGTCAGAGAGTTCCTCCTCCATCTGGACTGTCACAAGTCAGTGGGACCGGATGGGCTACACCCTGGGGTGCTGAGGAAACTGGCGGGGGTGATTGCTGTGCCACTCACAGCCATCTATCAGTGCTCCTGGTTAACTGGAGAGGTCCCAGAGGATTGGAGGCCTGCTGATGTGACTCCCATCTTCAAGAAGGACCATAAGGGGGATCCGGGGAACTACAGGCCTATCAGCCTGACCTCGGTACTGGAGGCAGTAATGGAGCAAATCATTTTGGGTGAGATCGCACGGCATGTGCGTGGTGTCCAGGGGATCAGGCCCAGCCAGCACGGGTTCATGAAAGGCAGGTCATGTTTGACCAACCTCATCTCCTTCTACAATTGGGTGACCAGACTGGTAGATGAGGAAAAGGCTGTTGATGTAGTCTACCTAGACTTCAGCAAAGCCTTTGACACGGTCTCTCACAGGCTTCTTCGGGGGAAACTGTCTGCCCATGGCCTGGACAGGCATACCCTTCTTTCGGTAAGGAACTGGCTTTAGGGCCTTGCCCAGTGGGTAGTGGTTATGGAGCTAAGTCCATACGGGTGGTGTCCCCTAGGTGTTGGTACTGTGGCCCTCTTGTTTACTATCTTTACTGATGACCTAGATGAAGGAATTGAGTGTACCCTTGCTAAGTTTGCAGATGACACCATGTTGGGAGGTGGTGTCAGTCTGCCTGAGTGTAGGAGGCCCTTCAGAGGGATAAAAATAAGCTGGATTGCTGGGCTGAGGTGAATGGGATGAGGTTCAACAAGACCAAGTGCCAGATCCAGCACTTTGGCCACAATAACCCCATGCAGCGCTATAGGATTGGGGATGAGTGGCTAGGTGATTGTGAAGAGGAAATGGACCTGGGGGTGTTGGTTAATGCTCGACTGAACATGAGCCGACAGTGTGCCCAGGTGGCCAAGGGGGTAGCGGCATCCTGGCCTGCATCAGAAATAGTGTGGCCAGCAGGAGCAGGGAGGTGATCATCCCCTGTACTCAGCGCTGGTGAGGCTGCACCTCAAGAACTGTGTTCAGTTTTGGGCCCCTCACTATGAAAACAACACTGAAAATAATAAGTATTGTCTTTGCAGGCAGCATTGACTTTAGCAGCCCCAACTTCCTCCTCCTGTTTTCTCCTTCTCCATTTCTCTCTTAAATGCCTTGACAAAAATTTGCAGCATTTTCCTGGTGAATGGGAATGAGAAACTCTTTTTAGTATTTAAAAAAAAAACAAAAAAACAAAAAAAACCTACAAAAAGTTATTCTTAGTGCAGATCGCAGAATTTATCAAATTAAATCTTGCTGGCAAAGTTGTAATTGCAGTGTACCAGTGCAGCTGGGAAAATGACACAGGCAGGACTGGGGTATAGGATCATCCTGTAGGAACAGGTTCCCCTTCAAGCTGCCCCTTTTACCAAGAAGGATGCGCAACAACTTTAATTGGATTGTGAAAGCTGTTTCAGTTGGATACTTACAAGCGTTGTTACACTCTAACATTTCAAAGCAGTTTTTCTCAGTTGCTTTGAAAAAGCAAGTCTCTGAAGTCTCTTTCTTAGCTCTGTTTATTGTTCCCTGTAATGAATGCTATCAGAGTGAATCTTTTTGAATATATGCAGACATCTGTATCTCAACCAGTCACCCTGGTCTTCCTTTGTAGTCAGTGGAGGCACAGCTCGTGGCCTTTTAAGTGGAGGAGAGGTGAATTGTGCCCTGTTCTTCCACTTTTGAGCATATTCTGTACTGTGATTACTAGGTCAGCCATAAATGTCTGTACATCAGAGCATTTTCATCATGTCTGTTTGACACAGGCTCCTGTGGACAAAAGTACCATAAATAGATAACTAGAAAAGAGTGAGAACAAGAGGAAGCGGCACGCACCCTTGCTCTGACGCTCTCCCAGGTGTATTTCCAGTTCAGAGTGTGACTGACCAGATGTGATACCTGATTTATGTGATTAACTAACCTTTGATAGATTCTTCTTTGAATTTTTGTAGTTTCCCCATGTGAACTTTCATCATTGATAACATTCTTTGGTAAGAATTCCTTATTTTAAAAAGCTTGTAATTCCTTATTAGAAGGTTCCTAAAAATAAGGGATACAAACACTCTCCTTAATGAATGAAAAGATTATAGTTTGGCAGAAGAGTCTGGGCGATCTCTTTTTTGTACCACGTTGCCTTATGTAGTAATACTCAACAGATTGTGTCTTCTGCTTAGGAAATTATATCTCGTTTCAAACTAGTTGAAATGTGACAGCTTGTATACTTACGGATCCACTGAACAGACAGAAAACACATTAAATTAACAGTTTGTACAAATTGCCAAAAGCTGAATACAGGAGCTGGGGATGGAACAGACACTTGGTCCCAGGTCATTACTAGGTGTAGTTTTTTAGTGTAATACTTGTCCAGTATCTCAGGAAAGGAAATTTGAAAGTCAGATTTGCCTGCTAACTATTACTTCTTTGAATATTTGTTTTTTGGACCTGTACATGCAGAGGAAGTTTTGCATGTAGTAAGAAAATGGTGAGACAGTTATCACAAAGCCTCTGTGCTTGTCTGTGTAACTAGTTAGTAAATAGTTCACCTATAAAGAAGAGGCAAACTAAAAGAAAAACAAAAACCCAGCCATGCAAAAGCACAAAGCCAAGGCATGATAGTTTTGTATGAAACATGTAATTCATACTGCTCAATTCTGTTTTGTTTCTGATCTCCTGAACACTCAGAAAAAATCATTTGTATGAAAAAGGTTCTGTTGGGGAATGGTGGTTGGACTCTCCCTGCAATTCAGTGTACCACAGTTGGAACATAATGTAGTCATTTTTCCAATCTGTATAATAATATAGAGGTCTTCACTGCCTGCAGTGGTACATCATCATTGACACAAGTGAAATTTGTCTGACACAGTGCAGCATTCCTGAATCTTACTTAGATTTACATTTTTTCAGCAACTGCAGCGTGCTGAACACCACTGTTGATTACATTGCTTTGCTGTGCTGGATGAAAGTCCTAGACACTTCTGCAATTTAGATGCTTTCCGATTGTACCTTTGAAAGAGGTCTGTGCTGTTTTTGCTGGGAAAGATCTTGAGGTATATGAGTTGCTGCAGTTTGATAGATTTAAACAGTAGTAAACCAATACAAACAAACTGAGCTACTTTCTTATGTTACATTAATATTGATTCCTTTTTATGTTATCCTTGAAAAAGAAGTTGCTTTGTATGAATAATTGGGAAAGAAGCTTTTTTAGGTACTCCCAATTCTCACATTCACTTAAAACTAACATTAGTTTTCAGTTTCCCTAGGCTCAGAGGAAAGTAGACAATCTTTATTAATTCTCTCAGCTCCTCCTAAAATATGGTTATGTTACCTAACTGTAGTGGCAGTTGTTTTCATTAGACTTTTGATACTGCATTTGAGGTTGAAGTTGATTGTTCTTTATTACTTTAAAGTAGCATGGAAAGGGTATTTTAATTTCTTTTTTAATTATTATTTTGCCTAGCAATCCTGTATATTGCATATAAAAATGCTTTGAAAATTTAAAAATCTGTATTGGAATTGCATTCTTTTAGAAGACAACCAAATGAAATTGCATGAAAATGCTGTGTAGTTTCTTACAAGCTGACCTATGTTAAGAATGTGGGAAGTTGTTGGATTTCTGCACTAAATCCTAACAAAACCTAAGGAAAATGTTGCCATTTATTTATTCAGCCATTGCAGTCTAGTTGTGGAAGTTCAAAGTTCAAGGATAAATATATGCTAGAAATTTTATTTTGGAGACCCTTGTTTACTGATTTGTGCAGTCAGCACTTACGGATTCATCATTGCATTTGCGGATGAGGAGGCACCTTGCCTCTCTGGAACGAGACATCAAGAGATGAAACAGCAAACAAACCCCAAGAGCATTTTGTGAGCTGGGTATGACAGTGGAGGGAAATAGCTTTGGACAATGACAGATTCAGTGTGAGTGAAAATGTGCATTAAGCATATGAAATGTGGCTGTGTGCTGATGACAGTTTTGCTGACTGGATGGCTGAGGGAGCTATAGTTGTGGTTATGAAACTGTAAGTGCTTAAATAAGGTGTTGAGACAACCACAGCTGATGACTGGGAGAGATTGAAACTAAGAGTGAAATGCTTGAAAAGTTGAGATGTTTGCAGTACAGTAATATTCAATAAAAGGAGAATATATATATTCACCAGAATAACTTCCAATTTTATGAATATAACTCAATTATCTTGCATACATAATAGAGATGACAACATTGGTGTCTTGGGCCCAGAATTTGTTTTGTTGTAACAATTAAAAATTGTAGTTTTTTGAAGAAGTTTTTAGCACTTGCAAGAGAAAATCATGGAAATTGTAGAGTTCAGATAAATGCTGGGAGATGTTTTTTAAAAGTTAATTTTTAAATGAAACATACTGCTCTTAGTCTTCATTTTTACTACTGTTCATTTGCTTCATTGACCATTTCAAAACGTGTAAAGAGCAGAGTGGCACAGAACAGATGTGCTGTTGATGCATTGCAGATGCATATCACTGAGCTCTTACAATTTGCTGAAACTCGTGAGGCCACCAGGAAAGTGGTCCCTGTCCCTGGAGATGTACAAGAAATGCACAGATGCACTGAAGAAAGTGGTTAGTGGGCAAGGTGTGGATGGGCTGACGGTTGGACTTGATTTGAGAGGTCTTTTCCAACCTTGATGATTCTGTGGTTCTACGTTACAGCCATTCTCTTTTGAGCACAGAAACTGATTGCCTCACTGTATGACTGTATGAAGCAGATCTAAAGAGTGTGTGTGCTTCTAAGCTTCCTGTGGTAGAGACCTACGGAGATTCTTAAGACACTGTCTGCTTAGGCTTTGCTTTGAATGTTTTGAGATCTGGAGATCAGTTCCTGTATATTGGCACCACAACATTGCTTGCAATTGAGTATTGAGTACCTCCTGTCTTCTTAAGAGTGTTTAAAGTCATTGTATGAATTTTCAAGGATGTGTAAAATCCTTGAAAAATCTCTTCAGTGAGCCGTAGGAGCCCATGTTTTTTGCTTCTTAAGCAAATACAATTGCTGTATTCAGCAAGTAGCAAAAATTTTCATCTCCTCTTATTGCCTTTTCAAACATGTTTGCTACTTAGCTGTTCCCAGGCATACAGCTAACTGCAGGAGGAGGGTTCAGAATCTGAATCACAGAGTTCTAAACTATAGTTATATATCTGTGTTTGGGAAGTTGTTAGGTATACTTCACTCGCGTGATGCCTCTTAGCTTGTTTAAACTCTTACCTACATGATGGAGGAAGTTCTAAATTCCCTTCTAGCACTCTTGAATGTCCCCAGTGATTAATGAAATACTTGTATTTCCCAAGCAATGTTTTACTCATGGAAAATACTTTTTTAGTTTGTTTTTTTTTTTAAGCATGGCTGCTGTGCAGCTGCTCATATTCATAATGTACCAAAGAAGTGGTTGGCTTTCTCAAGGAAAGTATGTCAGCAAGAAAGTCTGAGGGCTTGATTGGAGGCAGGACTTGATCCCAGCACGAGGGCACAGGGTGTAGCCCAAGACCTTGGATTAATCACTGCCTACAGTTTTGGACTTATGGGCTTGACTGTATTTTAAATACTTATTCAATTGTTAGCTTTGAAGAGAGGTTTTATTCAGGCCATGTAATTAGTACCAGAGTCAAGTATCTTCATAAATGCAATTCAGTTTATTTTTTTGCTTTGAAAATAAAAGCTATTTTCATCTCTGGCCTGAAGGCTTATATAAAACTTAAGCTAATTGAACTTCAGATATAATTTAGTCAGTAATATAGCACAGCAGTTTATGATTTTATTCTGTCTGTATAGCAAAGCAGTAGTTATTTATGTGTGAGTGTGTGAGTTATTTGAGTGAAAGTAGGTTGCTATGTTACAGAATTCTGCCAAACTGTTCACTGAGTTTCATAATGGAATTATAAAAAAGGTAGGTATTTCAAATGTACTCCCTTTAGTTTCTTGAAAGTCCTGGTATATCCTTAGCTAATACACCTTCTTATGTACAGCAGCTGTACTTGATCTGTCTGTGTTCTGCTTAATGGAACAGAATTAAAACAACATGATGAGAGTCAATGCCAGTTTTACCTTGTGTCCCAACATATGAATGGTCCCATTAATAGTCAGTTTTGATCTCATTTTCAAAACTGGCTTTTGTATGTATGCTTAGAGATAGAGTATGTTCTAGTTATTAATATTATTCCATTCCTTGTCATGCAATTATATATATGGATATATGTATATGTGTGTTTATCTATTTAGGTTTTCATGTGAATTGTTGCATACTTATTAAAGCTGATTATTAACAACAGTCAGTGTGGTATGTATTTGTGTTTTTGTAGTTGCACAACGTTATTACATTAGTGTCCTGCATCATTTTTATATATCCAGCATATAATTTTTAGCAAAATGTTAGTAAAAATTTTAAAATGTTATTAAATATTTCAAGGTTATTTATAATAGATGTTATGTAACCCAGTATATTGTCAGCAACCTAGTTAGTAAGAATTGATTGATCCAAGAAAGCAGTATCCAGAAAATTGAGCATTCACAGTGTAGCTGTTAACTTTGAAGACTGGGACAATTTGTTTTTATGTATTAGAGATTATTAGCTCCTTTTGTTGGTGGCAGAGGCGAACAGCTTCATGCTTCATGAAGTCACATTGTTAATATATTTGACTCTTTCCCATCAGTAAATCAAAAGGATTTTTTTGGCTTCTTTTCTCTTATGATTCTTCAGATAAGCCTGCTTTCCTTTCCACAGCTGGCGTTTCTTCCTTCAATATGTCTTCAGGATTATTCATGTTTATATCCAACTGCGATGGTCAGAAAACTCCTTTATTTTTAAAGGGCAAATGAGTTTCTTAAATCATCTCTGGGCAGCCCAAGTTGGAGCTTTAAGAAAAAAAAACTACTAATATATGAAGTGTTGAAGCCAAACAGCTTGGCTTTTAAATTGAAAATAAGGGTCTTCACAATGTTGCCTCATTCTCTGGAAAAATCTTATTGGGAACCATTAACAAAGTACAAATCCTTGCATATTGTAATAGTGCTTACTGTAATAATCAGAGCAGACTCAGAATCAGTTTGGAGTAAAATAACTATCCTAAAGTGACCATCCATTGCACTGTTCTGCGATGTTATATATTTTACATTATTTTGTATATCTGCTTAGATACGTGTAACCTTCATTCCCTACATACCTTTTTATGTTTTTGGCATAACCAAAGACTTATCTAAGTCTAATCTTACTGTTGTTGATACTGTTGAAATACTCAATGTGTACTTCATTTTGATATTTCCATCTGAAACCTAATGAAAATGTTTTTGTATATTTGAACCTAAATTATTGTTTAGGTGCTAATCATATGCATAAAAAATGACAGTCCTCAGCTGAACCTGAAGCATTTGAAACACAGAACCCAGTAGTTTCATGGGGCATTTTAGAATAGTATATTGCTAGAGTTTATTGGCATCTCTCTCTGCCTTCCCTTCTTAACACACACAGGTTTAAAGAGTAGTTCTGAATCTGTTTTGTTATAAATACTGAATATATTAGTGTGGGTTCTTGCTTACATAGTCACAATAACTGTTGCTTTGTGCTCTGTAGGCCAGCTCACAGTGGTGATTGTACAGAGCAATGAATGAAGTTTATTTGTGCTGTATGGTTGACCACATCTGTGGGTGAGAAAATGCAGGAGCCTAATTGGCCTGGCAAGTGATCAGACTGTGATAAAACAAGACCTTGTGTTAGGCAGAAAAATAGAATTACAAGGAGCTGTCATCCTTTGCTCCTCACTGATAGCTTCTGATGGAAGTGACAGATGTTAGCTGTGGATATGATATTTAGATCTACTCTATCACTCACATTTCTTTAAGCGAATGCCTCAAATTAATTTACAGTTGCTGACTGCTTATGGGTTAATCTGATCAGTAGTGACTGTGTTACATAGTGCTTTGTAAAGCTGTAGTTGTCAGAGTTCACTCTCCTTTTTGTGTTGTAATATTTGCACATTTGACTTTTGTACTGTAAATTTTCAAAATTTACCATCAGTAAATGTTAAAGATGAATAGCTCTGTCTAGAGGTAGAGGCCACGTTGCTAGGCACAGAGCAATTTTCTAGAAGTGGCAGAGGTGCTACTCCTAATTATGATCTCAGGCCTGTAGAGTTTTTAATCTTGAATGGACTAGAATCATGAAAAATGAGGGAACTGCAATAATTCTGTGGTGAAGTGACAGAAAATATCACAATGTGCATTTTTATATCTTACTTTTTTTTGTAGTTTAATTTCCTCTTACAGAGGCAACACATTACAGATGAATCATAGAATCACAAGGTTGGAAAGGACCTACAAGATCAGCTAGTCCAACCGTCCTACCACTGCCATTGCTGCCACAAGCTACTAGCCCATATTTTGTAGCTCCTTATCCAGACACCTCTTGAACACTGGCAGGGACGGTTGACTCCACCACCTTGGGCAGGTTTTTCCTTGTGTCTTATCTAAATCTCCTCTGGTACAACTTGTGGCCATTTCCTCAGGTCCTGTTTGTTGCCTGGGAGAGGAGGCCAAACCCCTCCTCATCACAACCTTCCTTCAGGAAGGTACAGAGTGCAGTGAGGTCTCCCCTGAGCCTCCTCTTCTTCAGACTAAAATGTTTCCTTTCCACTGCAGACTGCTGTATTCTCCTTGTGGAAACAAGAAATCTCCTTTGCTGTAAGCTTAGTAGCACTGATGAGAAGAATATAAGAGTCTGATTAGTCCACACAAAACCAAGAGTAACCTTGAGTGGGAAAAAAAATGAAAGGAATGGGGTTAAACAGTACCTTTTGTACTGATGGTGAATTGATTTTCAGGTTGGATATTAGGAAAAATATTTTCTTAGAAAGGGTGGTGATGCACTGGAACAGGCTGCCAAGGGAGGTGATGAAGTCACTATCACTGGAGGTATACAAGAAATGTGTTGATGTCGTGCTGAGGGACATGGTTTAGTGTGTATGGTGAGATGGGTTGGTGATCAGAGTAGATGATCTCACTGACCTTTTCCAGCCTTAATGGTTCTGTGATCCTATGATCACTCATTGTGGCTATGAGACTGACAGCCTGCCAACATGATGTACTTCCTGTCTGTCCCCATAGCTACTCTGTGTTGGTGTTAGCAAGGAGGCAGAATAAAATCTGTATGTCCTGCTAAATCATTCTGGTGACAGAAAAGTCTTAAAACAGTATCTGCTTGAATATATATTTTTTAAATATCTGTGATTGTGCAGGGCAGCTATCCAGAGGGACCTGGACAGGCTTGAGAGGTGGGCCCGTGCCAACCTCTTGAAGTTCAGCAAGGCCAATTGCAAGGTCCTGCATCTGGTTTGGGACAATCTCAAGCACAAATAGAGGTTGGGCATAGAATGGCTTGAGAGCAGCCCTGAAGAGAAGGACTTGGGAGTGTCAATTCAACATGAGCCAGCAAGGTGAGCTTGCAGCCCAGGAGGCCAACTGTATCCTGGGTTGCATCAAGAGAAGCGTGACCAGCAGGTCAAAAGGGAGGTGATTCTGCCCCTTTACTCAGCTCTCATGAGAACTCATCAGGAGGACAGCATCCAGCTGGGGCCTCCAACACAAGAAGGACATGGAGGTGCTGGAGCGAATCCAGGGGAGAGCCATGAAGATGATCAGAGGGCTGGAGCACCTCCCCTATGAGCACAGGCTGAGAGAGGTGGGACTCTTCAGCCTGGAGAAGGCTCTGGGGAGACCTTATAGTGACATTCCAGTACCTGAAGGGCACCTACAGGAAAGCTGGGGAGGGACTTTTTATAAGGGCATGTAGAGACAGGATGAGGGGAAATGGCTCTCATCTGGAAAGGGTAGGCTTAGACTAGATATCAGGAAAAAATTCTTTACTGTGAGGATGGTGAAATACTGGAACAGGTTTCCCAGAGGCTGTGGATGCCCCCCCTCTCTGGAAGCATTGAAGGCCAGGTTGGATGGGGCTGTGAGCGACCTGGTCTAAAGGGAGGTATCCCTGCCTATAGTGGAAGGGCTGGAACCAGATAATATTAAAGGACCGTTCCAACCCAAACCATTCTGTGATTCTACGGTTTTGTGAAATGGATGAACAAACCCAAACAATATAGTAGATTTGTGATACAAATCATTATGTGTACTTGGCTTTTGAGGGCTTTGGGTTTTGAAACAGGTTTGCAACATCTGTCACAGAGAAGGGCACCTGCTAAGTGCCAAAGTTAATCCATGGATTTCTGAGCTAGATGTAAGTATATCCATATGCTGTGGTTTAACCTAGCAGGCAGCTGAGCACCAACACACCCATTCGCTTGCTTCCCACAGGAGTAAGGGGGAAAAAAATCAGAGAAAGCTAAAACTTGTGGGTTGACATAAAGACAGTTTAACAGGACAGAAAATGAAAGGATATGATAATAATGATAAAAGAATATACAAAACAAAGTGATGCACAAAGTAATTGCTTGCTACCCACTGACAGAAGCACAGCCAGTCCCCAGATAGTGTCAGCCGCCACCCAGCTCCTCCCAGTTTTTTGTTCAGCATGATACCGTATGGTATGGGATATCCCTTTGGACAGTTTGAATCAGCTGTCCTGATTCTGCTCTCCCTCTGCTCCTCACTGGCAGAGCAGCACAAGAAGCTGAAAAGTCCTTGACTATCCTAAAAGTATGTGGATATGGCTTATTTTACCTTTTGAATGGATATTAAAAACAAACCAACCAACCAAACTACAAATGTATTGCTATGTTACTAGATGAGCTAAGAAAATGTAAGTTAAGTAAACATTAGCATTTTTGCCTACTCTGAACTTTCTGTGACATTTCTGAGCACATCAGATGCTTTTCAACCTTGGTGTAAGCAGTCTGTAGAAACAGGTGCCCTGTTCCACTATTTGGTTAGTCCTTGAAAAAAATGTCATGCTTATATAACCACGCTGGAAGAAAAAAAGTAATAATATGGGCATGGTAGCTTAAAAGCTTGCTGTGGGATTACAGTTGTTTTTAGCACTTGGTGGTTAAGCGTATTTTACCATTGTCTCTGAACTCTCACAGTTGATAATTCAGTATCTTGTAATTCAGTAAGTGTGATGTTTGATTGCCATGAACAATTCCTTGAAGAGCACTACCAATTTAATTTGTTTCTCTATTAACTGTAATTTTGTTTCCTTTGTTGTTTTGTGCCTTGACTGACAGCAATATATATGATAAATATATACCAAAATGGTTTGTACATAGAAAATAGTAAACAGCACGTATCTAGTAGAAAACTTGTTGGAACAAATCTTGAATGTAGAAGGTTCTGCTGATCCTCTGTTTTGCTGCTGAATTCAGACTGTTCCATTTGCCATAAGTAAACCATGTATTGTTAAGAGATTATCATTAGATGGTTTTCTCTCTAATAGCCCTTTTCTATTTATAAATCTTTTTAAATATTTTTTTAATATTTATAAATCTTTTTTTAATAAATCTTTTCTATTTATAAATCTTTTTTTTTTCCCCCCTCTTCCATCGCATCCATAACAGCTAGCCGATGGCGGAGCCTCTTCTCTACACCTGTCTCCTTGGCTTTCCCCTATAGTCCTGTTGCAAGACTCACCCCATATGCCAATGGCTTTAATAGTCCCAGCTTCTCTAAATCCTCCAGTAAAGCAATACTAACACCTGAACGGACAGGTAATGCTTATCCTTTTGTTCATTTATGGTTCTTACAAGATTGCTTAATTCAATCTAAACTTGCTAGCATTTAACAACAATATACTGTTCAGATGATTTTATAAATTTTCATCTCAGATGAATTTTTTCATTAAAATGACCTAAAATTTTGCTATTAGCTACTGGTGTAAGTTATTTTCTTTGTTACGCAGTGTGTTATAGGAAAGCAATGCTCTTAAGCAGATCAGCTCTCCGTAATGGTTAACCTCACTTTGTAATTGCTGCAGTATCAGTTTAAGCCATCTCTAGCTTTGCTCTTTACTGCTCATTTCTACCCCACTGTGCCCCTTCTTTATGTCCACAAAAACATTTGTGCAGCTGTGTAATGACTTTCCATGGGCAATTTGCCCGTTATAAAAGTAGCCCTAAAAAACAAGGCTGTTTTCCATCTGGCATCATAACTACTATCACCAGTGTTCGGAGGGCACAGGTATTTTAGGAAAAATACAAACTTTCAGTGGGTTTTTCCTTCTTCAGTATGGGTATCAGATTCAATCTGTGTCTGCTCTTACACTGAAGTGGCAGTGGAGAAGATAATCCTCTGGGGAGGAAACATTAATATTTTATTGCTTGCAATAGCAGATGTGATCTGAGGAAGACAGCACTGCTGACACATTGCCACACTGCTCTATGAACAATTTTCTTTACCAGTGCAGAAAGCCCTGTTAAGGAATATGAGTGTTGTGTGTGAGATAACGCCTTGTGTAGGTGTCTGTGTTCGTAAGCTAAGATGTCTGAGCTGCCCTGTTCAGTGGAATGCAGCTTAGTTCCTAACCAAAAGCATCTAATTCAGTTTCAGGTGCCCTCACATATCTTATCTAGCTTCCAACTGCTGATCCAAAAGAGCACAGCTGTTAGAAAACCTAGAGGACCACTACAACTTGAAAATTTAAAAAGGCAAACACATTTACCACTTATAATCCCTCCAAAGCAAAGTAATCCCCTGTATGTGCTTTTCTGTTGCAGTTATTGTTAGAGAACAGCTGAATTTATGGTGAATTTTGGATAGGTGCTGTGCTGGATGATAAAAACACATCTGTGACACAAGCATAGCTTAAGAGCCTTCACCACAGTGGTTTCATCCTGTAGGCAGTGAGCCTCTGGTGGTTCAAAGGATATTAAGAAGTAATTTGCTTTTTTATTTGAAGAATTTTTCTTTAATTTGGGCAAATGCCAGCTTGTACAAATGATTGCAGTTTAGTTTATACTTCCCTACTTCACAGGAAAAAATACAATCTAGAGCACTACGTGAAAGTCAGCTCTGTGAAGGACACATTGTTTACTGTTTTGTTTCATAATGCCTATTTCAGTCTTAATTGCTATGATCATTTATTTCTCTGACTATTACAAACAATTAAAAAGAGTACTAAAATTTAGGTAAATAACTACTATATAGAATCTGAGTACTGAGCTTAAACTAGAGACATACGCACACTTGCTTTTCAGAAACGGAGAACTACAATATCATAAGAAGGATTCAAATGCAGGTAGATTTAGAATACTCTAACAAGTCTTTGCTATCAGAACTGAACAGATTAAATTATTCATTGTATGGGCTATACAAAGCAATTTTGGGAACAAACAGAGGAATTCATGATCCATTACTACTCCTGCTTCTCATGAGTTTCTAATCCCTTTGCTGATTCTTGCTGGGCTGGGCTATACTTCAAAAGCTTTCTGTTTGTTACATAAAAATAATTTAAGCTATTGTAACATAAAGAGCAGTTACTCTGAAGGAAAAATGACCAGAGATATTCACAGACTAAAGATTATGTTTTTCTGCCTAGGTTACATTTCTAGGAGTTCCCCTTTGAGCCCACAGTCATCAATAGACAGTGAGCTGAGCACCTCAGAGCTGGAGGATGATTCTATCTCCATGGGATACAAACTGCAGGACCTCACCGATGTTCAGATTATGGCCCGTCTACAGGAGGAGAGTAGGTGGCTTCTTTCTTACGTTTTTCAGGGGAAGATTTCACACTGCAGTCAAAACTGCTCCTGCCTTGTCTCAGTCAGTTGGATCTTTCCTGAAAGATGTCACCTCTTCAACAGCAGATGGAAAAGCTCTTTATCTGAGAAAGCGTGCATAATGTCAGGTTCAGGTTAATGGTACCAGATGTTTCAAACTTGATTCTTATTTATTGCTGAAGCACAACTAGGACCTCCATATCCACTGAATACGTTTTTATTTGACTGTTTTGTAGTGTCTAATGGTATTATTCAAATAAAGCATGATAAAGGGCCTACAGTATCTTCCATATGAGGAAAGGCTGAGCGACCTGGGTCTGTTTAGCCTTAAAAAAAGAAGACTCAGAGGGGTTCTGATCAGTGTCTATAAATATTTAAGGTGTGGGAGGCAAAGGGATGAGGTCAGACTCTTTTCAGTGGTGCATGGCAATAGAACAAGGGGAAACGGCCACAGACTGAAGCATAAGAAGTTCAGCAGAAGCGTGTATAAGAACTACACAGTAAGAGTGACAGAACACTGGAACAGTCTGCCCAGAGAGGTTGTAGAGTCTCCATCTCGAGATGCTCAAGACCCACTTGGACACCTACCTGTGCAGCCTGCTCTAGGGAGCCTGCTTTGGCAGGAGGAGGTATACTTGATTGGAAGGAACCTCTAGAGATCATCAATTCTGTGATTCTGGGGTCATCATTGTACGTATGTGTTGTGAGAAAGGAAAAAACCTAAGCAGTACTCGTGGATTTTTTGGACCTACTTTGTTTTTATAAATTTTATAAATGAATTCTTCAGACACTTAAAGTCAACATTTTGATGTGAGACCTGGGATTATGCACAAATCTGACCCAGAAGGCTTGTTTGACATAAACTATAGAATCATAGAATCACAAGGTTGGAGATGACCCGAAAAATCATTTAGTCCAACCATCTTCCCTCTACAATTGCTACCAGAAGCCTCTAAATCATATCTTATAGCTCCTCATTGAGACACCGCTTGAACACTACCAAGGATGGGGACGTGACCACCTCCCTGGGCAGGCCATTTCAGTGCCTAACTACTCTCTGAGAGAAAAAGTTCTGCCTTATGTCTAATCTAAACCTCCTCTGGTACAACTTGCTGACATTTCCTAGGGTCCAGGTCCCTTTCCTCTTCACAGTCACCCAGCCACTCATCCCCAAGCCTGTAGCGCTACATGGGGTTATTGTGGCCAAAGTGCTTGATCCGGCACTTGGCCTTGTTGAACCTCATCCCATTCACCTCAGCCCAGCAATCCAGCTTATTTTTATCCCTCTGAAGGGCCTGCTACCCTCAGGCAGACTGACACCACCTCCCAATATGGTGTCATCTGCAAACTTAGTGAGGGTACACTCAATTCCTTCATCTAGGTCATCAGTAAAGATATTAAACAAGAGGGCCACAGTACCAACCCCTAGGGGACACCACTCGTAGCAGATCGCCAGCTGGACTTAGCTCTATTAACCACTACCCACTGGGCAAGGCCCTAAAGCCAGTTCCTTACCGAAAGAAGGGTATGCCTGTCCAGGCCACGGGCAACCAGTTTCCTCAGAAGAATACTGTGAGAGACTGTGTCAAAGGCTTTGCTGAAGTCTAGGTAGACTACATCAACAGCCTTTTCCTCATCTACCAGGCTGGTCACCCAAATGTAGAAGGAGTTGAGGTTGGTGAAACATGACTAACGGGACTCATGTTACAAGTGTCCTGAACAGGTCAAGTCTTCCCTCTCAAAGTCCAAGATAGCAGTTTAGCTAATCACCTTTCTGACATCTCCAAGAATAGAGAATTCTACAGTTTCGTGGTCGCTCTGCCCAAGACAGTCCCCAACCTTCACATCTCCCACCAGTCCTTCCCTGTTAGTGAAGAGCAGGTCTAGCAGGGCACCACCCCTGGTAGGCACTCCTACTGGCTGCGTAAGGTGGCTATCTTCCACACGCTCCAGAAACCTCTTGGACTGCTTCCTCTGTGCTGTGTTATATTTCCAGCGTATATCAGGGAAGTTGAAATCTCCCACGAGAACGAGTGCTGGTGATCGCGGGACTTCTACAAGCTGCTCATAGAACACCTCATCCATCTCTTTGTAACGATTAGGCGGTCTATAACAAATCCCCACCAAGATGTCGCCCCTACAGGCCTTCCCCTGATTCTTACCCACAGACACTCAACTTTATCATTCCCAACCCCAAGCTCTTCAACATCAAAACAGCCTTTAATATAAAGGGCCACACCACCACCATTCCTTTTGTCTGTCCCTTCTGAAGAGCTTGTAGCCATCTATCACAGCAGTTCAGTGGTGAGAGTGGTCCCACCATGTTTCGGTAATGGCAACTAGGACATAGCCTGACGCACAATTGCTTCCAACTCCTCCTGCTTGTTGCCCATGCTGCGTGCATTGGTGTAGACGCACTTCATCTGCCTCACACCCAGCTCAAGATCGTTCCCCTGGGCTCATCTCTTGTGAGCCCTGTTTTGTCCCTTTCCCCTGTTGTAGCTAGTTTAAAGCTCTTTCAATAAGCCCTGCTAGCACCTGTGCTAAGCTTTGAGATAGGTGGGTTCCATTCATGGATTATAGGCCCAGAGCCGAGTACACGGCTCCATGATCAAAGAACCCAAGTTTCTGCTTTGACACCAGGCTCTGAGCTATTTATTCATGCGCTTTCCAAGCCTGCTCCATGTCCCTCAGTGCTCCTGAAGGTATAGAACAGGAAATCACTTCAGCTCCCGCTCCTTGAACTAAACACCTAAACCCTGAAATCTCTTTTCGTGGTTCACAGGCTTCTGTGAGGAATTTGATCACTGCCCACCTGAACTATGAGCAAAGGAAAATAATCAGTGGACCTATGCAGCTTTGGGAGTTTCCTGGTTATATCCCTGACCCGAGCCCTAGGAAGGCAGCACACTTCCTGACGGTTCGGGTCCGATCTGCATATGGGGCCCTCCGTTCCTCTGAGAAGAGTCACCCATTGCAACCCTTGTTTTTTTCCTGATAGACGCAGTCTCAGGGCATGGGGGTGACTCTCTTCCAACCCTCATCAGGTAGGTCTGTCCGACTGTGACAGGGAAGGGAGTCCACCTCTTTTCGGAGGGACTCATCTCCCTGGCACCCTACCCTCCAGTACGCTGGTGAGTCACTTCACCGGTCAGTCTCTTGCTCACACTCCCTGATGATCCTTAGTCTCTGGACTTCCTCCTTGAACTCCACCACTAAACTGAGCGGCACATCCACCTGCTCACATCTCAGGCAGGTGGAATCCGTGCCACCCTCCACAGGCAGCAGCAGACTCAGGCATTCCCTGCAGCTGGAGACCTGAACAGACACATGTCTGGGCAGGTCCTTCATCTGGGCCGTCATGGTCTCCTTGGAATAAGCCCAATGTCTGGTGGAGACCATGTTTAGGCAGACTGTGAGTCTGTTAGTACTGGTTACATTCAGCAGAGAAATTTTGCAATCATAACACTGAATTCTCAACTGGTCAATGCATATAGTCACAGCTCAGAAAATTTCTGATATTATTTGCAAGATATAAGAATTAAAATAAATTAGTTTTGTAACTACCATAGAGATGAAAGAATGTGTGATGTAAATGCTGTGCTCTCTCCTTCAGAGCGAGGTTTAAAAAAAAATTTCAGGTGTTTAGCTCTCTTATAAATCAGGTCATTCATAAACTGGAAAGAGAAATGCTCTTTTTCTTCTAATCTACTTCCTGTATAATCACTGTGTCTCATTCTTCTCCCAGCAATCAGTATGCAGTCTTTGAACACATGACAGTTGTTGTCCACTTAATCCTGCAGAAAGTGGTGATATTATATGTGCACATAGGCACACACTTTTCACATGCACAGATAATCTACTGTTGAGGGAAAAAAAAAGCAGGTATGTTAAGATATTTTCTTTATGGTAGCAATGACACTTGTTGAAGCTGAAAGCTTTCTGTAAATTTAAGGAAGCTATTGTTCACAGCTACTTGTAGAATTGCTCAGATGCTGGAAGTGCAAAGCTTCCTGTGTTGGCTGCTCTGCAGCAGGAAAAGAGGGAAGTGGAAAGAGTGTGGATGCTTTTCCCTCACTTCACTTGGAGCAAACCTGTAGAGCTAATACTGGGATAGTTCTCAACACCTGCTTTTTGAGAAGAGGGTGTTAAAATGCATGTATGTGGAATGTAACAATGTCACCTCTGAGCCTTTTCTTTGAGATTAGGTTCTAGCACGATTTGTGTGTGTGTTGATTCCTCCAATTTAAAAAAGTTAAATACTTAATATTTGTGTCATCTTTTCACTGGCAGAGAAATAGGCAGCTCTTGAGGGTAATTCATACTATTTAAAGAGAAGCACATGAGCCAGTTCACACAGCACAATTTGGAGATGCTTGTATTCTCTTTCTTGTTTCTTTTAAAAAAAAAATGTTATCAAAAAGAGATCTCATTGGAAGTAATTCAGGCTTAGATACCTGAAAGGTAGACACCAATAGTTAGATCTGCTGTATCCTATCTCAGATCTTCAGCTTGGTCAGAGTGTAAATCCAGTTCTTGTTGTCAGATTATGTGCCTGTGTGTTTGCCAAGTCTGAAAGATTGTGTGTTAAGTGTTGATCACTTAAGCAGAAGCCGAATCATCCTTCTCTTGGAATTTACAGGCCTTAGACAAGATTATGCTTCAACTTCAGTGTCAGTGGCAAGAAACAATTCAAGTGTATCACTGCATTTGGGAAAGAAGGGGACGTGCAGCGACCAGGAGTATGATCGCTACAGCCTTGAGGATGAGGAAGAATTTGACCATCTCCCACCCCCGCAGCCACGGCTCACACGCTGCTCCCCATTCCAGAGGGGGATCCCACACTCACAGACTTTCTCCAGTATTCGGGACTGCAGGAGAAGCCCTACTTCCCAGCACTTTCCTTCAAGTACTTATCAGCAGCCCTACTATTCTCCTCAAGTCCAAACTCCAGAGCAGCAACCAAATAGGATGAATGGAGGTGGGTTGCATGCTTTTGTTGTGCCTCTCCTCTATTCAGAGTGCCAGTTTTAAGGATCAAGTTGTGTAAACTGACTGAAAAGTGTTTGGTTTATGACCGTTAGATCAGTTCTTGAGTTGCAACAACTGATTTAAATCTGTGCTAATGATTGTGTTATTAAAGGAATGTTGTAATTAGGTAATTTGCTACAAAATGTTATTTGACCCAGTCATGAAAGCTATTAACTTAGTTTTGAAATGTTGCAACTATGAGCGCATGTGAAGAGAGAAGAAACAGAGAAAAGAGCATCTTTTAGCAGGCCACCACTTGTCTGGAAAGGCTGATCAGGCTTTCAAACCTGGCCTGCGTATGTCCATCATGGATATGACAAGGTAGAGAGTAGAGTTTTCAGATTTTCATTCCTAATAACATTCTCTTTCTTACTTCCCAACTTTTCCATGAATGCAGCTTTGTTGTAAGTTCATGATGTGTGCTTATGATAAAGGTCAGTGCTCTACTCTTGTTCCAGGTCTGGTAGGGCAGACTGCTGAGGTAGTCAGAGATAAGGTTGTACCCAGTCTACCCTGAGCCACTGCTGCTTTATGCACTGCATTTGAGATATATTTCAGAGTCCAAAATATTTTTCTCTTACTGCTTTTTCAGGAATTAAGTTGTTTTTGCTATTATATTCCTTTTCTTTCCTCATTACGATCATAATTTTCTTCCTACTGTTGCATCCTACTTTGTGTTCCTTCAGTCCAAGTCCCCAAGATACTTCAGGACAGTTAGTTTTCAGTCAAGGTTTTGTTTGTAACATTAGAGGTTACAGCTTACCCTTGGGCAAGAAAATAAATGTGTTGTTCAAGACAGCTCCTATTTATAGTGTGCTACAGGTATGCATGTTGCTTTCCTGACAAATCAGAGGTGACAGGTTGGTTCCAAGAGCACTTGCATTCAAAGTAAGACACAGCATGAAAGTATAACTGACAAGTAGCAGCCTACAAAGAAGGCTAAGGTTAGCACAGAGCACAGTGATGTGGGTGTTTGCTGTTACAGCATATGTACCACATTCATTTCAATATTATTTTTTTTTTATCTGTGAGGAGTGAGAATGGGACAGCTCTGAATGGCTTGTGGAAAATCTGTTTGGGAGATAGAAAAGAAAGTGATGGGACATTTTTGATTCTGAAATGTGGGCTGGATGTTGCATTGCAATGTTTTCGTATGGTTCCTGAAGTCTTTTTCAGTGATTTTTCATGTCAGTAGAACTTAGAATCATAGAATCCTTAGAGTTTGAAGGTCATATAGTTCATCTCTCCTGCAATGAACAGGGACATGAACAGCTCTATCAGGTTGTCCAGGGCCTCATCCATCCTCACCTTGAAAGTCTCCAGGGACAAGGCATCAACCACATCTCTCAGCAATTTAATCATTGAATTCCCACATGGAAATCTCAGAAAGTTCTTGCAGCATACAAATACTACACAAATTTCTGGTTTATTAACTGGAAAAAATGTAAAACACTACCAATTTTATAACCTGGTTGCTTTTTTTTATCAAAAAAACTTAAGTGTTGAATTATCTGTTTGATATTGTTTGGGAGATTGACACGTTACTGGTGTTACTCCAGTTACTTGTTTGTTAGCATGACAATCCTATAATAGCCAGTACCATTATCTTTAGAGGTAATTTGTTTATCTCTTTAGCTTTTTCAGCTTCACTCTGTGACTCATGCGGCAGCGATCAACATAAATGGAAAATGCTGATTGTGAAAAATATTTTGTGGTTTTGGCCTTATCTACTGATTGGCAACACTACCTGCAGCAGGGGGTTGGATCTTGATCTTTGAGGTCCCTTTCAACCCAAGCCATTCTATGATTCTGTGTTTTGTTAGCAGACAAAGAATAAACTTTTTGCTATGTTCAAGATGTATGAGTATGTTATAGCAGTATCTTCTCACCAGCACTTCTTATCATATTGGCAACAATTTCATAGTCTTTCAAGAAGTACAAGTTAAAACGGAGTTAGGCTGGAAAGGAAGGATTTGTTTGAACCTCAGTGTGATGGACTGCTGCACTTTCCCAAGGCTGATGAGAAAAGAGAATGGGATAGATAGGCTAACCTGTTGCGTTATTTGCAGCTTTCAATATGCATGAAAAATATTATTCATAATTAATAAAAATTGCACTTTAAGTATGCTCTGCTGTAATACTACTATTACAGTATTCCCAAGTCTCTTTTCCTCTCCTTTCCTCTACTTTCCCCTAAAGAGATTGGTTGTGTTCTTGTGTGTGGAGTCAACAATCTGGCTGCTGATTCACCTGGCCATTAACAGAGCTCTCTGCAAATGAAGAAAAATCAACAAGTAAACATTGAGTTTTGGCACTCAGTCTTGATGGAAAGACAGTGTTAAGTTTGACAAAGTATCTTCCCAAAACCTATGTGTTTACCTGGACTATATTTTTTTGCTTTTAAGAACAGATAGGATCAGGAGTTCTGGTTCTGTCATACTTGCTGGTAGTTTGTTTGGTGTGGTATGCTAGTTGAGATACTTATTCTGAGTTTAGATCTGTAACACCTGCATTATAAAAAAAATAATAACAGACTGAAAGTGTGATAAACTTAGAAAATGTTAATAATTTCAAAGAGTATTTTATTGGATGCCTGATAATTAGCTTTGGTATGTTTATTGCTATGAAGCTGGGTTGGATTTCAACAGTCCAGTGTGTCCTGGTTGCCAAGAAGGCCAATGGCATCTTGAAGTGAATTAAAAGGAGCATGGCCAGCAGGTCAAGGGAGGTGATCCTCCCCCTCTACTCTGCCTCACCTGGATTACTGTATCTGGTTTTGAGCTTCCCAGTACAAAAAAAGACAGGGAGCTCCTGGAGAAAGTCCAGCAGAGGGCCACAAAGATGATAAAAGGCCTGGAGCATCTCCCCTATGAAGAAAAACTGAGTGACTTGGGTCTGTTCAGCCGTGAGAAAGGAAGACTCAGATGTGATCTTATTAATGTTTATAAATATCTTAAGTGTGAATGTCAAAAAGACATGCCCAGCCTCTTGTCAGTGGTCTCTGGGGACAGGACAAGGGGAAATGGCCATAAATAGGAGCATAGGAAGTTCTGCATCACTATGCGAAGGAACTTCTTATTGTGATAAGTGTGACAGAGCACTGGAACAGGCTGCCCAGGGGGGGTTGTGGATTCTCCTTCTCTGGAGATACTCAAGACCTGCCTGGACGCCCATCTGTGAAGGCTGCTGTAGGTGACCTGCTTTGCAGGGGGGTTGAACTCGATGATCTCTGCAGGTCCCGTCCAGCCCATACAATTCTGTGATTCTCTGACTCTGTGAAAACAATTGGGAAAGGTAAAATGTTTACCAAATTGACAAGGAATATCCCAGCAAGCACTCAAACAATGTATCCAGCTTCCCAGTGGCTTGGAAAAGCCATCCCCTAGTTACAAACCCTGTAACAGAATTGTTTTGACAAGGCTGAGCAGTGTCTAATACTGGCCTCAAGGAAAGGGTAAGGTAAATGGGCTGTCACCTAACAGAGGGTGGCAGTCACCATGACTGAGAAGATGTAGGCGTGTGGCTTCTGGGGACAGGAGTGACTGCTTCTCTGTGCCATTTCCCTTAACCTTGCTGAAAGGGCTTGCAAAGGTTTGAGCAAATAAGACTTCTGGTTCATTGCTGTACATGCTTTTAGGCTTTTTAAGAGATGAGTCAGGAATGTTGTGTTCTTAGGATGCGCATTGTGTGCCCTTGCGCATATATTAGATTGGATCTGCTTTGCTGTCGGCTGCATTTAGGTGCTGGGATGTAGGTGTCCAAATGTGAATGCACTGCCCAATTCTTGTGGCTGCATATAAGCAATTACTGTTTTATGAGGTGCTCTAGGCCACCCTTCTTGGCTTCACCACAGACATCTGTCAGTGTTGTGCAGATGCCTTAAGCAACCCAGCATCAATCAAATGGCACTATGTACCCATATGGAGGCCCACTAGACCTGATGATCTGATTGTTTTCCAGTCGCAGGATGTCATTCTAGGTAGCAGAGAAATTTCCTGTCTTGTGAGCTTAGCCCCTGTAATTTTGTGCATATACTTGGGATGAGAATGTAATAAACAAATGTTTTCCAGCTGTGTTGTGGTGCGCGGGACTAGGGAAATAATCCTGCCCCTGTACTCGGCATTGGTGAGGCCTCATCTCAAGTACCGTGTTCAGTTTTGGGCACCTCAGTACAGAAGGAGCATTGAGGTGTTGGAGCAGGTCCAAAGAAGGGCAACAAGGCTTGTGAAGTGCTTGAGAATATGCCCTATGAGGTGAGACTGAAGGAACTGGGGTTGTTTAGTCTGGAGAAGAGGAGGCTGAGGGGAGACTTTATTGCTCTCTTCCAATACCTGAAAGGTGCATGCAGCAAGACTGGGGTAGGTCTCTTCTCACAGGTGACAGGATGAGGGGAAATGGCCTTAAGTTGCACTAGGGTAAGTTTACGTTGGATATCAGGAAAAGCTTCTTTACAGAAAGAGTTGTTAAGCACTGGAATAGGCTTCCCAGTGAGGTGGTTGAGTCACCATTCCTGGATGTGTTTAAAAACCATTTGGATGTGGTGCTCGGGAACGTGATTTAGTGGAGGGTTGTACACTAACAGGGTAGTATAATTAGGTTGTGGTTTACATGATGATCTTTAAGGTCTTTTCCAACCTGAATGATTCTGTGAATCTGTAATTTTGAACTTGCACATTTTTCTTGCCAGTGCTTGTTGGTATAATTTTGATACTCTGCCATGTTTAAAATTGCCATACATCTATTTTAAAATAGCATGCAATCTTGCTCTTCTTCTCAGTCCCAGGTTCTTTTTCTCCCTTTACCCCACCAGTGAACTCTCTGAGTGAATGGGACCAGTCCTATTTGCTGCAAATACACAATGACTGCTGCACTAAAAGGTTCCTGATGAATGCTAACATAAATTGGTAGATGCATGCAAATGTAAATGTGTTGAGATGTGTTTAGAATGTATATACAGGGGCTACCTGTAGCACAAGCTGCAGATGTAACTAATACCTGTAGTGTGTGTATGTTATGCTTATATTCTAATAAGCTTTATTTCCAGTTCTGCCAAGAATTCACTAATAGAAAAACTTTGCTTTCTTGTTTAATCAATTGAATTGTCTAACTATATCTGAAAAAAAATCCATCCCTGATCAGTCATAAGACATTTCATTTACTGATACTTTATGATACTATTTACACTAAAAATCTTTGCTTTTTCTTTTCTTAAGTTGTTAGTTATGAAATATTGTATTGCTTACAGTTCTGGGGAATTACTTTTCTCAGGCAAAATTATAAGAACATCATTGAGTGTTGCAGTGTTCCATCTTTTGTAATGCTTGAACTGATAATATGCTCATTTTATATAGTGGGAACAGATTAATCAATGTGCAAGCTGCTAGCCAACCAGTTGTAATCCTCCAGTAGGTATTTCTGTAGTTTATTGTAGGTTTTGTTTTGTTTCTGTCTTCTAACACATTTCTCCAGTTCTAGAAATCGCTGACAGACTTATATATACCATTTGGGTATTTCAGTCTGACATGGCATAAGGAACAGTTGCATTGGCAACATTTTTACATTCTCTTCTATCCTAGAAAATATCTGTTCCAGACCATTTCCTCTGATTCTGGGCCACTTCTCTGAGATCTGAGAGAATCATTATTTAGGGACATTTATCCATGATCACAGGCTGCTAGAAGTGCTTCAGTGGATGCAGCACAGTGGATGAAAGCATTTTTTCAGAGGGAAGATAATATTTATCAAGAGCCTCTACGGGAAACCCAAAGATCGGAATTCCAAAGTCTGGCAGCCCAGCAAGGTCATACCTCTTTTGGTGCATGGATGTTAACCTTCAGATGATGCTAGTATTTGGTTAGAAGAAGAACAAAAACACTGGACAGTGATAGCTACCAACAGAACTGGAATCAGAAGATAGCCGTCAGGTGCTGCCTGTAGTCCTGCCAGTAGGAAGTTGTCCACTAATCCCAGACTGACTTCAGAGAAGAAAATATATTGGGGAACAAACTCTTTGGGAAAATCAGTACTGAAGCAATTGGGTAAGAGGCAAACTGCTGTCTTAACCATAATTTTGTGGAATCTTTCACAAAATAAGGAACATTTTGGCTTGTTCGTGACCAATTTATAGAATCATAGAATCGCAAGATTGGAAACGACCTGCAAGAGCATCTAGTTCAACCATCCTTCCACTACCATTGCTGCCACAATCCACTAAACCATATCTCGTAGCTTCTCATCCAGATGCCTCTTGAACACTGCCAGGGACAGCGACTCAAACACCAATGTGGGCAGGCCATTCCAGCACCTCAACCCCTTCATGTAGATCATCAATCAAGATATTAAACAAGATGGGCCCCAGTACTGGCCATTATGGGACATCACTTGTATCAGGTCACCAGCGGGACTTAGCTCCATTAACCACTACCCCTGAGCATGGCCCTCTAGCCAGTTCCGTACCCAATGAAGAGTATACCTGTCCAGGACACAGGCAGCCGTTCTCCCCAGAAGAATATTATGAAAGACCATATCAAAGGTTTTGCTGAAGTTTAGGTAGATTACATCAACAGCCTTTCCCTCATCTACCAGGCTGGTCACCCAATAGTAGAAGGAGATGAGGTTGGTCAAACATGACCTGCTTTTCATGAACCCGTGCTGGCTGGGCCTGATCCCCTGAATGCCACGCACATGCTGTGAAGATGATTTGCTCCATAACTATCCCTGAGAATAACTGATCTGCCTATTAAAGGCAGATGTAAGGAAAACATTCAGGACCTCAGCCTTCTCCTTATCCTCAGTGCTCACATTGCCCGAGTAAAGGATTGAAATTCTCCCTGGTTCTTTTCTTACATTGATATACTTACAGAAGGATTTCTTATTCTCTTTTACTGCAGTGGCCAATCTGAGTTCAAGTTGGGCTTTTGCCTTCCTAACTTCCTCCCTGCATACCTTAGCAACTTCCTTGCAATCTCCCCAAGTAGCCTGTCCCTTCTTCCAGAGGACATACACTCTCTTTTTCTTCCAGAGTCTCAACAATAGTTCTCAGCTCATCCATATTGGTCTTCCCCTGCAACTTGCATTACAGCATTCATGCACAGCTTGTTCTTGCAGTGTCTCCCAAGAGACTTGTGCTACAAGTGTCCTGAACAGGTCAAATCCACCCTCTCGAAGTCCAAGATAGCAGCTTTGCTAGTCACCCTTCTGACATCTCCAAGAATAGAGAATTCTACAGTTTCATGGTCGCTCTGCCCAAGACAGTCCCCAACCTTCACATCTCCCACCAGTCCTTCTCTGTTAGTGAAGAGCAGGTCTAGCAGGGCACCACCCCTGGTAGGCACTCCTACTGGCTGCGTAAGGTGGCTATCATCTTCCACATGCTCTAGAAGCCTCTTGGACTGCTTCCTCTGTGCTGTATTATATTTCCAGCATATATCAGGGAAGTTGAAGTCTCCCATGAGAATGAGTGCTGGTGATCACAGGACTTCCACAAGCTGCTCATAGAACACCTCATCCATCTTTTCGTAACAATTAGGTGGTTTGTAACAGACCCTCATCAAGATGTCGCCCCTACAAGCCTTCCCCTGATTCTTACCCACAGACACTCAACTTTATCATTCCCAACCCCAAGCTCTTCAACATCAAAACAGCCTTTAATATAAAGGGCCACACCTCCACCCTTCCTTTCGTCTGTCCCTTCTGAAGAGCTTCTAGCCATCTATCACAGCAGTTCAGTGGTGGGAGTGGTCCCACCAGGTTTCAGTAATGGCAAATGGGACATAGTCAGCCTGACGCACAATTGCTTCCAACTCCTCCTGCTTGTTGCCCATGCTGCGTGCATTGGTGCAGACGCACTTCAGCTGAATCATCTGCCTCACACCCAGCTCAAGATCGTTCCCCTGGGCTCATCTCTTGTGAGCCCTTGTACAATCAAGGAAAAATAATATAATTGAAAAGTACAATCAAAAATAGATGTATAGTCAAGGTGTGAAAATAAACCAACAAAAGAGTTAGGCACAAGGGTAACAAAAAGAAAATAGGTGGAACGCTTACCTGTGCAGAGGGCTCACTGCAAAGGGCTCCAAAGGAGTGGATCTCTCAGAAGAGATCCTTCCTCCCTGGCAGTCAGCACTTAAGTGGGTCTGGAGAGGTGGAGCCTGGCTCCACCCCTTCCTGCAGCACAGGTGAATTGCTTTCACCTGTGCTCCCAGGGCTGACATACTGCTTGCCTCAGATAACTAATCAAAGGTTCAGGCTGTGATTCAGCAGCTCCCATACAGCCCTGTTTTGTCCCTTTCCCCTGTTGTAGCTAGTTTAAAGCTCTTTCAGTAAGCCCCGCTAGCATCTGTGCTAAGCTTTGAGATAGGTGGGTTCCATTCATGGATTACAGGCCTGGAGCTGAGTACACGGCTCCATGATCAAAGAACCCAAGTTTCTGCTTTGACACCAGGCTCTGAGCTATTTATTCATGCGCTTTCCAAGCCTGCTACGTGTCCCTCAGTGCTCCTGAAGGTATAGAACAGGAAATCACTTCAGCTCCCGCTCCTTGAACTAAACGCCCTAAACCCCTGAAATCTCTTTTCGTGGTTCACAGGCTTCTGTGAGGAATTTCATCACTGCCTACCTGAACTATGAGCAAAAATATATATATATATAATGAAAATAATCAGTGGACCTATGCAGCTTTGGGAGTTTCCTGGTTATATCCCTGACCCGAGCCCTAGGAAGGCAGCACACTTCCTGACGGTTCGGGTCCGATCTGCATATGGGGCCCTCTGTTCCTCTGAGAAGAGTCACCCATTGCAACCCTTGTTTTTTTCCTGATAGAGGCAGTCTCAGGGCATGGGGGTGACTGCCTCGCCTTAGGCTCCTTCTTAGGCCGATCCTCCATTGCCTGCCCACTCGCCTCCCCTTCAATGTCTAGCATCTGAAACCTGTTGCTTAGAGGGACCTGGGGAAGCGAGGTAGGCAGGCAGGGGGGACTCCCGTGACACCGAGTTGGGACTCTCTTCCAACCCTCATCAGGTAGGTCTGTCCGACTGTGACAGGGAAGGGAGTCCACCTCTTTTCTGAGGGACTCATCTCCCTGGCACCCTACCCTCCAGTACGCTGGTGAGTCACTTCACCTGTCAGTCTCTCGCTCACACTCCCTGATGATCCTTAGTCTCGGGACTTCCTCCTTGAGCTCCAGCACCAAACTGAGCAGCACATCCACCTGCTCACATCTCAGGCAGGTGGAATCCGTGCCACCCTCCACAGGCAGCAGCAGACTCAGGCATTCCCTGCAGCCGGAGACCTGAACAGACACATGTCTGGGCAGGTCCTTCATCTGGGCCGTCATGGTCTCCTTGGAATAAGCCCAATGTCTGGTGGAGACCATGTTTAGGCCTGCAGTCTCAGGGACTGCCAAGAGTAAAGCTGGTCTCCTGAGCAAGGAGGAATTTCTTTTTTACTCCAGATCCCTCCAGATGCCTTGTGCAGTCTTACCTGCTCTGAAACTAGTCTCTGCAGCAAATTTACTGTAGTGGCTATGAGGTATGCCTGGGTGATCTTTTCACACACCTTCAGGTGTGTTTCATAATTCCCAGTTTTCCTGTACTCTAGGCAATGTGCAGTTCACTATGTATACTACAAAGAGGGAGATGTGCAAATACGCTGTACGCGATTTGTTCTGGATCATTCTGCCGCAGATATGAGATAGATGCAATCGGAAGAACAGTCATGAAGTAGCAAGCACATGTATATTCATGAAGTACTCTAAGAATATGATCATGACAAGAAACTGATTAAGTCTCTTGCATGACCAATCCATGCATTTTGGACTTAAAACTTTTAAAAAGGGAAAGAGCAGATACACATCTGTAGCATTTTATGTGACTGCATTCTACTTAAGAAATCTTACTTATTTCAACCCAAATTTTAGTTAAGACTGACTTAGTTGGTCACAGTAGGCTTTGATGCTATAGAAGGTGCTGGTCGTGTGGTGTTAATAGGTACTTGTAGTCTAACAGAATAAACCGTAAACAACCAATTATACTTTTAGGCTTTCTGTTGAGACAGATCATTGCGGGAGATCTAGCTGGAATGATAGCAGAACTTTGTTATGTTCAGCATTCATAATAAACAGGGCCATCTGGGCAAATTATTTTCTTACCTGAGAATCTCAGGTCTTCTGTTTCACTCCTCTCCGTTAATTTTCTTATCACTCTTAGAAAAGCGAAGAGCTCTAGAAAGGGAATGTTTACTATCAGTGGCTTAGCAAATTATTTTTGCTTTCTTCTCATAGATTCCCAGCAAGTTTATATCTAGTCAGGTTTCTGTGGTCTGAAGTAATATTAAAATCACATAACTCTTGTCTTCTCCTTCTCTGTACCAGGCTTACAGGAGCTATTTTTTCACTTAAAACACCCATAAGGCTCTCCACTGTTCATAAGAGGGAAACAGGTGACAGAACAAACATCAAGAAAGAGATGAAAGGGAATGTATCATCCAAGGAGATGAAAGCTGCAAAGTACTATAAAGATGAGCATTTCTGGGTTCTCCCCAAACACAACACTGACCCGCTGTTTTCATTGCTTTTCAGGGCTATTTATCTCAACAGACAAAAGGAATCATCAAAGAAGTAACACAAATGCTTGACAGATGAGAATTTGCAAGTGCAGTAGGAATCTGCTGCCTAAGGACTGAATCATCAGCAGAGCAGACTGCTGAGAAAAGAAGGGACTGATGAGTGGGAGGCAAAAGAAATGGCCACCCTTACCGTGGAGGAAATCCAAGCAACTTCTATGCTTATTTTCTTGCTACTTTAGCTGCATCTACAGGACAGTTCTGAACACAAGTTATTCCTTTTTGGCTACACAGTGCCAGAGTGGAAGAACATGTAGATTCCAAGGAATTCTGCCTGTACTAGATGATACATGGATAGTATTAGACAAAAATCTGTTTTATGTAGTGTCATCTTCCCTACCACTGTCCTAGCATACATTTTTTGCCATTTTTTAGCTACAGACACTTCCTGTTTGTGAGTTTTCTGCAACTCTGGGCCAAAACTGTTCTCATAGGAAGGCAGTTACCTTTCCAATTTGCAAAATCATGCGTATTTCAGAAATGGGGGTTTATAGTTTCTATATGGATGCCATTGTTCATGTCCTCGGTATGATTTTGGAAACCTCATAGAGTTGTGCCATTTTTATACCAATGAAATTATTTTTTTATCACCTGAGTGAATCACAGTGGTAATCTCTTTGTTTGCCAGTGTCAGACTCATCAGTGATGAGTCACTAAAGCACAATGTCTTTAATTCTTTAATGAAGGGTTACCCTTTAAAATTCTGATATTAGAGAACATTTATTAGAATCTGGCTGTACTCTAGTTTCTGGAAAGTCAAACCTTGTATTCCCTTCTGATGAATACCTCCCTATTTTGCTTTCCATACTTACTGTTTGATTTCAGTAAAATAAATAGGGCTGTGTAAACTATTTATAGGTAGCAATGGTTTTCTATCTCAGACCATCCTATGGTAATTGAAATTCAGCATTAGTTGGGATGGATGGGAAAACCAACAAGTACAGGTAGGCAGTGGTAATTGGGAGCTGGGACACCAGGGTATTCGAAATGCTGGACCGTTGAAATTCAGGCATGTTTTTCACTGTTTGGAGAATGCTGTACTGACCCTTGTTGTGATGACCATTCATATACAACAGCTACAGTTATAGCTTTGCTATATGACTCAGTTCGCTGGAGGTAGAAACGCAACATACGTACTCAAGTTAGTGACTGCTAATACATTTTATAGATAGAACTGTACTGTCACTTCTCATTACTCATTAGTTGTTAGCAGATTTAAGGATTAGAGGAGCTCATTATGGTGCTAAATAGGTTATATATTTATGCGAGCTGATTAACAGAGACTCCTAAGAGTCGATTCATAGTTTCTGTGTGTTGAACTTATCCCCATGTGAATTAGGTCAGCCCAAAACAGCATTTGGAAGTCATGTGCGATGTATTATTCCCGTGCATAAATCCAAATTTTATTCTTAAATTGTCCTGCTTGCCATTGAAGAAGGTAGTTGTGGCTGCCTTTTACAAGAAAAGCACATCACTGCAGTGGAAGAGCTGGAGGCAGATCTGTACTGTGCATTGGAACCTACTGCGGATCAGTAGCTGGTAGACTCCATGCTGACCCTGGTACCAGAAAAAACATAATCACAAGCCAGCAGCACAACATTTTGCTACTGAACCTTGCCAGGAGACCAGTGCTGTTATCAAAGAAGATTTATTGAATGACCTGTTAATTCCAAACTTACATTAGCAACTGAACCTGCCCCCATACATCTATTTCCAGCTTTCTTTCTGTGCAGGGCCTTACTCTGCAGGCCTGCTCTGAAAATGTCCACCATGAATGTGACAAGAAGCAGACCCACCAGATTTGAAAACCCTGATGTCAGCGCAGGTCTCCAAGCAAATGCCAGTTATCAAGGCCAAGCAGGTTTTCTGCATGGCTACCCTGCGGAAATGTGCCTTTAGACATCCACAGTATAAATATCCATGTCTGACTGTCATTTCAGCCGTGCTTTTTATTCACTTCAAAGAAACAGGCACATTCAGGGCATGATTCATCTGACCTATTTTACACATTTACATTAAACTCTTTCTTATTATGATATCAGCATTTAAGTCTTTGTAATCCCCGAAACGTACTCCGTGTTGGTGTTTTTAAAATGATTTGTGAATAACTGTGATATTGCAGTAATCAGAAGGACTCAGTTAGTTGGCTAATAATAATGTATTCATATTGTCCCTATTGACCCAAACCTTTCTTTGCGTCAAATCAATTTGGTTTTAATTTTGATTTTTTTACAGAAATAATTCAGAGACTCTTTGCATTTATTGTAAATTCTTACATGACTGTGAATATTGTGCTCTTTCACTTCAGATAAACTCCGAAGAAGCATGCCTAACCTAGCTCGGATGCCAAGTACTCCCACCATTAACAATACTGCTGGCTTTGCTAGTTCTCCAGTCACTGTGAGGAATAGTCAGAGCTTTGATTCCAATCTACATGGAGCAAGTAATGGGATTTCAAGGATGCAGTCATGTAGTAAGTACCTGTGTTCTTTGGCTGTGTGTAAGGTATTGGCAGAATGGTAAAGTATATGTTCCAGCCACTGGAAAGCTTCCATAAAGTTTTCAATTTATGAAAAATAAAGGCAGACTGCATTCCTTTTATACTGGATTTTAATAGAACTTCAGATTTTAAAGCTGCTATTTTGGAAAGCAGCTTCCATCTGATCTTCTTATGCAGTGCTGAGGGTTTCATCACAACCTTTATTTTCTTTGCCCACTCATTTTTTACTAACTTTAAAACTAAAATTACAGTAATTGTAGTAGTATAGAAGCACTAATAAAGGAGCTAATTCACATAGGCTTAGATTTTTAGCTTTGATAGAAACATTAAAAACATTGCTTTTCTCAGTAATTTGCACAATGCTGTATTTACATTACACTGTATTGTCTTATAACACATGACCTCTCTCCTGTTGAACTGGAGTCACTCTGTGGCAAATGGAGGGTTATATCCTGAAGTATATACTACAGGTTGAGTGAGTGACTTAAAATGACTCTGTAATTGGTTTAATTTAGTTGACTTCTAGATGGCAGGGTGGCAGTATTGATCTATCATTTGTTGAATTATTCATGTAGAATGTCAACAAGATAGATCAAGAACCAAGGCAGTCCTTTCTAGCACAATAATTGAGGTACTCTTATGGGAAGTGGAAAAAGTGAATGTTGTTTGACATAGATAGAAAGAACTGAAATTCTGCCTCCCATTGCCTGTGAAGTTTTTGAGGGAGAAATTGGCACAGAAGTCCTGTGGGTATTTTCCTTCAAATTAGAACAGAATTTTCAAAAGTATTCAGAATGATTAAATTGGTATGTATTGTGCTAGATTTATTTTGCTTTATTTTCATCCATGTCTTGTAGGAGAATGGAAAGATGTTCATGGTCCCACTTGAAACACTTGCTAGTGTGTTGAGAGTTTAATTTTATTTACTACTTTAAAATATATGTTTATCTGTGTATTTATGTATGTAAGTATACATATGTGAGTAACAGGTAACTCTTCTGAAATACATTATTTACCAGGTGGCTTTGTTGGGGTCTTTAAGGAGCTGTGTTATGAGAAAGGTTCCATAGCAATACGCTGCTAGTCTTGTTTAACTGAATCACACATCTTTATTTTATTCCATGTCTTTAAATGGTTTTAAGATACCCTTTTTCAAAGAGTTGAAAAAAGATTGGTCTGTGTGCAGTAATTAGTTTAAGTGCTTCAGGCTTTTGATGGTTTGCTTCAGATATGTGAATTCTGAAACAGATGTTTGTCTGATGTACACCAGAGGGCAGGATTGTGTAGATAAAGCTTCTGGAATAGGCAGCATTGATTTAAAATGATAGTTTACATAACATCAGCCATGGAATATGTTGTTATATTTCAGACCTTTTTATAGCTTTTTTGATTGCTTTTATTATGTACAACCTTATAAACATCTGAATAATCTAACAGTAATTAGTATACTTTCAGTAGTTTCAAAGCTGTAATTGCATAAGTGGAATTAGTTTGCTTTTAATGACTAATGAAATCTCTTTGAGAGAGAGAAAGGGTGGATAAGGGATAGAGTTTTTGTTTGGTGTGGGGATGGAATGGGATATTTTAGATCAATGCAGTGTCACCAGATGCAGTATTGGATCCAAGGGGTTATTCAGCAGTCTATAATTAGCAAGTTAATTGCATAATGATGTGTTTATCTGCATTTAAATCTGTCTTGAGATGAGCATTATTACCTTGCCTCATTTGCTGCATATTGACCTTGTTACTTCCTTTTCTACCTCTCTTTTAACAGTTCCATCTCCTGGACAGCTTCAACACAGAGTTCACAGTGTGGGACATTTTCCAGTGTCTGTTAGGCAGCCTCTCAAAGCTACTGCGTATGTAAGCCCAACTGTACAAGGCAGTAGTAGTATTCCAGGATCCAACAATCTACAGTTACATTCTAATACTGGGATCCCAATGCCAAACAAGATTGCCAGTCAAGGGATTTTGGGGCGCAGTGCTCTTCCAAGACCCTCGTTGGCCATCAATGGGAGTGGCATACCCAGAAGTAAAATTGCACAGCCAGTTCGAAGGTAATAATTAAACAGGCCACCTTTTTTCTGTAGCTAGATTTGGTTTAGATAGTTGTTTAGTTAGTTGTGTTGTTTTTTTTTCCGTGGAGTATGAAGCTGGGCAATAAAGGAGAGACATTTCTAGGTTCCAGTGCTGAGTCAGTGAATGGGTGAAGATTTATCTCCACAAATATTGATGGAGTGTCTACTGGTAGTAAACTGTGGTACTTGCTAGAATGTAATTATGTAAGAATGGATTGCTACTCATCAGTAAGAAATCAAAACATCTCATATCAGTAGTATATCTGACTCATCATCTTCCAGACTTGTGCCAATTGCTGATCCAAGCTCATAGGATAAGCTTGCAAATAGGCATACATGCCTATTGTCAAAAGCAGTGGACTTCGAAAGTACAACTTGTGATGTTACAGTATTCGAACATGAGCAAGGAGATATCTTGCGTGGCTTGGTCTTGTGTCGAACCAGCATCCTTTCGGTTACATCTGGGAAACAGTAGGCAAACTGGGAGTCCTGAAGTACTGTGTACTTGCAGTGAGCTACGTTGCTAAATAAATTAATTCTTGCATTTTGCAAGAGGCTGTTTCCAAGTAATTTGTTAGGATAAGCAGTAAAATAAGCCTGAAGAAAGAAGCTATGTTTCCATCACCTAATCACAGATGGGAGTTAAACTTGTAACTGTTAGACTAGATGATCTTATAGGTCATGTCCAACCTTGTGATTCTATGATTCTATGATTCTATGATTCTAGCTGTATATTCTGTGATTAATAAGTTGAAGTTTGTCAAGGAGAAACTTTTATCAACTGATGTCAAGTCTTTATGCTATTTTTCCCATTGCCTGCATCCCCCCTGTTGCGAGATCCCGCTGTATCGCTGCCTACTTTTCCATTGGATGAACTATTTATGTTTATCTCTCACTATTTCTGTGTTTTTCAATAGATACTGGCAATTTCAATTGCTCATATTCTCTGTTTGCTTGAGTTACGCAGGGATTGCACCAAAGTGACTGACAACAGGTTTTGACCAACTGTGGTGAAACTTTGATAAAGAGCTGTCAGATTTCTTCTTTGATGAAGACTATACCATGAGATTTCTGTTACAACCTTCTCTCCTCTCTGCTGGAACTCTCTCTGTTAGAGTTCTTTATAGTAAAGGTTTTTCTTTCTTTTTTTTTTTTTCTTTTCCTCAGCTTCATGTTCTGCAAAGCTCTTAAATCTTTCATATCAACATGTGAGAAAGAGACTTTCTGGGCAACAAGGCCCTGTCTCTTGCTATTTTGTAACTTCATGCAACAGGCAATGTTAAAAAAATAAATAAATAAATAAGAGATTTCAGAGAGAGGGGAAAACACCCTACTCTCAACTCTGTTTTTATTAGAAGCTGATTCAGATTGGTAACAGTTCTGTTTTTAGTCCAGGAAGTCTGAACTCATATCTTCCCATCTGCAAGTATATTGCAGTGTCATACATTGCCAACAATGCTGGAAGATATATAGTGTTATCACTGTGTAAATGACAAGTTTACAGGTCTCAAAAAGCACAGATTGGAGCTCAGCCAGCAACTTTAAGATCCTAGTTTCATTTTATTTATTCATTTGAAAAATAACTGGCTTCAGTGCATTTGAAACCTTCTTGGAAGGAAGTCAACCATGAGAGGAAGATTTTCTAAGTGTTGACTTTGTCTCTGTGGCCATTTCTGAGTAACAGTATTTCTGATTATCTGTAGAAGAGTCTAGCTTTTATTAGTATATAATAAAATAAAACTGTTTTTAATCATAAATACATTGAAAGTAGAAAAGATGTTTTTTTGTTTTTCTTTAATAAATCACATGTTCAGGAATCACATGTTCTTTCAGAACAAAGCTGTTTATTTTTTACCTATAGCCAGACTTTTATGTAGCCAAGTTGCTGGTTTTCTACATAAAATAAATTGACACTTTATTTAGGCCCTATGTTAGGAAACTTCAGTACTTCACAGAACCAAACATAAGGGAGTGCTTTTGACAATTTATAGCCAAGATAATCAATGTAGCTAAATGTCAAATCTTCCCACTTAGGGGGATCTCATGCTTCATGTGAGAATTATTCAACAAATTCCTTTCTGCAAACCTTTTATCCAGTAACAGGAATGGGATCTCATTGGAGATCTTAATTTCACTGCAGATCTTTATAGTTGCATTTGCATGGAGCCAGGATTTTACCACAGTGATGTCACCAAGCAAGCCAGAAAGCCAGTGTCATTACTTAAGTCTTTTTTTTTTTTTTTTTTACCTCAACCTTTCATGTGAAATATAACTTCCTTTGTCTTTTTCTGTCGTTTATTCCATAGTTTTCTTCAGCCTCCAAAGCCACTTTCATCACTGAGCACGATGCGGGATGGGAACTGGAGAGATGGCTGCTATTGATGAACGATGCCCACTAACAATGGAAAATAAGTACTGCAGATTTCATTACCCAGCTGGCTGGGTAACAATGTTTTGGGAAAGGCGCATCATGCAATATTATATCCCCTGGGATTTTAATATGTAAATATCCATAATGCAATGCTGTTTTTTAAAAAGGAACATCTTATAAAATACTAAATATTGCACTTAATCAGTTTCCCAAACAGCTGCATCAGACTAACAATGGCAGAATTATTGTGTAGAACTGAAGAGAGTACTTTATATGTGTAAGGTACCAGAATATTTCCTTAGAAAGAACTTGGAGTTAAGGATTCTGGGGCAGTTTCGCTATACTGAAATCCTAAGATAATTTATTCAGTATAAAGGCATTATGTATTTTATTTTGAATTTTGGAGGGACTTACATATGTGCTTGAATTTTTTTTTCTTTTTTTTAGTGTTTCCAGTATATTTTATTTTGTATACTTGAGTTCATTTAAACTTGCCTGAACTTGAACAACAGAGAGATGATTTAACTTTTCTGTGCCATAAATAATATTTTTGGGGTAATGTACTTTTTTAGCACTAGGAACATATCTTACGAAATTGTACCACTGGCAATACAAAGCAGTATATTTATGTTGCGAAAGCACAAAAAAGTAGCACTCACTGGAGACTGCCATCCAGCAGGGTCAGCATGGTTTTGTTGGTCTTTCACCATTTGTTCAGTTGTTAATTTATTGTCATTGTGTTTTGTGTTTAAAATGGCATCGTAAGTCACACTGCACTTACAAAGATACAGTGATCTCTATGACTATGTTTGGTTTTCAGTACTTTATTACAAAGAATAAAACTGTAATGTTTTATTAACAGTTGCTAATGTAAAATGAGTTTTAATGTGAATAAATCTTTTTGATAGACCTTTTACAAAATCAAATTGCACTAATCAATGCTTTCTTATAATGGCATATGACTTAATATTTGATTACAACTGTGTATACTGCTGTTTTGGAATGTTTCAGAAATAAAGAATCTATTTCAGCAATAATACTGTTCTTGAGCATGCAGTGTAAGCTTTGTCAGAATTTAGCAGTTGTCGTCTACTAAACTCTTGGAGTTCCTATTACGTAGCATTGATATAATGCTGCATTTTTGCAACTAGTAACTAAGTTCATCTGAATTTTTTTTTAAAACATGCCTTGAAGCCATAATACGCCTAGAACACAGGTAAGCATTATTTTTAAAACAAACTTACTGTGATATTAAGATATTTTTTCAATTTAATTTTCAAATTCTGCAAGTGCAAATGTGACACAGTAGGAAAAGGAGAATAAGAATGGCTGCCAGGCCATTCTTTTGCCATGGATTTAGCTCTGAATTTTCTTGAGGATCTGTTTTTATTAAAAGGGCAAACTAAAAAAAATAAAGGAGAAGAATTCAGTAGTAAGTAAAGACTTTATTAGAGTGAGATGTGATTCTACAGGAATGCAGTAGTATCTTTGCAGTTTTAGTTAAAAATAAAAAAGAAAGAATCTTGATAAGGGTCAAGAAATATTCCAGCATGGAAATCGTCTCAGCACAAGTAAGTATTTCAGCATGTGTGCATGGAACTCATCTTGTTCATAAGAAACTAATTAGAAAAAATTACTACTGGCTAAAGGAATCAGTCATTCCTTGGACAGTCTTAGTTATCTTGAGCTGTTTATTTTGCTTGCGGACTGATTGTGACAGGGATGCAGAGCCAGATCTGGTGGTGCTTCATTATTTGCCCATGACAAGGAGTGTTACAGAACCTGCATCCAGGCCTGGGGCCCACAGTACAAGAAAGACATGCTGCTGTTGGAGTGGTCCCAGAGGAGAGCCACAAAGCTTACAGGGCTGGAGCACGTCTTCTGTGAAGAAAGGCTGGGGGAGATGGTCTTTTTAGCTTAGAGGGCTTTTTTCCTTACAGTACTCAAAGAGAGGCCTACAGAAAAGCTGGGTAGGGACTCTCTGTGAGGGCACGTAGTAACAGGTCAAGGGGTACGTTTTTAAGCAAGAAGAGAGAAGATTTATATTAGATATTAGGTAGAAATTCTTTTCTATGAGGGCGCTGAGGCACTGGAATGGGCAGCGTGTTCCACCACACCAGAGAAGATGTGGATGCATCCCTGAAGGTGCTCAAGCCCAGGTTGGATGGAGCTTTGGATAAGTTAGTTGAGTAGAAGGTGTCCGTGCCCTTGGAAGGGAGGTTGTAAATTATCTTTACCATCTAACCCAAACTGTTACGTGATTCTGTAATTCTAACATATAACTGAAGCAGGCTAAGGTCTTCAGTTCACCACCTCTGTCTGGCATGAGCAGTGCTAAGGCAGAGCTAACCTTTGGGAGCTAACCCTGGTGCCCCGTTTATATCCTTGCTTCTCCATTATCTGTGTTATAACAGCCACAAATTGCTGTTTTGAAGTTTTAAGATGGATTGCAAGCTGCTAGTTGGAGGTAGTGCTGAGTTGCACGCAAGAGGGCAGCATTTACTTGGAAAATGTTTTATGTGTAGTAATATACCTATACCTCTTTCCAGGCTCTTCATTGAATTCTTTTCCAGTGTTGTTTGTATATTATGACATGCAAAAGAAAGTGCTGAAATGCTTGTGATTTGCACTTTCATATTGAACACCACGAAATGTGTCATGAATTGGAGAATTAAGCATTTTTGATGCATTGAACTCTTTGAGAAAATGCAGTGTTTTTCTCTTTTCTCTTTTTAATTGTTCTAGTGTCCTATGATGTGTTATTTCATTACATCGGGATTTCCTATATGTTTTTGTTAAGTATCTGTCACACTGGATGCCATCAATCTTCAGGAGGAAACCCAAGCTATGAGTGGCTTGATGTCTTTTTCTATGCTCAAAGAATTAACAGACTCAACTCATTTCAACCATAGACTGTGGTAGTGATTCTATTTTCTTGTAGCTGAGGGAATTTGATTCTATGATTCTATGCTCAGGGGAGACCTTATTACTCTCTACAACTACCTGAAGGGAGACTATGGTGAGATGGAGGCAGGCCTCTTTTCCAATGTCACTTAATGGTAGGACTAGAGGGAATGGCTTTAAGTTGTGCCAGGGGAGATTCAGATTGGATGTTAGGAAAATCTTTTCTGAAGGAGTGGCCAGGTGCTGGAATGGGCTACCCAAGAAGGTGGTGGAGTCACTGTCTGTGGATATGTTCAGGAAATTTTTAGAAGTCGTACTAAGGGACATGGTTTAGTGGAAAATGTTGGTGATAGGTGGATGGTTGGACTGGATGATCTTGGGGGTCTTTTCCAACCTAGGTGATGCTATGATTCTATGAATTTGCTGTCTCCACTGCAATTAGCTAACCAAATACTACTAAATAGTGCCCAGTGTCACATACTTTACCACTTTATCACTGGGACAAAACTGTATGGACTATGCAACAGAACAAAACCACTTCTGCCAGTATCACTTCTGTGTGTGCCAAATCTTCTCCAGATGTGAAACACAGCAAGGCCACACAGATAGCTTTAAAATAGTCAAACCAATGTTTTTCATGAGGAACCAAAGATATTTTCATTTTTGAATATAAGGGAATATTTGAGGATTCTCTGTAACCTGCTTTGGTTCTCCCTCTTGATGCATGAAAGCAATCTACTCTTGTCTCCTTGTTGCTGAGCCCCAGAAATGACTCTTCAATGCAAACCTACCTCCTTCTATCCAAACTAGTCTTGGTCTCAGTTCTCAGGCTGGTGTCTGAAAAGTAATTCTAAACCTTTTTCTCAAAGATATTTTCCTTCCTTTTTCAGTTATGAGATAAAACCCTCTAACCTTCCAGTCATTCAGCCACATAACCTAATCAGTCTTTGACTTTTATTACAACCTAACATTCTGATCAAAGTCTAAAATTTGCAAGATAAATTGAAGATACAAATTTCCTTTTCCATCCTTAGAGATAGTGCATTCAACTGTGATCTCCTCACCTGAAGTTACCTTTTTATTTGGCCCCAACTGGTAGTCTTCAATGTGCAAGATCCATCCAAACTAAAGCAAGATCATTTTCCCATCTTCCTGCTTTGATAATGTTACTTCTACGTTTTTGTGTATAGCTAGCGATTTCTCTCTTACTGTGGAAATCACTTTAGTTAAATGCAAACTGTACTCAGTTTTCAAAGCAGCTATGTCACCCCAACAACAGTTTTCCATTCAGTGTTGAAGTAGATTACCATATCTAAGCCTGTGATGTCATCCTGTGTTGTTTCTTTTCTAAACAAAGCATCTCCTAGCTTCACAGAATAACAGAATGTTTGAGGTTGAAAGGGGCCTCTGGACATCAACTATTCCAATCTCCTTCCTCAAGCAGAATCCCTTAGAGCGCATTACCCAGGATTGTGTCCAGATGGCTTTTGAGTATCTGTCTCCATGGAAGAAGATTCCACAACCTCTTTGGGCAACCTGTATCAGAGCTCCATCACCTCCACAGTAACAAGTTTTTTTCCTCATATTTAGCCAGAATTTTCTGAGTTTCATTTTGTGCCCACTGCCTCTCTTCATATCGCCCCATCCTGTTGACACCTGCCCTTCAGATACTTATACACATTGATCAGAAACCCCTGAGACATCTCTTCTCCAGGCCTGTACGCATGCATAAGGTTATTCCTCCCCAGGTGCTAGACTTTGTAAGTTTTTGTTGAATTTCAAGATGTTCTTCTCTGATGAGAACATTCTCTGTGCCACTGATCACGATCCTCAGAGATTTGCCATTCACCCAGTTCCCAATCCATCTCACCATCCACCTACCCATCCTGCACTTCCTGAGCTTGCCTATGGGAGACAGCATCAAAAGCCTTGAGGCAGTATCAGAAGCTTTCCTTCATGTTGTCCATGGGAAATCCCCCATAAATAGAGGGACCTCATTTTTATTCATCTTCAAATCCTTCCTTAAAGGCTTTGCTTTTCTACAATACCACCGAAAACAGGACAACAGTTAAACTATGACTGACTGCTCTTGAGCCCATTAACCAATGCTATCCCATCATAATTCCTTTTTTCTGATGTGTTTTTTTCTATACCCAGACTGCAGGTTGTTGCAAGCTGAAAACATTTCCCATTGTGCTTGTATAGTAGAAAGTCTAGTAGGTTCTTAGGCTCAACACTACAATGCCTATGCTAACACAAATTCCAAAAACGAACATTTTCATATGGAAAACACCAATTAAACATTCAGTATGAACAACTTGTAAGATTTCATTAAGAATTAGGGAATAAGACACACTATTTCTTAAAAACACATTTGCTGTGGTTAATTCTCAGGCACAATTTATCAATTAGGAAATGCTGAATTAAAAAAAGGAAATAAATAAGATTGAATTACTTCTCCTGTCACTTTTCTGGTACACTGTCAGTAGGCATATTTGTGACTTCACTGCTGAATTCTTGGCAATACCAAGAAGTTCACATACCGGCGCCACGCTCATTGCAGTAGATGTCTTAAGCATCCTGAGTAGAGGAAAGTCAGAAATCTTGAAGTCTTGATGTGAAACCTGTGCTAGCTGACACTTAATGAACAGTAGATCTGTATGTGATTGAAATGTCCTTATGATACATTTTTGCAGATACCAGCTATCTTTTGATTAGGACTAGCTCATGTGGTTTCCCAATACATCTGACATTATAAATGCCAATTTCTCTGCACATCCTCTATTCAACTTAACAAGTTTTAATAGTCTGAGCATATTAAGAAGTAAGACAATGTACTCTGAGAATAGCATTAGCTGAAAAGTACTGTATGGTTTTTGGGTCAGGTTTAATGCTTGCTTTGATGGAGAAAGTCTGTCCTTAACCACTTACATATATATGCTTACATTGATCTCATCTTGTGCTGTAAGCACTATAGTGCTCAAATTTGTCTTTTTGAATTAATCCCTGACTTTTGTGGATTTATTTTTCAGCAGAAGAACCTGGAGTAATGTTTATGAATACAAATAAGTCAGATAGTTGGGAAGAGAATTTAATATTTTTTTCTGATCTCTGTAAGTACAGTGACAAAGAACATATGAACCTAGATCTGGAGGAGAGAATAGTGAATTCTTTGTTTTTTGAAGTAGGGCTAAACATATCACATAGTTCATGCATTACCTTGAGCAGAATATGAAATGATGGCATGCATAAATACATACATATGAAAACAACTGTTCGTCTTATCCTTCGCTGGTTCAGATGAAAAAAAATGGATAGAAGTATAAATTGGGCTCTCTGAACCATGTCAAGAAGTCTGGACAGTGAACGCTTGAACTTAAACCTTCTGCAGAGATACAAAGCCATTTTTTCCCTATGGAACATATCTAACTTTAATCTTTTGTACTGATCATTCATCTTGATTTTTTGAGATGGAAACACAGTCAAAAGAAATATGCACAATTCCCAGGTGTAGCTATCAAAATTGAAACAGGTAGACAATAGATTATATGCAGACACCATAAAGTTACTCTTGCCTTAAGAGAAATGTGACAAAAAATGGAAACAAAATGGAAGCAGTGCTGTCCTTGCCACTATTCTCCCAGCTATCTGGAGATGCATGGCTCTTTACACAGAGGGGCTGGACATTTGACACCGATTGAGACACATACGATACTTTTCTGGCTGTGCAGAAAAAAAAGTTGTGTCTCCTATGTACAGAGTAGATTTGGCCAACATGACAGTGCCATTACATATTAGAATATTCAAATGATGATACTCAAACATACTCTTTTTGTTCTGTGAGCATAGCTAAAGGATAATGTTTAGCCATATCAGACCTCACCTTCTGCTATGTAGAGCTCTTTCCTTATGCTTGTATATTTTCTTTAAAATTTTTGTCATTATTATTTTTAAGTTAAAAGAATGAAAATAATATATTTTTCTTTGTTAAAAAATGAAAATAATATTCCTCTGTGATTCTGTTCACTTCACTCCTTGTACCTCAGCTTTATGTTGTTCCCCTGGAAAAACAAAATATTACTTCTTTTTCGGTTTGGCCAGACCTGTAGCATGAATAAGCCTGCAGCAGTATTCCCAAACTGAACTCCGGCAATCTGTCCAACCTTTGTGCTTTGCAGAATGCATGCAGATGTTTCTGAGCAAGCCTGTATCCAAGACTGAGCTTTTCAACTGTAGAAGCAGCAGCAAACGTAATCTGAGTGTCAGCTACAATACACATAAGCTGGAATATTTTTAACTTTTTTTTATTATTATTATTTTTCAATAGCAGAAAATACACATATACATATGGTCTTACCAATGTACTTTTCAACCTTCCGTACAGGAGGTTATATCTTCATTTTTGGATGCCCTTATGGAATCATAGACTTATAGAATCACCGAGGTTGGAAAAGACTTCCAAGATTATCCAGTCCAGCCTTCCACCTATCACCACGTCCCTCAACAAGACATCTAAACTTTCCTTCCTTTTCCTAAACACCTCCAGGGTCTGTGACTCCACCCCCTCCCTTCCCAGCCCATTCCAGTATCTGAATAAGTGTTATTTTCTTTCCAAATGTGAATTTCACTAAGTCAATAAAAATATGTTGAATTTATTTTTAGAAAAATGCTTAGTGACTATTGACCTTTTTAGAAAACTTTCTTAAATTGCTTCTAAAGCAGATATTCCAATTCCAACATCAGTGTATAATTTTTTTTTCCATAATGCTGCTAATATTCTGTTCAGCTCCTTTAAAATGTAAAGCAGTAATTGAAGCAAAAGTTAAAGAACTCTGTAAGAAAATTAGAAAAGGCATGATTTTTTAAGTCAAAGAAATCATAAAGATGTGTTTTGATTTAATCCCTATTTTTCTAGTCAGTCATTGACTGGAGTAAGCTATGCAACTCTTGATTATGTGTACATATACAACAGAAAAGATTTTTGTATACATAAGAGAAGGGAAAAAACAGCAGAAGAAATGATGTTGCTGCATTGCTGTCTGGATCAGAAATCACAGTACACAGACCTGCTTCCATCTCTATAAAAGGAATGCAACAGCAGTTGCATCCCACTTAATGTACAGCTGCAGCTACTTGGGTGGGTGCAGATGGGCTTGAGACCTTTCAAGTATGCTCAGATCTGGTTGCTGTAAGTGAAGTCTGATCCAGAAGCTATGCTGAGTGTTAGCAGAGCTTATCTTGCTTCTCAGGACACCTTATTATTTTGGATATGATCTCATGCAGATGGAGATCTGAGGTTGGGTAGGAGGTCATGCATCTGCCATACCTAGCTCTGTACTATTAGCCTGGCAGCTGAGAGCTGATAGCAAATATGTGGCTCCGTTATCAGGCCTGTGGTTTGTAAGCAAACTACTGAGTGATGCTCTTTGATGAAGAGCCAAATGTAATAATTCACAGACTAACAATATGGGCATGTTTTTCTCATGTACTGAGCACTCACATCCCATTACTTCTGCCTCGAACTGTAAGACTGTTAACACCTCTGAAATTAGTTGCTGGACAAACTGTATCTCCTGATACAATCTCTGTTCTTATTAAGTCCGTTTAAATTGAAGTTTCATTATTCTGTTTTCATGGTGCACCATTTTACAGTCTATTACAGAAAGCAGTTTATACGATGGCATATAGTTTGAAATAGAATTAATTATCTGGACAGGGATATTGTGTATTTTTGTGGCTCATTCCAGACTCAGTGCACAGGACATTCTGTTAAAAATAATGTTTTTTTGATGGCATATTTTCTGAAGTAAATAGGAAGAAAAATGCCATCTACTAGAAAAAGTATTCCAGACAACTGGAGTGATAGGCTTCCCTGGCACTCAATTGCTTTATATAGAATTGAGTGTATATTATAATAGAAAGTGTATAATGAGTATGTATTTTAATAAAAAGACATAGGCATTCATAAAAGTCCAAGTTAAGTATACAATACACTATGAAATTACACCCAAGGAGCATTTATGTGATGGAGGACTCCACCACAGTGAGCCTCATCAGTATCCCAAAGAGCAAGCTTACAAACCAGCAGTTTGCTCAACTTCATGTCTTGCTTCAAAATATAAATCACAGGTGGTTGTCAGGTTTATATAAGCACAAGTGAATTTCCAAGAAAGAAATGGAGAAGTGGAAAACTTGAAATGTTTCAACAGTGTTTAAGAGCATAAACTGCTGAAAAAAGCTGTTTCCTTCTGCATCATTTTGCAGCCTCACTCAATATCCTGTCTACTTTATATCCTCACTGTGAACAATATATGATAAGATGAAAGGCAGTTTACATAAAAGCAGACCATCTCCTTGAGAAAAAAAATCTTATAAAGCACATCTCCTGTATATCCCTTTAATCCTTTGTGAATCAGTGAACTGCAACTTTGTCCTCCATTCTGAAAACCTTCCTTAGTTCCACAAAGCAGATAAGTTTGTTGTGAAATTTTTTTCCTCTGAGAGAAAAAGAAAAAGAGACATGAAAAGCTGCTTTTGTGGCATGTGGTAGCCTGCTGACAAAATCACAGAGCAGTGGAAATGAACATCTTTCATAAAAACCTCAGCACCACTGGAAAACCCGTAGAACATGCCCACGCTTGTGCAGCGGGATTAGGTGTCTGTATTATGGCAGTGTCTGGAAGCAAGTTGGATTTCATGCAATAACAACAAAAAGCCTCATCTGAAGCAGCTGGCAGTCTCAGGGAGTGCAATGCCTGAACTCTGTTTGTGCACCTTGTCGTATGAACAAAGTTGTTCCAGCTGGAGGAACATAGCAGGACTGTTGCTGAGACATGAGTAAACAGTCAGTAGAGTAAATTGGGGATCAGAAAACCTGTGTTCTTTTCCCTGCTTAATCAAACATCTTTGCTTAACCAAACAGCCTTTGCTTAAATGAACTTAATCATGTACTCATACAGCACAACTACTGTTTAAGTCTTGCAGGATCTACAGTGAAGCAGATAGTAATTGTAATTTTTAATGCTAATGAATACAGATAACCATTTAGCAATGAAAAGAAGCAGTGGAATAATAACTTTCTAATTCAAATTTGAAAGCACTTTTCCATATGATCTACTCACGTCTACTACAGAGATGGGGTTATCTTGTGCTGGCAGTGAAATTACGTAATGAACAAAGGGTCTGTAACAAGTTCAAGTATCCAGAAGGAAATAACTGTGCTGCTTCTGAAGTGGTGTTCTTTGTTTTGCACAGGGAGAAGAATAAAAACATTCCCTATGTGGTGAGAATTATGGACAAGACAGGAATTTGATATCTTTTTACTTCAACAACCATTTTTACAGTGGTTTGAGTTTTTCATTTTGTTGTTATTTTTCATATCAATGTGACAACTGTAAACCAGTCTATTGGTCCTATACTATTTCCTCTGAGCTGTAACCAGAGAGCTATCTTAAAAGATCTCCAGAGACCTTAGAAGTGCTTTAAAAGGTATCACATATCCCATTCTTATCTCATGTGTGCTGATTCTTACAATGTACAGTGGACCTTCCTAGAATGTCCAGAATCAAGCTGAAGTATGACCAGAATTTGGGTAGCAGAAAATATTTGTCCAGTATAAGAAAAAAAAAACTGTGTCCTTGGTGTATTCTCTCATATTATTTTGTAGTGGTTCACAAGGATAATAATGAGCCAAATGATCTGGGCTAAGACACTTACTATTTTGAAAGTATATATTGCTAATGTATGTGTGCATTTCCCTTTCCATCAGAAACCAAGCACTTCAGTATTTTTGTACGTTGTCCTCCAGTTACAGTAAATAAAATTCTTTTCTGAAATTCTGTGTTGTTACTGTAGAATCACATCTGTTGCTCAGATGCTATGCACATGTCCTTAGTAAGGAGATAAAATTAGATGTATCAAGAATAGGCCCGTACACTGAAGGGATTAGGGTCTGAAAAACAAGGAAAAAATAGCATAACACTGTGTGTACTTCTATAGAGCAGTTCGGGTTTTAGACTGTATGTACTTGAAAGGGTAATACCTCTGGCAGTTATCTTTGGCATCCTCTTTTTTTGGATTTACCATAGAAGCTGACCTCGAAGCATTAGTTCTGTGAGTAAGGACTGTGAAAGTCAGCTAACACACAACTGTGGTCAGCCCTGAGTTGGCATGGTTGTCTTAAAAGGTGAAAGAAAGAGCAGGATTGATGGCATCTACTATGACTCAAAAAACAGCAAAGGAATAGGATTATCATGATATTATTTGATGTTTTAAAATCTTGGGACATTAGTTTTCCTACTGTGTACTAAGCTTTTGTTCTTCCTCATCTCTTAACCACTTCTAAGCAGTTCCAACCAGGAAGCTTCTGGTTTTCATCTAAATTTGCATCATCAGAGACTGGATGAACAGAAATTCTAGTTCTAAGGTCAGTGAAAAAAAGAGAAAAAATAAGAACAGAAAAGAAAACCTATCTATGGAGCGTAGAACCACCACATCCAATAGCGTATGTGGGTACCTACACAGTAGGAAATGTCATGCCTATTTTTGACGTTCCTGTCCACCTAGGAGGTAATCCAAAATATATATTAGAGGAGTTTCCTTTAGGGCTAGCTAATTAAATCCTTCCGTTTTCTAGACTGTAGGTGCCTGCATTAGGGCTATAAAAGAGATGACTGCTCACTCAGGAGTCAGAACCACATCTCCCCTAATAAGGTCTGACACTCACACGTTCTTTGAAGCAGTGTTTATGCTGCTAATTAAAAAGGGATCGTGAGCCAATCCCTGACCTCAAAGCCAAATGACATGAACTATTTCTTGGCTACATGGCTGAGGGGTAACTCCCTCTGGAACAAAATGTATCTCGAAGCAAGTTACCTAAGCCAGTCCAAACAGAAGCCAAAGCATGAATTAACATTTAAATACTGTGGATGACTTGTGGGCCTGTTGCTTAATTTAAATTCCAGTTTCTTTTCTAGCAGAAAAGAAGTACCCTCTTGATGGTTTTAATGCTTCCCAAGGAAGTGCTACACCTGGCTTGTAGAATCTCGCAGCTTGTATCCCAAAGGAGACCACTGCTACTAGGATCCCTCAACAACTTCTCTTAAATTGCAAGACAATGAGGTGATATGAAACAATCAACATGACTTTAGAAAGGCAGGTCATGTCTGACCAATCAGGTAGCCTTCTATGATGGAATGATGGCATGACTGTACTGGACAAAAGAAGAGCAACTGATGGACTAGCTGGGCATTTGCAAAGCATTTAATATGGTCCCAAAGCACACTTTTGTCTTTAAATCTGAGAGGTTTGCAGAGTTGACTATTCAGTGGATAAATAATTGATTAGATGATCACAGCCAGAGGATTGTTGTCAGTGGCTCTACATCTAGGTGGAGGCCACCCCAAGTGGTGTGTCTCAGGAGTCTGTCTTGGGACATCAACATCTTTATTAGTGACAAAGACAATGGGACTGAGTGAACCCTCACCAAATATGTAGATGACACTAAGCTGAGTGGTGCAATTGATGTGACAGTAGGAAGGGAAGGCACGCAGAGAGATGTGAACAAGCTTGAAGAGTGAACCTACATGAATCTAATGAATTTCAACATGGTTAAGTGCAGAGTGGGAGAAGAACTCATTGAGAGCAGCTCTATGGTGAAAGACTTGAGGGTTCTGGTGGATGGAAAGCTGGACATGAGTCAGCAGTGTCTGCTTGCAGCCCAGAAGGCCAACTGTATCCTGGGCTGCATCAAAAGAGGGGCGGCCAGCAGGGCAAGGAAGGAGATTATCCCACTTTACTCTGCTTTTGTGTATCCCCATCTGGGATACTGCATCCAGGCTTGGGACACCCAGCACAAGAAATCATGGAACTGTTGGAGCTGTTGGAGAGGGTCCAGAAAAGGGCCAAAAAGATGATCAGAGGGCTGAAACACCTCTCCTATGAAAACAGGCCAAGGCAGCTGGGCTTTTTCAACTCGGAGAAGAAAAGGCTCCAGGGGGAACTCACTGTGGCCTTCCACTATTTAAGGAGAGCTTACAAATAGGATGGAGAGTGACTTTTTATGTGGTCTGATAGTGACAGGATGAGAGAGGATGGTTTTATGCTACAAGAGTGGAGATCTAGATTAGATATGAGAAAGGAATTCTTTACACAGAGGGTGGTGAGGTGTAGGAGCAGATTGCCCAGAGAAGATGTGGAAGATGTGGATGTCCCAGCCCTGAAGGCATTCTAGGTCAGATTGGATGGGGCCCTGGACAGCCTGATCTGATAGGTGGCAACTCTTCCCATGTTGGAATTAGATTATCTTTAAAGTCTCTTCCAATCAAAATTTTCTGATTCTATGATCCTGTGATTCTAACCAACAGCTGATGCAATATGCATCAACCCAATCCATTCTATGATTCTATGATAAACTGAGCAGAAGTGACTACTGAAAACTTTGGGAAAGAGAAAGCACATAAGTTGCATAACTTGCAACAGTTTGCAGCAGTTAAGGGAAAGGAACCACAGTGTTGGTAGTGTGTTTATTCTTGTTTTGGTTTCTGGTTCGTTTTGGTTTTCTCCTGGGACCACATCAATGTTTTACATTAAGCAGTTACCGCATAAAGAGACTGTCATGCATTTGAAATGCCTACAACTCTTTTTAATGATTCTAGATCAAAAAAACAAGCTTGGAAAAATTGCTTCACTAAATATGATGTTGTAAAGCAGTCATGACAAATGTAGGTACAAGATCCGTATAAAATATAGATGCAGACTGTTTATATTATCACAGAGGGAATCATGTTCTGCAGGAGTATCTGAAAAGCATCTTTTGTAATAGTCGTTTTATCGCTACTTTCCTGGATATGTCTGCAGCTTATAGATTAAATCAGTATAGCAAACCTTTATGCAGATGTTAATAACTTACACCAGCAGACAGAACAAGTCTTCTGTTCTGGAAACAGCTTGCAGGAGACACTGTTCTTTCAAAATATGACCAGGAGAAAGAAGTGAAAATAAGCAATCTTAAACTCTAGCATTAAATGTTTCAGTGTTTTGTTGCTATACTTAAAGCTGTAAGACAGACGAAGATGTTGCTTCATATTGCTCTTCCGATTAAAACTGGAATGTAGTAGCCTTGGGCAAATACATTCATCTATAAATATTTTGGAAATATTTTTACAGAATAAGGCTTTAAAAAGGATGTGCTTAGTTTTCATAGGCATTCAGTTTGCATTGGTTTTGGAGTGTTTCTAAGTTAAAAAATAATAATAATAATAATAACTGTGGTTTCTTCATCCTGAAAGAAAACAGAGAGCATTCTACTGCATGGTGAAGTGATGCAAAGTTACCTCTGGATCCATGGAATCATAGAATCATAGAATTGCTCAGGTTGGAAAAGACCTTAAAGATCATCAAGTACAATCACAACATAACTACTCTAACTAACAACTCTTCACTAAATCATGTCCCTGAGCACCACATCCAAACAGTTTTTAAACACATCCAGGGATGTTGACTCAACCACCTCCCTGGGGAGCCTATTCCAGTGCTTAACAACTCTTTCTGTAAAGAATTTTTTCCTGATATCCAACCTAAACTTACTCTGGCACAACTTAAGGCTATTTCCCCTGTCCTGTCACCTCTTACGGCAACAGGTACCAGTGAGAAAAAAACAACCCCGCTCTCACTGTAAGCATCCAAATCAGCCCAAAGTATTAGACTCATTGCTGACTGCTGTGTTGCCATATAACATGATCCCAGTCCTCTTTTCTCATCAGAGCTGAATGTCAGACAAAATGGCAGTTAAATGTTTCAACAGCTGAAAGAACTGGAAATGTTTTCTTTTATTTTTCAGCGGTCTTGGCATTACCAGCACCAGACACAGTTAGGAACAGGTCAGGAAACTTTCAGTTTCTGAAAAGCAGAAGTTTCACAAGTAGAAGTAGAAAGTGGTTGTGGAAGGACATCTCTGGAAACAGAGTCCTCTTGCTCATCAGATAACATTTGGCATGGATTTAAATTAATTTTAAGCATGAATACTACTCTGATTTTGTTCGTTCCGCTTGGTTTGATTGGCTTTGATTTTCTAAGCTTTCATAACTCCATGCTGATTAAAATCCTTTTAAAAAATCATTTTCTACAAGTTTACTAACCTACCTTACCATTCACCCCTGTATTTACCTGAGTGTCTAGGAATTCACCTAATCTTGGTTCGAAGGGAAGGAGAAAGAGAGGTATAAAAATACTTCCCTGATTAAATAAAATCTTCTTTTGCTAATAATCCCTCCCACCTGTAGAAACAAAAGTGCTTCTCACTTAAGTAGCATGAAAGCCATTCCATACAAACTCAATCATTTAGGAAAAATAGTTCAGGGAGTTTTGTATCTCATATTAGTAATAAAGAAAAGTTAATAAAAATACTCAGGCTTACGAAGAACGCTATGAGGCAAAAGTATGGAAATTATCTGCAGATACTAGGTACCTGAAAGATGAACAGAGTAGATGCCCTGCTCAATACGTTTGGCTGGATTTTTTCAGTGACAGGAAATGATAAGCTAGGAGCATAGGGAATTGCTCAGAGTATGTCATATGCCATGTCCTAAGCATCATCAAACACTCTTTGCAATATTAAACTTTCATAGTTCAAACCATTTTATCAGACACACACAAAGTCGGTTTGCCAGCAACACAGGAAACTACCCTAAGGACATGTTTTTGAACATTTATTCAAGATGTATTTTGAATGCACTTTCAGCTCTCATTCTTAGATATTGGCAGAAACAGTATTGCTTTTGCTGCAGATGAGCAAGGCTATTTAATCTCTCCAGATGCCAAGGAAATGAACACTGTGAAAATACAGTTGCAAAAATAGTTTGGAGAGCTTGTACTCTGCGAAATGAACGTTGAACAGATATCGGTTCATTGCACACAGGGGACATGAAGTCCTGATTTGAAACTTCAGAAACAGTCCTGTCTATCTGATACTTTTAATAACAGTTGTGGTGGAATCTGGCAGAGTGAGCCGTTAAACAACAGTGGTATCACTCCTATTTAGGAAAGCATGGGAATACATGCCTAACATTAAGTACTAGCTCTATTTAATTAAGAAGCACTTAATAGCATTCCCTGCACAGGCTGTTCTAGTTTGGAAACTACGAAAAAATTCTTCTCAGAAGGAGTGGTGAGGTACTGGAACAGACTGCCCAGCGAGGTGGTGAACACACTCTCTCTGGAGGTGTTCAAGAAACATGGAGATGTGGCACTGAGAGACATGGTTAGTTGACACAGTGGTGAAGGGCTGACAGTTGGACTAGATGCTTTTAGTGGTCTTTTCCAACCTTAATGATTCCATGATTCTAAGTTTTAACCAAAGAGCTCACATTATTATTTTTTTTAATGCTACTTCTTAAGAAACTAAGGGCCCTACCTTTCACTGAGATAGATCCATTTGGTTCAGTAGATGTCACTGAAGTTGCTGTTTTGTGGATCTGATTCCAAGTTTCTTGAGTTCCTAAAATGTCATTTTGTAAGATGGAATCAGGAATTGAGATTTCTTGTTTTGCATGTTGTTCTGTCCGAGAGAATCAAATGTCCATGCTGTGAGAGATCCTCAGCATGCTTTATTAACAGTGATTAGTTAAACTTTTTAGCAGTCATTGCAGAGCAAACAGTGGCAGTTCTTGCTGTTTCACAAAAGAAGTCAGAAGTTCAGATGGCTTTGTCCAAGTCTTATGCAGGCCTCATGACTTCCAAGCTTGTGCCAAGTACACTGCCTTCTGGAAAAGCTGCATTCACAGCAGAGGCTGCCATCACACAGTGTCTACTTGGGGGCCTCTTTGTGAATCCAAAACCAGTTATCTAGAAATATTCAGCCATATGTGCTTTAGTAACACATCGCTTTTCCAGCACTGAATATAAAAGTAGAACAATTTTCTCACAGATCTAAAAATTTGCTTTTGCAAATATCAGTTGGTGTCATCACATATTAGCTGCATTTTGAGCCATGAAAATAAATTTTGGAGTAGATGTGCAACAGCAGTGTGTAATTTCATTTCTATAATGGGGAAAATATGCCACGGGCAGCTCCCAATATTTCTGCGTGTATGAATGCATATGGCTCTAAATCTCCATTCTACTTCTGGGTGGTTACAGAGTGCAGAATGCAGAGATATACAGTCTTAATCCTTGTAATCAAGCAAAGATGAGGGGGAATGTAGCACCTCCATATTTTTTTTTCTTGGACTGGCACTGCTTTGTGCAGTCTATGTTGCTAGTTACATGATGGAGAGAAAATGCGTCACATTCTGTATGTAGACCCCATCACGTCTAGGCCTATTTTGCTCTCATTTACTTTTACTGAACACAATAAAGCTAAAAGAAGACATTTGCATAGCTGTCTAAAACACTGGAATATCCTCCTGATTCCGTGAAATAAATGTAGATATTTTTAAAAATTTCTAATCACTTTTTAATCATTTCTAAAACAACCTTAAAACTTGGATTTTTTTTACTTGAATGCTAACAGGTTTGAACTTGTCCTTTTTATGCTTTTGTGAACCATAGAATCAAGCTTTTAAAATCATTATAGAAAATTTACCACAAAACAAGAGTTATATACTCTGAATGCATGTTTTTGGAACCTGTTCCTAAGGAGAAAAAAAAAAAAAAAAAAAAGAGGGGGGGGGGGGGGGGACACAAAAAGCAGATAAACAGATTATTGTTTTTTTGAAAGTAAAAAAAAAAACAAAACCATAATCATATTTTATCAGCATAAACAATTTCACTTAAGTATCAGAACTTGAGTATTCAGTAAATCACCATTCCCAATTTTAAGTGCTTTTTGAAAGAAAGAACAAGAGTTTGCAAGTTATCTTTTCACAACTCCAGGGGAAAGCTCCCTCCCTTCCTTTCACACCAGCTATTCTTGACCACCAAATTGTCTTCCTGCTTCCTCCCTCTTAGATTTCATGTTTAAAGCTCCAGAAAGTTAAGATAAACAGGTCTTGTCACACTAATGCATGACTCAGTAATGTTGCAAAGCTTTGTGTTTTCTTTTTTTATTAGTAAGAACTGCAAAGGATAATCGTTACATTCTCAAAAATTCAAGGAGCTATCCATCTGGATACTTGAATTGAAATTGATTTGCTCATTACACATCATCAGTGTCTTCAAATAGATGTCTGTCATCACTTCCAGTCATATAAGATATGCATGATTTTAAAACTTATTATTTTCACTATAACCTACATTTATGTAGTGTCTTTCAAACATCTCAAAGCTGACATAAACACCACTTCTATACTACAGCAGAAGAGTGAGCAGTCTATTATTGGCAAAGTATAAAAGAAAAAATAAGGCCTAATTCTATGATTCTGAATCCTGGGATCTCAAATGTCCATTCAGAATAAACAGGAACTTTTAAAGCTTTGTGTATGACACACACGCCCCAGGATATTGGTAAACCACACTGCATTTTGTTTGCCCAGAGGATGGGAGGGAGAGTAAACACTGACAAGTCTGAAAGTTCTCATTCTGAGATAATAGGATATTTTGCCACCTAATGCTTACAATCCTATCTCCTTCCTCTTTGGATAAGTAAGCCAGTGCAGGGAAATTGAAAACCGTAGAGTTTCAATGAGCATGGTATTCCATCAATCCCCATAGTTCTGCTCATGGTAACGTTTGCCTTAATGTATGTCTGCAAACATTTCATACTCACTAAAATATTCACATTTCCTTTAGGAAAGGGAGTAGCTTCTCTAACATCTGAGTGGTATGAACTGTATTGTTCTGAAAGTAATATATGCACAACTCTATTGGCTGTAATGGAGCAGATTCAGTCCTAAGCAGTAGTGGCCAAAATAAACTCATCTTTAATGCACCTTACAAATGCTTCTCTATACTGAACACCAGTAAGGGGAATGCAGAAGTAGAAACGCTGTGAGTCTGATTCCTTATTTCCATTTTAAGGAACTACAGGAAAGGTGACTTGTTCAGCTTTGCTTTTAGTCTTTATAAAAGCTTGTCTGACCTCCTGTCAACTCATTTTTTGTGGAGAGTGTTTACTATGCTATGCTAAAGGGAACTCCTTTTTTTAATTCCAGCTGATTCTTTGTCATTACAGCCTATCACAAACAATTTTTCAGTGACTGTAGGGTTGTTTGCGTATGTGTTCTCTTACTTTCTTACATTTTTGTTTTACTGAAAAGCACTCTGCTAGTGCATTCAGTATACTGTATTCTTTTCCAGTGAGAAAGAGATTTACTTAGAAAGGGGAAGAGCTTCATGCAGCCCTCTTCTTCATTCCACTTCTGTTTCCTTCTGTGTTGTGTAGGTCACTTAGATTTGGTGCAAATTTTTCTTTGAAATCCTTAGCCCATTCAGTTCTCCAGAGCAGGTATGAATCACTGACTCAGTGGGTTGATTTTCCAAGGCAGTCATCTTGCAGGTAGAAGTGCCAAGGAGTTTTAGCAGTGACATCTGAACAGCACTATGGCACAAACTCATAATGAGAAGATGTTGCCATCAGCTTATCTTACTGCATTAAAATGAAATTTGCTTGTTGATCTCCAAGGAGCAGTGGAATACACTGGAAGGAAGGGAAGCCATCCAGAGGGACCTGGATGGGCTGGAGAAGTGGGCCCATGAAAACCTAATGAGGGTCAGTAAGGCCAAGTGCAGGGTGCTACACTTGGGTTGTGGAAATCCCAGGTATTTATACAAACTGGGGGAAGATCTCCTGGAGAGCAGCCCTGTGGAGAAGGACTTGGGGGTCCTGGTAGATGAGAAACTGGACATGAGCCAGCAGTGTGTGCTTGCAGCCTGGAAGGCCAACTGTGTTCTGGGTTGCATTAGAAAAGGGGTGGCCAGCAGGCCCCATCTGGAGTACTGCATCCAGGCCTGGGATTGTGGATGCCCCATCCCTGAAAGCATTCAAGGTCAGGCTGGATGTGGCTCTGGGCAGCCTGGTCTGGTGGTTGGTGACCCTGCACATAGCAGGGGGGTTGAAACTAGATGATCACTGTGGTCCTTTTCAACCCAGGCTATTCTATGATTCTATTATGTGATGATTTTGTTTAATTTGAAATGTTTGCCTGCTGTATATATCTGCACTTACAGTGCTTTCATGTATTCGCTGTTCTAGTCCTAGTAAAAGCCTAATACATTGCAAATGATAGCAAAATAGGAAAGATGGTTAGGCTATTTGATCACATGATCTTACAAGGGAGAAACCTGTCGAGTGAAGCAACAGGTAGGGAACAACCATGTGATACACACAGTGTATTCCTTCTAGGGTCCATTGCTTTCCCCTGCCTTCAGTGTCACTAGAAATGGGCCAGTGTCTCTCTGTCACCAGTTCTTCTGGAACACAAATGTTATTTCTTCCCAAAATATAATCTCTGAAGGTAAGACTTTTTAATCTAACTTTTGCCAACAGAAGTTAGGTATCTCCTCTAAGTTAGTCACATGTTTTTTCTCCATATTCTATGAGGAAAGTAAGTTTCTCTTTTAGGCCATTTGTCTCTTACTGAGATCTTTACTCAGGTCAGCTTCCATGTTTTATCTCAAGAGTTCTGCTTTTTTTTTTCTTTCTTTTTTTTTCCCAATTCACTCACCCATCCCACTGGAAGGGAGGGAGGATGCAAACAACTGTGTGGTGCTGAGCTGCCTGCCAGGTTAAACCACACCATCCTGTCAGTATAAAATTGGCTTTCATATTAATGGCATTAAAATACAGTTTTATGGCTGAAATGTTCATTTCATCTAAATGCTGCTTGTGTTCCTGGTGACAACTATGGAGAATATACATTTAACACAAGCAATTCAATGTCTCTTGTCACGATGAGCAGCTTTGGACACAGAGACTGGAAGTGAGACTGGACGATAAACTTGGTCTGTTTTTGTACATGTGCTCACCTTGTAATACTTACATTGTCTTTATAGTAAACATTTTGTGTCTGAGACACCGTGATTGCTAAGTTACTCTAGACAGATGAAAGTAAATGCAACAGACTGTAGCTAATCAAGAAGACATGGGAATTTGTGCAGAAATAAAGTGCTGATAGGCAACAGAGAAGGAATCCATCATTCTAATTAAGTAACAGTAAGACATCTGTCCTCAGTCTTTTAATTCCATCATGTTCTCCATTTCTGTGCTGTGTGAAATTGTGATTTGTATCTTTAACTGTCCGTATGTCATCACTGATTGCTGATCCCCACCAATACATGAATGCATTCCTCCATGGCTTCTGCTAGAAAGTTGTTTACTTCTAACTCCTGGAGGTATGTGTACTGCTTGTCCTCACATTCAAACTTACTACATTTCCAAACACATATAAATGATTTGCATGTTGTTTATGAGTTTAGAGGCTTTACAAGTTGCAGCTCAATACAGATGTAGATCTCTATTAGCAGATAGGAGAGAAGAAATCCAGATTTTCTGGTTTCTGGCTTTATTACAAAAAAAAAGAAAAAAAAAAGTTTTCTGGGAGTTGAGTTCACATTTTTTTTTAGAATTTGGAATATAAAAAACACAAATTATCTATTCCAGGATTTGTAAGAGAAGGAACCAGATGAAAAAACTGTCCATATTTTGCATTGAAGTTATTAATGTTCTTAGGAAATTATGCATGATCTAATTTTATTTTTTAACATATGGCTTTTCTTCTTCAAATATATTAAGATCTTACCTTGAAATTCAAGGCTTGACATTAATCACACCAGCTACCCAAGCCTCACTGAAGTACAACTACTTTGTTTATACTACAATATATGCTAAGCAAATAGAGGCACATCCAGCAGAAGTTCCTGGCTTTAAAGTGACCATTTGATTTCATAATATAGATATTTTTTACTTCCTGGATGCATTCCAATGAAAGCTAGGCTTCTAACTCCAGCATCTAAAATACGAATTATATCTCTTTATGTAGGCATTGGAAGGAAGTGTGCATCAAGAAAGTAACTCAGCCTTCTGAGATTATTTCTTCTCTCTGTTGGCCACAAAGAATCAGATGTTCACATTCCTACCTCAGTTTCCTTATTCTAGGTATTAAAATGAGGGGGACGTGTCTTGACCCTATTACTTTACTTTCAGGTTTTACATTAAGTAACACATTCTGACAAAGTGCTGGATGTAACGCAGATAGAGCATGACCATATGAGAAAATAGAAAGCTTTTATAGCAGTTTTTATAAGCTTTAAAAATTTGGAGAAGTCAAAACAACCAGTTGATGGTAAGACTTGGGGAAAAAAGAGAGCTGTAGAAATTGTCCATAATGTTGCTACAGGTGAAAGTGCTACTGATTAAAAGACTGATGAAACAGAATCATGTTTAGGAAGCTGAGAAACAGAAAGAAGACAAACTCTCCCCTGAGAGAGTTACAGAGTGGGGGATGGCCTCTGAGATTTGACATTAGGTAATGAAAAGCAAAAGTTTTTCCTGAATGCTAAGAGAGAACTGGGGCTCAGCAATTTTTAAAGAATGTTATCTTTTCCATAGAATCTCCGAACAGAAAATGAAAACCCTTGGCACTTACGCTATGTCAAAATTCTGGTCTGAAAGAGATGTCAAGATATAATAGGAGAATCTAACACCAACCTTCCTGGGAATTAACACAAGATACTAATTATCAGATGAAAGAGTGATATTTACCACTTTATTTTTTTACAATGTTTTTTTTTTTTTCTGTGGAATCAATATTTTTCCAGTTCTCTTTCTTTAGTTTTCATGGAACATTTCCATGAAGATGCAGAAGCTCTTAGCTACTTTCAGTACTAAAGCATATGTGTTTACTCAATCTTTTTAACTCTGCTTTCTAAAATACACCATAAAACCCATCTTGTTAACAGTGAGACCCTTACATGGCTGCAGACATTCCTTGCTACATTTCTGTTTTGAAATTTCCTATGACTGATGTTGTTTCTTGCTGATCACTGATTTTGGAATTTTTACTTTAGGCATATTTTAATGTTCATTCCCAAGAGCTCTTCTGGAACAAATGTTTTTTGATGTTAGACCTCAGCTTTGGAAACTGTACTCTGCCATGTCCTAAGACTGGAGATCCTTAGGGTTGGATTGTAAATGGAGAGGACCAACAGCAGGGACCCTGTAATGACAGGGAAAACGTGAAGGGCAAGCAGCAATACAAGGGCTTTTGTATTAGTACATAATCCATGGCCACCGACACATGGTAACACTGAAACATACTTGGAAACTCTAAGTTCACTGTCAAGAACAGTTATCTCTATCAAAGATGGGAGTCACATAACGGAAATGATATTGGGGCTTTGATTTCCTCTCAAGGAGAAAGTACTCAGTGTACCTTCCAGCTAAGATATCTCTGTCAGGATCCACACGAAGATTGAAGTGAACTGTACTTACATACTTCCACGTTAGGATTTTTCAGACTTACCCACAGCAGGACTCTTCTGCTTCACTGTGGTGCTTGGGTGCACCAGCAATACTATATACACTCAGTGGATAGAAGCGGAAATTTCAATGTTATACTTCAGCTTAACATGAGCCAGCAGTGTGCCCTTGTGGCTCAGAAGGCAAATGGTATCCTGGGCTCCATCAAAAGAGGGGTGGCCAGCAGGGACAGGGAAGTGATTGTCCCCCTCTAGTCTGCTCTTGTGAGGCCCTATCTGGAATACTGCATCCAAGTGTGGAGCCCCCAGTACAAAAAAAGAAGGGGAGCTGTTGGAGAGGATCCAGAGGAGAGCCACGAAGATGATCAGGGGACTGGAGCACCTCCCCTATGAAGACAGGCTGAGGGAGCTGGGCTTGCTCAGCCTGGAGAAAAGAAGGCTGCGGGGTGACCTCATTGCAGCATTTCAATACCTAAAGGGAGCCTACAGAGGGGAGAGGAATCAAGTCTTTGAAAGGGTAGATAACTGCAGAACAGGGGGAAATGATTTTAAGTTGAAGGAAGGAAGATTTAGTTTGGATGTCAGGGGGAAATTCTTCACAGAGAGAGTGGTGAGGTGCTGGAACAGGCTGCCCAGAGAGGTTGTGAATGCTCCATCGCTGGAGGTGTTCAAGGCCAGATTGGATGGGGCCCTGGGCAGTCTGGTCTAGCATTAAATAGGGTGGTTGGTGGCCCTGCATGTGGTGGGGGATTGGAGATTCATGATCCTTGAGGTCCCTTCCAACCCTGGCCATTCTGTGATTCTGTGATCTCATCTCAGTGGGACCAATCCCACTGTCTAAACATAGTCTCCTGTTGCCATAGGGTTTTCCACAAAAAACTAATGGATAAGGTACAGGACTTCTGTTGAACCTGTGCTTTTCCCTAACAGAAGGCAGGACAACAAGCATGACACCCTGTAGTGAGACCTATATTTAAGCAATTGAATGGAGTCCCAAATGCTTACATTTTTCATCACTTAAGCCACCTTGGAGTGTGATTGAATACCAGACTGTAGATGTCTAAATGCACTGTCTGCAAACAAACTCCATGGCTAAGCTCACATTATAATCAAAGCACATTTAATTAGTATTGCTGGTAGTATCTTGAGAGCAAGGATATAATATCATAAAGCTTTTCCAGAAAGCAAGATGGATGGTTATATTAGCTTCTTACCTGATTTGTGGAAGCCAAATTCTTCTTTTAGCAGGCATATGGAGTAGTGTTTTAGTGATAAGGCTAATTTGAGAGTGGTTAAACTATTTGCTAAAAATTTTTTTCCAACCTGTGTACAGATGTCAGACCTAAGGATCACATTAAAGCAATTGATCTAACATCACTTAAATGAAGTTGAATATTTTAATCCTAAACAACAGTGACTTTGGGTTTACTTATCTCATACAGCCTTTTTTCATCCTCACTTTGTTACTATTTGTTTAAATTTTAAGTGGTAGGTTTTAATCAGAACATGTTTATATATTTTAGGATGTTTATACTAAACCATGCAGTGCTTCAAGCAGCTCTGCAGGACAGAGGTACTAAGTACAACAGTTTATTTTTACTGTTGGTTAGATAGTATTGTGTCATGACAGTACACCTCATACTTGACAAAACATTGTAAAAAGGTAATGCCTGAAGGCAGGATAAAAACGTTTAGAAGATCATATTTATGAGAGATTTTTGCACGAAGAAAAATATTTTCCTGTCACAGACAGTAATTAATAACATTTGTAAGAAGTATGACCAACACAGCAGAGGATGTTGTTTCTGTATTGTTTTCTTTAAAACGTTGTGTTCTCGTGTCCATGAAAAAATATCACAGGATAGAAATTTATAGCTGATGTGTCATGTAATGTAATCCCTCCTGCAATCCAGAAACATGCTCTGTCACAGGCAAAAATCTTTGGATGCTCTGTAGTGGTTGGAGCATTTTGAAATCTGCACTCGAGTGAAAAAGTGCAAGTATAGCATAGGTTCTGAGATGACAATTCAGGTCCTTCCTTGTTTTGGCCGAACAGTCTTTCTAAAAGAAATATTATTTGGGTAGACAAACCATCCATCAAAAGGTGACCTGGACAAATGAATGCAATGGAATAATTTCAAGCCAGCTCTGGGCAGGGTAACTTACAATCATGAGATCCCTAATGATAAGACCCCTCCAAAGATCTCTTAGCACCATCCCTACTAATGACTGGGCTCAGTAACTCCTGTGTTGGTGTCAGACTCTGCAGAACTACTTGTGGACATTCTTTGTGACTTTGCTGCATGTCCTGTGAAAAGTGCAGCACACTGCATACAGAAGTATAACCTAGGGTTCAAGGCTGTAGTCTGACAGTCTTATATAGAAGCTATGGACTAGGATCTCTATACAGTCACTAGCTTGAAATAAGCAAAGTTTTTTGAGCAGCAGCACAAAATGAAAGCATATGACTCAAACCTTGATCCGTTCCTCTGGAAGGTGGAGACTGGTTGTGGACCAAGCTGTTCCTGAGTCTTCTTCTAAAGGGCACAGGTAATAATGTTGTGTACACTGGTGCCATCTTACTTCCACAAGACGTGTTCAAAGGTCAGGATAGAGCTCAGTCATCCCTGCTATACTGAAGTTCAGACGCTACACCCAGTGTGATCTACCTTGCTTGATGGGTATCTCATTCCCCGGCTTTGTTTTAGTCTGCTCCAGCTAGCCATCTCCGAGGCATATTTCCAGAAGATTAGTCCTAACTAAGTTTGAGGTAAGCAGCTGGTCCCACCTGGCCTTCAAGCCAGGTGTCATGCTTTGTTGTGCTTTGTAGACATAGCCTCAGGGTCTGTAGTAAAGGAATGAGACGAATGAGACCTTTTTGATCAGTGACATTTCCCAAAATGAATGACTTAAAGTAAGTATTCATACATTACAGCTGCTTTTCTCAGATAAAACCTAACAACTATAATCTTTTTGCCAGGCTTTGTTGGCAGCAGCAAAGGCTTCTAAAAGTCTCTATAATAAAACAGACTTGAATATATACCTAGAAACCTGGGAAAGTAAGCATAGTACATCTGAACAAATACTTCTGCAGCTGCATGTGATGAGCCAAGCAAATGAATATATTAATTAAACAGTTCTGAAAGGTGAGACTGAGGAAGGGAAGAAAAGAAGCAGAAACAGAATACAGTTCCCTCCATGAGGATGATCAGGGGACTGGAGCACCTCCCCTATGAAGACAGGCTGAGGGAGCTGGGCTTGTTCAGCCTGGAGAAAAGAATGCTGTGGGGTGACCTCATTGCAGCCTTTCAGTACCTAAAGGGAGTCTACAGAGGGGAGGGGAATCAAGTCTTTGAAAGAGTAGATAACTGCAGAACAGGGGGAAATGATTTTAAGTTGAGGGAGGGAAGATTTAGGTTGGATGTCAGGGGGAAATTCTTCACAGAGAGAGTGGTGAGGTGCTGGAACAGGCTGCCCAGAGAGGTTGTGGATGCTCCATCGCCGGAGGTGTTCAAGGCCAGGTTGGATGGGGCCCTGGGCAGCCTGGTCTAGCATTAAATAGGGTGGTTGGTGGCCCTGCTTGTGGCAGTGGGGTTGGAGATTCATGATCCTTGAGGTCCCTTCCAACCCTGGCCAATCTGTGATTCTGTGCATAGCTAGTAGTTTGTCTTTCTCTTTTTATGGGAAGATACTGTTCCAATTTTTTGGCTACTTGTCTCTTCTGGCTATATTTCAGTCATTATTGGACCATCCAAGCAACAAATCTGAGGCTGTAATATACTTCCCAGTTTAGGATGGAGTAGGTTTAAGGGATTAGTAGGCCTCTTACTGGGTTGCAGTTACATAGTTACTTCTGTTTGTATGAATTTTAAAATAAATATACTACATGAAATGTATATAAAATACATTTAAACATATCCATTGCCTCACTTCTCCCACTTCCCTTGTTCCACTCTAGGCCAGCAAGGAGGTATATATATGAGGGCTTCCAGGCACGCTAAGCTCTCTCATACGATCACAAAAACATAGACTGGCCTGGGTTGAAAAGAACCTCAAAGATCATCTAGTTTCAACCCCTCTGCTATGTGCAGGGTTGCCAACCACCAAGCCAGGCTGCCCAGAGCCACATCCAGCCTGGCCTTGAATGGCTTCAGGATGGGGCATCCACAACCTCCTTGGGTAAGCTGTTCCAGTGTGTCTCCATCCTCTGAGTGAAAACTTCCTCCTAATAACTAACCTAAATCTCCCATCTCAGTTTAAAACTATTCCCCCTTTTTCTATCACTGTCCACCCTCATAAAAAGCCTCTCCCCCTCCTGTTTATATGCTCCCTTGAAGGGTGCTGGATTAGAAGGCCACATTGAGGTCTCCCTGGAGCCTCCTCTTCTCCAAGAGAAGGCTTGGACAGATCCTCCTGTCTCTCGGACAGGTTGATCACCTTTGCCCAGCCTTCTGAACAAAAAACTTTAATATAAGTCCTTAAACAACATGTCTGGATCATACTTCCAAATGTTTGTAACCAATAGCTCTTTTCAGCTTGTCTGAGGTTCATTTCACTGGTAAATCTCTTGAAATAACAAAAACCCTGTTAATAGGAAATTGTAAATATGTTTTGTAATGTTTTTAAGGATATTGAATGTACGTATCTTATCAGTTTTAACAACTGCTTAATCATGAATTTCTCCTGAACAAAAGACATGTTGAGGGACTCTTCTCTCTTGAAACTTTTCCAGGATTACAGGACTGGGTCTAGCCACATTATAAACAGGAAAAGGTGGAAAGTTTGGGAATTTTGACAATTATCTTATGATTAGGACACGTGACATGAGACTTTTTAATGATACTATTGTTTTTCTGTCTATATTTTTTGATAATTGATCTCCATCATGTGCAAATATGGTGTTTCAAGTTACAGAATTGCTGAGAACTCCCTGACCATCAGATCATATCACATGTAGCTGTATTTATACTTCCATAAAACTCTGACATCTACTGCTGTCATTAAAGCTATTGCTATGCTCTGTCTTCTGAAACAATTATCTACAGGTGACAAGCAGTATTCAGTTGTTTAATTAGCTACAGTAATTTTTTTTTCAAACTTACTGCTGGGTTATGAATAATGGACACTAGCAGTAACTTGCTTATATCCAAACTTCACAAAACATTGCTGTTTAATAAACTGTGACCCACTTTCAAAATTATTAACAGAAACAGTTATTTAGCAGTAAGACGGTCTACCATTGCCAATTGTGGAAAAGCAATAAGAGTTCAGAGAAGAGCACATATTCTTTCTTGGCCAATCCAAACAAGTCTAAACTGTTTTGCACCAGGGGAACAATTTTTCCTGTGCCACCAAAAGGGGCTCTTTTGCTTGACTTGGATTATTCTTTTGGCACAAACAACAAATCTTGACAGTTTCCTCAATATCTCTGTTCAGATGAGCCAATATAAAGGATTTCTGTTTCTCTTGTTAGGTTCTTCAATCTTTAGATGACCAATATGTTGTTCTTTGTTTGATTGTTTGTTTTTCCTTTTTGCTAAAAATGCTGCAAGTAATGCTTCTTTTCCCATTTAAAAAAAAAATTCTTCATATGTCTAAAATCTCCCAATCAGCTGTAGCCAGTCACGTCTATCAATTTGCTCTCACACTTGCTCTCACAGATTGACTCCCACCCTTTTGTTTTTCCACCTACCTCATTCTTCTTGGAACATTATTGAAAAATTTTAAGCAACAATATCAAAGCTAATATTTTCTACTATGGCATTGTTTGCTGTGTTTTTGTGTTCCTCCTTTCCTGGATACTTCTTGTTTGTATTTTTTTAATTTCTTTGTTCCTCAGACTTTCTCTGATTTTATGTTTATACTGTAAGTGCCTGGCACAATATACCCTTATTGTGTGCCTGGTTCTTCTAGCATAAAAAAAAGTATGACAGCAACTGATTTAAATTCTGTATTTCTTAATGGTTCTTCTGGCACAGTTAGCTTCTAGTACATCTACGTAGTATATGTGTATCAAATATATGAATATCAAGGGGAGAAAGAACAGTCAGAGACTGTGGTGCCAGTGAGGAAACAGGACTTGGCTATCTGTTGGACTTTGCTGGACTTGTTGCTATTTGTTTCACTGACATGATTTCTTGTGTTTGGATACATGAATTTACACTTAGTACTATCACTAACAGAACTCTTATTTGAATGTAGCTGCAAATACACACTGACCTTGAAACACATAGTATAGTACAGGAGTTCATGTTTAAGTTTTCAGATGCCTGCATCATTCTTTGAAAATTAGTCCAAGTAGTAGACAGTGATTAAAAGATTGTAGTCGCATTCTAAGTATACTATTAATAAGAAACTGTGTTATTGCAGAATAATTTATTACAAATATTGGAAGGCTAATAGCATCTTAGGCTGCATCAAAAGATGCGTGGCTGGTAGGGCAAGGAAGAAGATGGTCCCTCTCTATTCTCCCTCAAGAGGCCTAATCCGAAGCAGTGTGTCCAGGGTCCCTCAGTACAAGAAAGATATGGAACTGTTGGAGCAGGCCCAGAGAAGGACCATGGAGATGATCAGAGGCCTGGAGCATCCCTCCTCTGAAGAAAGGTTGAAGGAGCTGGGTTTGTTCAGGCTGGAGAAGGATCTACAGAGATCTCATTGAGGCCATCCACTAATGAAGGGAGTTTAAAAACAGGGGGGAGACCAACTATTTACACTGCTAGATATTAACAGGACAAGGGGGAATAGTTTTACAGTAAAAGAGGGAAGATTCAGATTAGATATTAGGAGGAAATTTTTTACTTGGAGGGAAGTGGAACAGTTTGTCCAGAAACACTGGATGCCCCATCCCTGGAGACATTCAAGGCTAGGTTGGATGAGGCCCTGAGAAGCCTGATCTGGTAGGTGGAAACCTTGTCTATGAAAGAGTGAGTTGAGCGATGTGATCTTTCAACCCAAGCCATTTTATTATATGTGTATTAAAGACAGAGAAAGAATGCATGTGTAATCACTGAATAATTTCCAAGGTTTAAATTCTTTATCACAGTCTCTCTCAGCAGTTAATCTGGACTCTGCACTAGTCTTTTAAGTGATGTTTTTCTTCTACAGCTATGTGATGGTAAGCTAACATAGATGTCATTTAGAATCACAAGATCACCTCAGGATCATAGAAATGGAAATTCCAAAAAATCTCTGAATTTCATCTGATGAAACTGTCTGCTTGAAGCAAGGTCAGCAGATATCAGCTTACTCAGGATCTTCTCCAGTTGAGTTTTAAATGTCTCCACTTCTCTATATGAAAGAGACAGGCCCTTAAGCTCCTGTTTGGGCTTGCTATGTAATTTGTCCATTGCTGTTGCTGCTCGTGTTGTTAGTGACAGTTACATGACTTTCACCAGGAGGAATACTTCTTATTTGTTTGCACTTTGTGAGTTGGAGGAAAGATATCTAACAAAGGTCAGTAGATCCTGGCAAGTGCGAACTTTTCATGGACCTCTCATCTCAGATGCTGAGATCAGACAAGGCTAATTTGATTGGGATATTACCCTTTTTCTTTCTTTGTCAGGGATGCAGCCACAGTACTTGTTGCTGTATGACAGTTTTGGGTGAGGGGACGCTGTCTGATGGTAGATATATGTTTTAGTTGTGGAATGCAAGTGCATCCAAAACTTTATTTTATTTATGAGAACATTTGTAATCATTTTGAAGGAGCTCATTCCTACCCTGCAGCATCAACATGCCATTTTTACTGCCTTCTTCACATGGACACAAAAGTGATTCTGGGGAGCTGTTCACCATGAGCCAGTTTAGACAGAGAAATTTCCTGCCAGGTAACTCGAAGTTATACAAGAGTGTTTTGTACATTGTCCAAGTCTGTGCATTACTGTGCTTTTGACCCCTCTGAACGAGTTAAGTGTATCTTCCCATTGTGCATCTAAAACACTAAAATGAAACATTCAGATTTCACAGGACCAACAACTTTGTGAACTGGTAGAGGCGTAACTTCTTGATCCAGCAGAGCCTTGGTGCTTAGCACAGACTTTCATGAATGCTCTGCCATATGCCTGTCCGCTTCTTCCTGGCTCCTCCATTGCTGTGGTTATCTTTATTGGAGGCTACTACTCTGAGATGTTGCACAGCTAGGTCCAGGGTTGGCTGGTGATTCTGAGTCACAGACTAGTCTCTTGCATGCTGGCACTTCTGTGTAGGACTTAGCCTGAGCATGGAGGATCAAGGGCAGATTGAGTGGTTAGTTCTCCATTCAACTGGTTGCATATTCTGGAAACACCAAAACTTCCCTCAAATTCCAGATTCTTTGTTTGGCCTCAGATCCTTTTTTTTTTTATTATTTGTTTATTTTGAACTGGTGAAACCATAAATGTTGATCTCTTCTTAACCTCAGCTGACACTTCTTTCAATGCTGCATAGCATTATTCTCATTCAGCTGCAGCCCGGAAGGCCAGCTGTCACACAATCTAAGTCACCAATGTTTTGTAGCTTATTGCCAAAGTTGAGGCATGTCGTTTTTGTCTGTAGAATGAGAATGAGAAAGGGCACATAAGGCCATGTTGCCTTTGGGCTGAAGAAGTCAGATGTGCCAGCATTTATTTTCATATTGCAGAAATAGTAATGAAACCTTGGCAGGCAATGTTTTCTAGTTCATGCCTGCAGGTTTTTTTTGCCAAGGGAGTTGTTCAGTCTCAACACCTCCACCAACACTACCATTCACCACGCCATAATGGGAGCTTGGATGATAAATAATGCGTATGTAGCCAAGAAGACCAAAGGACTGAGATCTGAGTGTGAAATATGTAACAGAGAACATGACAATAAAGATATGGCACTGTCTGGAATTCTGCAATACCCAGGACTCCTCTGTGCCCAGTGATTTTCTCAAACACATAGGAAAAATATATCCCGCTTCAAAATAGTCTAAATGCTGAGAGGAGGATATGAAAAAATGTGGAAATAGAACACAGTGTTATACAGGGTAACGAGCATGGATGCTGTCTATTTCCCTTGCCATGTAAAAGGTTGAGAAAAATTTCCTCTTAGCAGATTCGCAGACAAATATATAAAGTGCATCCTGTGCAAGATTGTCACGCAGAGACATTTTTGAATAAGATTATAAGTGATCATTTCAAGCTACAATCAGTGCAGAAGCACAGGATAATAAATTAAAAGCGTGAATTACTCTCCCACTGGGGCAGCATCTGTCCTGGCAGAGGAAGAGCACTTCAAATGCAAATGTAGTAGTTGCGACACACAGCACTGATAAATACAAAACAGAGGAAATAGAGAAGGACAGAGTTGAAAAGGGCATGGAAAATAAAAGTTTGTCCTTATGCCATGAGAAAAAAAAAAAAAAAAAAGATTTATTTAATGGGTCTTGGAAAATACAGAAAAACTTTTTCCTGATTACAAGCAATTAACTTCAACCTTGAGTGTGAATATTAGTCCAGGACATCCCACCTCCTTTTCTGAAAGTCATCAGTACAATAAATTACTGTCAAAATCTGGCATCAAATACCAAATGGGTTAACTTATCTGCTTAAACCAACAAATAAATCATCCTACAAGAAGCTCTTTCAACTACTGTTTTTTTGGAATTACTCCCAATAATATTAATGACATGGGTTCTTTCAACTTGCGTCTTTTGGAATGGCTGCCAATAAAGTTAATGACATTAAGCTCTTTCAACTAGCGTCTTTTGGAATGTCTCTGTAATATTCCCTCAACTCATTCACCACTGTAATTGCATATATTGCACTATTTTTCCTTGCAATAAAGTAACATTTTAGGTAATTAAATGGCATTTTGATCTAAAATATATCCAATATTAATATATATTCTGTTTATAGACAGGTAAAAAAAAATAGTAAAACAAAATTTCACTGAACTGGAAATACTGTGATTTGCAAATTCAGTATATGCCTTGGTTAATATTTTAATAGGATAATATCAGGCATACATGAAGTAATTCAAAGAAGACTTGTTTTATTATTTACTTAGTAGAGTTGTCCAGCTAACTGATGAAAGAAAAAGGTTTGACTTCTTTGTGTGTCTACATGGAAAGAATCATAAAAAGACAATGTATTTTCAACATTTTAAAGCGCCTATGTCTGAAATACCAGCATTTTTATGAAGCATATTTACTCTCTAATGTACATTTTCATGCTCCAGGGAATTAAACTGAGTCTTCTGGAATTGTCAGAGTGAGTTGGATCTGATGGTTTTTGTGTTCAACAGTAAGTAGCCTCTTCACACTGTTTGTCTAAAACACATCTACTGAGAAAAAATGTCTGTCTTGATGGCACTGAGGATTTTAATGAAGTATCATCAAATTACTCAAGCCAGGCTACTTCTCCCACTGCTTTTCCTTTTCCTTTTCCTTTTCCTTTTCCTTTTCCTTTTCCTTTTCCTTTTCCTTTTCCTTTTCCTTTTCCTTTTCCTTT
>JAPSGF010000055.1:3389338-3425096 GCA_035772895.1 Perdix hodgsoniae
AAAAGAAAAGAAAAGAAAAGAAAAGAAAAGAAAAGAAAAGAAAAGAAAAGAAAAGAAAAGAAAAGAAGAAAAGAAAACTGGCCTTCCTCTATGGTATTGTAATTTTAATATTTTGCTTTTCTTAAATATGAGCCAAAAACAAACAAACAACAACAAAAAAAGCAAAACAAACAAAAAAAAACAGATCTCATGATTTGGTGATCGTATCTCAGATAACAAATCAACCTCATCACATTGTCCACAATGGAAGTTTAATAGTAATTATGTAATACAGTCACACTTTGACAACAATGCAGAAAATCAATTGTTAGATAATGTGGAGGAAAGATCATGTTGCAACTTAGACTATAGCAGGTGGTATATACTGTTTTTCATCACTGTGATAGCTGTAATGGGACACATTATTTTGGAGAGTGTCATTATATTAGTGGAAGACTTAACAAGGAAGCAGTAGAAAAGTGTAATGTTATACTTGTTACATCTAACTTTAGGAATGGAGCTGAATATCGGCACAATATAAGACGTTATCTACTTTTCAATCTTAAAGAATTCCTCTAATCAGTTAAGAATAATAAACAATAAAGTCTGCCTTTTAAATGGCTGTAAATTAGGTATCTAAGTTATGCATTCAAGCTTACCGGTATGATTAATATCAAGAAATAAGAATCAGAAGAAGGCTGTTCATCTCAACTGAAGATATATAACTAAGATAGATCAGATTAATTGCTCTCTGGAGGTAACTCTTTGGGTAGAGTATAGGGATGCTGATAGAGTGTAGTGATGGGGTCAGGAAGAGCAAGGCCCCACTGGAACTGGATTTGGCAAGGAATGCAAAGAAGAACACCAAAGGCTTCTACAGGTACATCAACCAGAAAGGGAAAGTCCAAGAAGTCATATGCTCCCTAGTGAGTAATACAGACAGGCTGGTAACAAAGAGAAGGAAGACATACTCAACAGGCTTTTTTGCTTCAGTCTTCGATGACAACTGCTCTTCATTCAGCCCTCAGATGAATAGATTGGAAGGTGGAGACTGAGGGAGCAGTGTTCCTCCCATTGTAAGTGGAGATCATGTTCATAACCACCCGAGGAACCTAAACACCCATAAGTCTATGGATCCTGACAAGATGCACCCTAGAGTCCTGAGAGAATTGGCTGACATAGTCACTGAGACATTCTCAATGATACTTGAAAAACCATGGAAGTCAGGTTGAGTCCCTGGTGACTGGAAAAAAAGCAACGTCACACCCATTTTTAAGAAAAGTAGAAAGGATGATACAGGGAACTACTGACCTGTCAGTCTCACCTCTGTGCTGAAGAAGATCATGAGCAGATCCTTCTGGAAACTGTGCTAAGGCACACAGAAGAGAAGGAGGTGATACTCTACAGCCAACCAGCAGGGCTTCACTAAGGGCAGGTCCTGCCTGATCTAGTAGCTCTTCTATGATGGTGTAACTGCATCAGTGGGAAAAGCCACTGATGTCATCTATCTGGATTTTCAGTAAGGCCTCCACAATCTCTTTTTCTCCAAACTGGGAAGATATAAATGTGATGGTTGGACTGTTTGATAGAAGAGGTTGTGAGATTGTCCTCAGAGAGAATGATTCAATGTCAGGACAGAGATCAGTGATGAGGGACATCCCCAGACAGTGTTCTGTATGGGACAGTACCATAATATCTGTACTGTAATATCATGACATCAACAGTGGGATTGAGTGCACCCTCAGCAAGTTTGTGGATGACGCCAAATGCAACTGACATGCCCAAGGGACAAGATGTGATCTAGAGAGTCCTAGATAGGCTCAAGCAGTGGGCCCAGGAGAACTTCATGAATTTCAACAAATCCAAAGTACAAGGTATTGCACCTAGGTAGTGGCAACCCTTGCTATCAGTACAAATAGGGGGATGAAACAATTGAGTACAGCCTTGCTGAAAAGCACTTGGGTGTACTGGTGGATGGGAAGCTGGACATGAGCCAGCAATGGGCCCATACATACCAGAAAGCCAATCGTATCCTGGGCTACATCAAAAGAAGTGTGGTCAACAGGTCAAGGGAGGTGATCCTGCCTCTCTACTCTGTGCTGGTGAAATCTCACCTGGAGTCCTGCATCCAGATTTGGAGTTCTCAGTACAGAAGAGGCGTGGATCCATTGGAGCATATACAGAGAAGGGCCACAAAAATGATCCAAAGGATGGAACACCTCCCTTATGAGAGGACAGACTGAAAGAGCTGGGGTTATTCAGTCAGGAGAAGAGAAAGTTCCCGGGGGACCTGATAGTGGCCTTTCGGTATCTAAAGGAGGCTATAAGAAGGAACAGAGACAGACTCTATAGAAGAGTCTTCTGTGATAGGACAAAGGGTAATGGTTTTAAATTAAAAGAGGGGAGATTTAGACTACATATAATGAAAAAGCCGTTCTTTGTAATAAGTGAAGCCCTGGAACTGGTTGCCCAGAGATGCGGTTGCCATATCTCTAGAGTCATTCAAGGTCAAACTGGATGGGACTCTGAGCAACCTGATCTAGCTGTAGATGTCCCTGTTTACTGCAGCAGAGTTGGACTAGATGATAATTAAGGGTCTCTTCCAACTCAAATGATTCTATGATTCTAACTCTTCTTTTGCAGCAAAAGGAACCTGAAGAATTAACATTCAATTTTTAGGCAAGTTCATTAGGGCAGATGAATGTCTTCTTCAAAATTTACATCTTAAATATTAATTTTGCCTTAAATTTTCTTACAGGATAAGAAATCTTATGCTTTCATCAGAAACAAAGGTATACAAAAATATATTTTTCTCATAGCAACTTGTACTTGTTGCTACTATTCAATTTCCAGTGCAGTGGTATGTAACTACCTCTCAAAATCACATTCAGTATTTTCTCTCTCCATGACATAGACACTGAGGATTAAAGGCTTGATTTAAATCCCATTAAAATAGGAGAGACTTCCATTGACTTTAATGGGATTTAGATTGAGTGCAGAGGAGTCTGAATGCTGAACTGCTGTCGGGAATGAAGTACAGAGGGTATTAAAGGCCAAACTAATAATGCCTCTGTTAAATGTTAAGTACTCATTTTTCAGAGAGAAGACTTGCCAGACTGGTCATTCAGTCTTGTTCAGGACAACTAAAGTAATGCAGTGAGCAATAAACAAGATTATTAAGATAATTGCTAGTTTTCTTCATGTCTTTTCATCTTTGTTACATTCCAGTCAGGTAAGATATAGTGTTTAAGACATGATTTGCTTACTAGATACTATTAACAATTTATTTGACCAGGCACATTTTTCCATCTGTTAAGGAACGTCCCTTTTCTATTGATGCATCTCTTGATCAGTTTACAATTCAAAGGGGTACGTTCAGCCTAACAGCCTGCCAGTGGTACCAAAGTGGATCATTTTTGGACACATACTGAGTGTAACAGACACCTATACTGAATTGTGGATCAGACAACTTATTGTATACAGTTGGCTCCTATATTAAATACAGGAATTCCTGCCAGCATCAACAAAGTCTGCCAGATCCTAGGTGCTTGTAGACTCGCTTTATAGCAATTCTCTTTAGATCTTCAAAGCTTAGGTAACTGCCCAAAATAAAGAGTATTGTAGCTGGAGTTGATAGCTCCACAATGCACATGGGCAACATGGAATTCAGTTCATTACATGGCCAGAGGCAGAGCATAGTTTTCATGAAATAGTTAGGAAGTGGGAGTTTTGGTTTGGTAAATTTAGGCACATAAATTAAATATGTCTGTAAACATTTGTTAGCACAGAATGGCCTGCACCCGCAGAGCTGATTTCCCTTAGCCCTCAACTAGTATGGCTACATTCTACCTATGTGAAGCAGCCCCTGGCCCTACTGTTTGCAAAAAAAACCTGACATACATGAACCAAAACTTAATGGGGACCTACTAATAATATATACAAACATAGATGTGAGTATTAGTGCCTGCTCATCACACTGTAGCAGTTGGCCAGCTGTCTGTAGTGATGCAGGAGGGTTATTCTTCAATAGGGAACATGTATGGCCCGTGAGATTTGGAGCTGTAGAGATGACAGGATTGAGGAGAACTGCCTTCCCTCTTGTCCAGCTGCTGTTTGAAGAACTAACATGATTTGAAAAGAGACACTCATCACACTGAAAATGTCGTGATCTGGATCTGAGTGCAGTTATGTTCTTTGTAATATCCCCCAACCAAGTACATGCTGCTGTTATGGCATAACTCTTTAGCCTTCTGGCATTTATTCATATAACTGGTGCTTGATTTCTTTAGCACTGTGTTTTGGAGGCCCATGTGCCTCCTGAATATGGTTGTTGTACCATGCATCAAAGCGACACTAAGAACTTACAGTTTTTTTTGTGCTATGCTGTTAACGTAAAAGTAAAGAAAAACCATGCTGTGTACATATGTGGACATATTCAAGTGAGCCTCTTGTGCAGTTGAATTCTATTCATCATGAGCTCAAATCTAGGAGATCATTCAGAATTTCCATACTGAATCTTGGATAATTACTCAAAATGCTCTTAGAAATCCACATAATGCTACCCACAATTCTTAAATTTAAAGCATAAAATAATATTACTTAAATACAACTCACATATGCAATTCTAGGTTTAGAAATCTTAGAAATTAGGACGTGTTTTAATGTCTATTTTTCTTTAGAGCTGGAAAAAGTGAATATAAAAATGGAAATTAAATTGAATTTAAATATTTTTCTTAAGGCCCAAGATAGTAAAACCCCCAGCCAAATTTTGGAATTCTTCAAATTACAGGAGAATGAGTAAGCGTAACTGAAGACAAATCTCAATGCTACAAACCAGTATCTCACATGACATTCAGACAGATTCAGTCTCATTTATTGTTTGTTTGAAGAAAATATTTTGTCTATTAGCAAACATATTTTTGAATATCTGTGCCAATGCAGACATTGCAGACTTTGCTGTCTGCTCCACAGTGAAAATCTGAATTTAGAACTAATTCCCAGCTGACCTCAGAAGTTGCATCTTAGTGAATTTCTGCTTTTGTTGAGATTATTTTGTTGAGAAAACAAGAATTATAAACAGCAAACCAGATTAATATGATTGTTGAGTTAAGTAGTTCTGACAAGTAATTTGCAGTGATCTTATCCTCCTTGTTCTAGAAAAAAACGTGAAAAATTACTTAGTCACAGAAAGCAAACCAAGACTTTTGAGATGACTTTTGATAAGATATTGTCTTTCTGTTGTTGTGGTTGTTTTTTGTTTTGTTTTGTTTTTGTTCTTGTTTTTAACATTCAGGATTTTGTATAATTTATTAAAAAAAAGGAAATCATGAATGCGCTTAATGCTCATGCTAGTTACTGACTTCTTCACGTGAAATGCAGATTTTGAAGCTGGAAAGAGAATCCAGCTTCCCCCCTTTTGTGAGTGAGTGCCACAATTGCTAGAAAAGAGCAATCAGCTTTCTGCTTATTTTCCAGAATGATCAATCTTGATTGTACATTTCATTTTTTTGTATAGCACACAGTTAAACAGCAGGGATGAATAATCTTCGCTTCTAGACACCAGCAGCCTGCAGTATGATGTCTGATACATTTTTTAGAGGGGAGAAAAGGCAAACTGACATCTGAAAACAGTTTCCTCTTCCCATTTTAGAAGGTTCTGCATTTGTCGAAATATTGTATGAAGGGCTGAAAGGGAAGAAGAATGTGAATAAACTATTTTTGAACAATGAATAGCTTTTTTGCTTTTAATAGCAAATGAATATTTCTGAATTCTGGAAGAAAGATGGTTTCATACTTAAGGAGGGTAGACTTAAGTTGGATATAAGGAAAAAATATTTTACAAGTTGCTCAGAGATGTTGTTCGAGATCCTGGAGGCATTCAAAGCCAGGACAGATTGGGCTCTGAGCAACTTGATCAAGCTGTGGATGCCCCTTTTCATTGCAAGGGAGTTGAACTAGATGTCCATTAAAGGTCCCTTCCAAATCTAAGGATTCTATGATTCTATATATGGTATTGTATCCAAAATATCACTGTATCTAGACCTGTTAGGTTGACCGACAGGTGGGAAATATATGGCAGATGAGCCAGAGACCTCAGGGCTGTTTGTCAGCAATCAGCACACTGAACACATCAACTGTGGCCCATAAAAAGAAACACTGGAGCAGAAAGTGTGATTGACTTGCTCTTTGACTGGACTCAGGTATTGTCTCTAGGCAGCACACAGGGGTCTCTGGGAATCTGAGATTAGCCTGATAGACGCTTTGCTCTGAGGGGCATCTGCCAATCAGACCTGTAGTGTTGTTTTCTCTTTAATTTCTTAAAATGAGCAATAATCAAAATGCACCATAAACTGCTGGCTTACAGCTCAAAAGCACGAAGCCTTGTAGTAGGGCCTCCTTTACTTAAGAGAGTGCAAACTTGCAGATCTGATGTCCTGGAATTGATCTCAGGAATTTCTAGCGCAATTAGTAAGATAAAAAACGAGATGCAAATATTTCCAGGGCTTAAATTTTACTAGTCACCAGTGTTTAGACAATTGAAAACCACCAGTAGGCCTCTGTATGGGTGATCAGGGTACTAGAGTAGCCATTAACATATCTATGTTTTTCCTGATATCTATGGTCAAGACTGCTGTACTCTTCATCGAGTTTATGCCTCAGATGTGACCGCAAGATATTCTCTGGTACATAAAGAGTTAGGGCTGTTCAGCCTGGAGAGGAGTAGGATCTATGTTTTTCCTGAAACCTATCATAGCTCAAAGTTCTGATTTATGCAGTATGTATGAAAATATGGACCTAGATTTGGCTCTTAATTTTTGGTCTTGTGAGGTATTTTCACAGCTTTTAAGATGAATTGTTCAAAGAACTCTGATTTTAATCCATTTATTCCCATGTTTAAAATGAATAATATTTTCAAGGCTTTCTAGAACAAAACATAGGCCTAGTCTGACTTGTTCTTCCTCTTTCAATTTTTCTTTTAAGTATCCTAGATGGTGGTTGACACTAGAACCAGGAATCCAGACACACTGACATCAAAAGCAATTGTAATATGTATGTGGCAACAAGGGTGGGGGAGGGAGCGGAAGGAAGAGGAGCACTTTGAAGATGTCATGATAACTTGGCATGTTTAGATTTGGTAAATAGGTGTGCCTTTTTCTGTATCCTGCTCATCTGCAGACTAGGATGTTTGAAGAGAGGGAAAAACGAATTGTTATTTCCAGTAAAGGGGAGGAGATTAACAGTGGTAAATTTGTTATGACAAAGCAAACACTGGAAGGAACATTAGAAGTTTTAGCCAGTAAATGATTGAAGAAAGCATATGTGTTTGAATTAAAGAGGTAAACTGCTGTATTTAACTGTTTTCCAAAGCACTGATGTTTATAATTTATTCGTAGCTGAGTTATGTAAACACTGTTACAATAACTATAGGGCTGGAACCAAATAATATTTTCCCTATTAGCTTACTTAATTGCCAGAAATGTGGTTTAAATTAACTGAAAATGTAATTTATATTTTCAAATATAAAATTTGGTTGGTTGATAACAGATTAATTAAGACCCTGGCCATCTCATGTGAAATTTTCACTGTTTCTCTGCTGTGTCACAGAACCAAACCTAGGAGAACTAGTGAATAAATCTCCCTCAGCCTTTGACTACTATGATAACCATCTTAGTTCTAGTAAACTGAAAATCAGACCATTCCTGGAGAATGTTCACCAATAAGACATTTGTAAAGACCCAATTTCAAGTTCAGTAAAAGTATGGCGAGAAGCCTTTTCTCAAAGTAATCTCAACAAAAAAATGGCAGTGATGGTCAATAAGACACACCAATTAGTGACACATTTTTAGCTGTTGAGTAATGGTAGTTTAGAGGAAGGCCAGGAGCTGTGATCTGTGTGAGGCCCATCTGTAACTGTGTGTAATTTCTACTTTTCTTCAAGACATCTGAGCCCACTGTTAGAATAAGGGCAACCAGAGCTCACCATAATCACTGCTGGAGCAGCTATGGACTTAGCCCCAGTGCTAGAGGTATCTGGCAGGACCACAAGAAGGAGACAAAATTTCTTCAAGCCCAGGTGGTAACTAGAAGAACCATACTGACAGGTAGCTTTTTTTGTGTGATTATTTGTTTATTTATTTTTAAGTCTACAGATTTTTTTCAGGGCTTTACCCATTCCATAGGAAAGGAGGAAGTGATTCCAGTTTTTCTTCTGGAAGTTAAATACTTATCCCATAATCCAGATAATGAAGATGTAGCATAGGTACACAGATATACGTACACTGCCCTATATATAGCCAGTAAAGTGATTTGTGAGTACTACCTAAATAATTTAAGGAAGAACTACTTGGATTGATTACTTTAGCTAAGCAGTTTACCTGACTTGCTTTGAGTTAAGTGGATTAGGAAACATTAATATAAACTCTTCTTCTAAAAGAACAGTAGAAATACTATGATCTTCATCACTGTCTTGCATGAGAAGCCCTCGTTTAAAGGGCAGGACACAACAGTGATCTCTGGGGACATTGCTCAAAATGCAAGCTGTGCAGGGAGGAAACAGCAGGTGTGGCAGGAGGCCAGCTTGGCTGAACAGGGAACTCTTGACTGAGCACAAACATAAAATGGAAATACACTGAAACTGGAAGCAAGGAGGGGCTAAGGAGGACTAAGGAAAGTATCGTTCAAGTACACAGGAATGAAGTTAGGGAAGCCAAAGTCTGGATGGAGTTTATATTGATGAGGTGACACGAACTGCTATAAACAGTTGGTAGCAAAAGGAAGACTCATTGTTGAATGGGATGGATGACTTGGTGACAAAGGAGAAGACAGATTGATTCTGTATCCTTTTGCCTTGGCTCTTACTTGCAAGGTAAGCACTCAGGCTACCTGAATATCTTTGGCAGTCTCAAGAAAAGAAGTGTTACCCATGGGAGAGGATGCTATAATTAGAGACCATTTAAGAAAACTGAACCTATACAAGATCATGGAACTGAACAGGATACACTAAGGATTGTTGGAGGAATTGGCTAATGTCACTGTGATGCAATTCTCCATCATCAGTATGTCATTGTGGTGTTTCTCAGCATTATCTTTGAAATGTGGTGGAGACTGGCTTTCTGCACAAAATAATAGCAAGTAGATCCTTTGAGTTTCTTGTTCCCATTAAACATGCACTAGTCTATTACCAGATGCCTGCAGTTGCTGGATGACTGATTCATTCGTGACAATCTCTGTCATATGGTCCGAATTCCTTAGTTGTCCACAGCTACTCTATATTAGATGGTGCACACATGCAGTTAGAAGAAACAATATTAAAAGATGCATGAATGATAACTAGGATCTGTTTAAACATATTTTACTAGATGTTGAAAACACTACAGAGCTCCAAGAATAGAGTTCTATATCTAAAAAAAAAAGCAGTCTGGATGAAGATAAACCATGGCAGAATAAATGATAATAAGGAACAGCTTTCTTATGAGTGATATCAGTGCACAACTTGAAAGCAAGAGCATTAAGAAAATGGATGAAAGAAGATTAAAGATTTGAAGCCTATAATTTTCTGCATTAAATATAGTTTCTGAGTAGATCCAAATAGAATACTGACAATATTAAAAAGTAGATGACCCTGACAGTGCTACAATGGCTGTTCTAGAAAATAGAAAATAATTCAATAAATGTTTTAGTTCTCTATTATAAATTGGGGTGAAAAGTGGATGATGTCTTCCCATTGGCTAATAGTGATTCCATATCCAGTGGTAAATAGGATAGCTACCTGTCCTGTAAGTTGCATGTCTTTAAGTTTTAAGATCAAGTAATCTTGCAGTCAAACCTTTACCAAAGTTAATATGAATGTTCTTTGGTGACGATTTTCCATAAGTCTTAGAATTTCCAGAGAATTTAAGAGAAGCTAACATCATGACATATTTTAAAACAGAAAATTAATAGAAAATAATGGAAGACTTTGCATGCAATGACCAATTAATATTAAGAAAAGCTAATATAATTTATTTTAACCAACAGATTTGAGGTAAATATCTTTTTACTAAGTTGATAAATAATTTAATTCAACATTTGTTCACAGACTGAGAAACTTCTGAAAAACCTTTGACAAGACATTGCATGAGACATTCATTCATTAACACACATGAGCACTTTAGCAGGTCATCATAACACAAATTACATTGATGATAAACCGCTTATTTCCATGGCAACTGTAAATATGAGAGTATCTGTCTTGCTTGATTAACTGCTTTCCATGAGATTCCAGAGAGAATATTTTGGCTCCATGTCATTGATCAATTACACCACTTCTACTGGGTAAACACAACATATTGTATGACAAAATTTGGTGACGACACAAATATAACAGGAAAATTAAGAAGAGAGAGATCAGTGAAAAGAGATCTGAAGACACTGGTTAAGCAGACAGAAAAAATGATATCTCTGTAGAGCTTAATAGGTCTCACATTTAGGAAAAAAATGTAAGCCATTAAAATGGGAGATAAGATTTTTCTGTGAAGTTGTGATCCTGAAGAGGACATATTATAATTCTCCATTGGACAAAAAAGAAAAATGGTATCATTAGGTGTTTCCACTGGACAGGAGAGGAAGGTTAAGTCATTGCTGCTTTTGGCAGAAAAGTAATTGCACTGTAATAGAGTGTCCAGTTCTAGTGTTCAGAGTTTGTGATGGATGTGAATAATTTGAAGAAGGGGTCAAAGAAAAGCCATGGGAATATTAAAGACCTGGAAAGTCTCCAGGAGTTCAATCTGTTTATCAACATGATGACTCAAAGATAACTCCTCATGGTACACAAAAGCAGGACGAATAGTGAAGTGCTCTTCAGTCCAGCAGTCAAAGGTCTGACAAGTTCCTCTGAAGCCAAAAATTCAAACAAACAAAAAAAAAGAACATTTTTTTCCTTAACAATCTGTGAAATTAGTAGCTAAATTCACTTATCAGAGAAGCATGGCATTTCTAACAGTTTTTAAGTATGGTTTAGGTGTCTCTCTAAAGACAAGCTTCAATTTGCAACAGGTCTGCATGTCCTGAAATAACTGCAAAACTCTGTGACCCCTGTCACAGATGAGATTACAGTGCTCAAGCATATTTTAGGCTTTCTGCCCTTTTTCTACAACACTGTGGGTGTGCCCGTTCTTCACTGTGACCTAATCTGAATCGGTACAGACTGATGTAAGAACAAGTCTACCTTAAGCAATACAAAGTGCTCTGGTGGTGTGCTTAGGCTAATTAACAATGATTGGCTCCAGGACCAATCAGTCTATTGTAATTTGACTAAGGTGCTTCCCTCTGAAGAGCTGGGTCTACACAAACCAGGGCAGTGCAGCTGTTTGCTATTTGCTCAATTGAACAGAGACCCTAAGCATATTAATGTGTACTAAAAAAAATGGCTACAATACAGTGCTGTTTAATGAAGATAAAGTCACTACTGTAACACCACATTGTGTTGTGGTATCTTAAGCTGTTTTACATATCTGAATATCAGTGGTAGCTGAGATAGTTCAGGGTGTCTGGTTCCCTTAATAAACTAGCCACACTATGACACACTATTTCTGTTTTTGGCTCTAATGTGCTTGAAGCCCCTACTTGTGTTATAAGGAGAAACACCAAACAGAGGGTTTATTGTGACATTTATACTGAGAAGAGGAAATTGATGACATGAAAATGGATAACTTCTCTGAAAAACTGCGTGAAATAACAAAAAATAATGGAAACCATTTCACAGTTGTTTGTACTTGTTTATCTCAGTCAGTCGGACACTGATTGCACCACAACATATCTCTTTCCTTATTTACTCCAAATAAATATTTGCAACATGGAAGTAATTATTTGTATTACTGGATCTCATTCTTGGAATTTCACAGATATATTCTCTGATTTCAAGATACATCTGGGCTAAGGGAGGATGTGTGGTTTTTTCTACCTCAAACAAAAGTTTCTAGATATGATAGTCACTTGTAATCTTACAGCATCTAAAAAGCCTTCCCCAGTAAACAACCCCAATAAATAAATATGCAGTGAAACCTCAGAATTAAAATTACAGCTCTCTCACTAAATGCAATCCTAGAAACACATAATCTCAAAAAATTAAAAAGGAATTATAGAAGAATTAGAGAAGAGACAAAGAATAAAGACTTAAGTGGGTTAAATTAAGATGCAATAATTCAGTAACAAAATTTAGGTACCTCATGAATCTTGGTCTCTGTCTACAGATGCTTGGCTCAGAGCAGTCAGGAGGGTTTTGAAGGAAAAGACATTTTCTTCACTTGTTGGAATGTGGTTTGGGTCTCAGTAATTTTACTGGTTTCCAACTAGATTATTTTTTGAGTAAACTAAATACTGGAATTTTCATTTTAAGTGTCCTCCACTGCTTGATGCTGATATTAAGGTTTGTGAACCTCTGAGTGGTGCTCATCATCACATTGTGCCCAATGCACATCTGATGGATGTGGCAGTATACATCCTGTGGCACTCTGAAATGGTTCTTGTGCTATGGTAAGGGCTGTAGACCTTGACAACAAGTGTTTCCAGGTGTTTTAAAGCCAGAGGACCAAGAGCCAAGGAAATGGTATATATTAAGTAGCTGCCTCAGAAAATATTTTGTCTTCTTTGTTTAAGAGTGCTTTTCCGTTGTAGTTGTAGCAACCAAATGAACTGCCCATGGCAGCCCTGAAAACAGATTTCCAGGATATTTGTACTAAAATCCCATTTTGCTGTTTGTTCCTTTCCTTGAACACAGCACCTTCAAATACTGCTCAGGCCAATACTATGGATCCTATGAGTCCTTCCTTCAGGTTCAGAACATCCAATTGACTGTACTCAAAGCAGGAGCAATCACAGGCTGCTTGTTTTCTGTTTGAGAGAAAAGAGGATCCCAGAGTACAGCTCTGTCAAAGTAATGCCCTCTGGGGATAGCCATGGCAGCCATAGGATTAATTTTCTTTTCCTCTCCTATTGTGTCTCATAGTCCATGTTATTCAAACTCAGATTGGGAAGGCAGTTTGGGCAGGAGACAACACAGCACCGAAGAACTTGCATAGACAGTAGTGGGTGGGAGGGAGGGGAAATTACATATGTGATTTACATGGGATAAATAAGGGCTGACTAGTCTTATGGGTAGACTTTGACTTTGTCAAGACTTTCAATCTTGTCAAGATTTTTGACCTTGTCACACATGACAGCCTCATGAACTCATGAACTGAAAATTTATCTAAAATAATTCATACAGTTATTCCAAACTCACATGATTTAAAAATCACCCTTAAGTAGGAACTCTTGTGAAGATCAGCTGTGGACATGTGTCTCTTCAGTACTTTTACAAATGAATTGATCACAGGTAATGTATCCACTGCAAATAACACAGAATTTGCATGCTGGCTTTTGTAATAGGACTCTAGACTGACTTGATGAATGAGAGACCAGGAGAACAGTCTGTAAGCAACAGTGTAAAACTACATGGCAACAAATCAGGAAAGATCAAGGGTGGTAATAGATCAATGTGTAAAGATTATTCAACATCATGGTAACACTGTAAAAAAGAGAGAAATCTAATTGTGGGAAATATTGAAAGGAGAGTCATATTTGTGATAAATATGTTGTGGAGTTCCAATCTGAGATAACCTTTTTATCTTTCAAGTATTGTATACTACGTAGTTTGTCAGTGTCTATTGTGTGCTTGTTATAGCAAAATAAGGCATGAATTTAAGTACTTGTGCTGGTGCAGCTGCAAAAGCATAATCCTGTATTAAAGAGAACTCTGCTGTTTTTTTTAATATGTTGTATATTGTGAGAAATAATTAAAAAAAAAATATTGGTGTAGATGATGAGAAGGAACTGACATCTGTTGTCAGGTAGAGAGTCTTGAAGAGAAAATGCTTAATTGAAGTGGACAATATATTCCCTCCTCTTGTTTAAATTACTGTTAAGGAATGCATCTGCTTATCCTCATTAACATCTCAACATCAACATACTCAACATCTGCGTATATGCAGTGTGTGTTACACAACTTCCTGCCTGCTTTTCAAGAAGCCCTGAAAAATCAAAGGTTTTGGAACGACAGAATTATTACTTCAAAGTCTTCTCAAACGCATTCAATTGTTAATGAGACAAAATGAAGAAAACTGTACATTATTAATCACTTGTGCCACCTCACAAATACTGCTTGGCATCATGCGCTCCTCCAAAAAAAAATTAAGTCCTGGGAGATGATGGCTTCATATTTACTATGTAAAGAGTTAATTAATGCGATGCATTATCAGTACGCATATAACACAGACACAATCATAATTTAATCCACATTGATGCCCATAAAAGTGGAGATAAACCCTTTGCCTTGCAAACTTCCATTGACTTCAGCAGCCCAGTTAAACAGCAATGAATTCCATTTTGGTGGGCTGTTAGACAAGCTTTGCAGAATGTCTGTGGACTAATGTTGCCATACATACATCTATTCATTAATTATCAAACCATTCGTTTTATATCTATAGATCTCCCCGTGTCTTTTTAGTTATATATAAAAAAAGTGACCAGGATTGAACTAGACACGGGTAAGGACAAAAAGGGAATTTTCACATTATTTTAATGCAGTAACTTATCTCTCTGATCATAGGCCTATTCTCTGACAGTGGAATTTGGCAAAGAGCCCAGCATCAGCAATTCTGCTCCTCTGTAAGACTGCCGTGAAACCTGATTGTACTCTAGGTTTTACCATTCATTGGAAAAGCTGGAATAATCATGTTGGCTGGAAAAAAGGTTTTTTGAATCAAAGCTGTAAGCTCAAACAGACGTCTCAGTAAATCTACACTAGAATTTCTATGCAAGAAATCTCTGATATTTTAACTCCAAACTATAGCTTCTCTAGTCTTTTCTGCTTCTTTCACTGTAATGATCTGTTACTGTAATTACAAGTAAAATAGAGATAAGTGTAATTACACCTGCATTTATGTAATATATACATATATATGTATGTATGTATAGACAGATAAAAACATATGCATCAGTATTTTTAAATATAAATTAATTCTCTTGCATAAGCTACATACATATGTAAACAAATCTCAGATGACCTCAACTGTATGTGAGACATCATTTTCCTAATGTAGGCTTTTGTGAGTTTTACATTAATGATTATGAAAATAACATTAAAAAAAAATAAAATAGGCTGGTCCAATATTTTACATTTGTTTATAGGAATAGAGGTGTATATACATAAATATGTATCAAATTTATGTACATAGGTGTGATTACTGTAGGTGTCATACTGAAATATAGCAGATTTGCACATGTATATTGAGAGCTCTTCAGCCATACTGAGTGGACCACAAGAACAGCAGCCTAAAGGAAGGGACAGTACAAACTGAACCACTTCATGGACCAGTCAGCCATCAACACCACAGCATCAAATATACCCCCTCAGTGGCTAGTATGAGTCAGTATTTGAGGAACATAAACTGCATGTATATCCTTGTTGCTATGTAAATTCTAGTATGTTTAGAAAACCAACAAGCTGCACAGTTAATCCCTAAATGAAACAGTCAAGACTGCAGTAGATAAAACTGGAGACAAGAGCAAGAAAAGCAAATTGTGGGGAGCAGGAGCTGGGCTGTGAATGCTATGCTCTAAGTACATCAATTTGTAGGATTTTAAAAGAAATATGCAAATCTATAACCTTACTGAGGACCAGAGATAAAGGGAAAATAAATGAAGAGGTCAGGAGAGGTATTAAATGTTTACTTACAAGAGATTTTTTCTCTACAGGTGCTTCTGTTCCAGGCACAAGGAAATTGAAACTATGTGATAAAAGTCCTGGGACCACAAGGAAAGGCAAATCTATAACAAGTGCAGCAGGTCACCAACTAAACAGGAGAAAACGTAAGTGCCTGCAACCAAATGCCAACAGCAGGAAATGTATTTTGCAATGTAGAGACACTGCAAGCATAAAAACTTATATATTTGAACAACAGAATACGTAGATTGATATAATTTTCTAAGCTTTACTGAAGGTAAACTGAAATATGCGTGAAATTACATTCATCATACAAAGGTGATGGTTTTCACAAGGCTTATTCCAGTACAGAATGCACACAGATCTAAAGTTTCATGCCTTTTTTTTTTTTTTTTTTGTTATGTCCCTAATACAGCAGGATTTCTGACTATATATGGGTATGTACAGAGATTGCAATTGGCATTTTGAGCAAAAACAAGCACAGCAAAGATAGGCATGACTGATTGTTTTAACAAACAATTTTGCAACGGGTATGCAAGTCTGAACTCTTTCCAATTTTCAACTAGCAGCAAAAAGTTATCCTGACAAAAGGCTTTTACTTTCAGTTCTGAAATACTCATTTTTTACCTGCTACTGGTAAATAATTGAGGCCCCAGAGAAGAAATAACATCAGAAACATGTTTTAATGAATTGAAATTTTGAATATTTTATTGATAATTTCATTAGTTTACACTGCCTATACCACAAGAGTTCCTATTTCCAGAGAAAATGAAATACAGAATTATTTTACAGTTATACAAAACAATTTAAAAAAAAGTCCTTTTAACAGTATTTCAATGCAAACAACATTTTCTTGCTAAGCCTACTGTATCTTAATCAATTAAGAGGCATTTGGGACACTGAAATAACACAACTTGCACTGGACGCTCCATACCTGCTGCCTTTTCCATTAGTTTCTCTGAGGTGTAGCACCAGTGCGCCAGTTCAGTCCACCCACTTTGGAATTTGCCCTCCTAACTCAGCTGTACGCAGGCAGGATTCAGAGCAGCGGCAAGCATCTAACTGCCATCTGAAGGCCAAAGCATAGAGCTGTGCTGTAGCTTCTTCCAAGTTCATTTCTTTTCATCATGTGTCAGCTCTTCAGTCCACTGTGACCAATGACTCTTCCTCAGTCACGCGTCACTGAACTTCTCTTTGCAATTGTCCTGCTATCTGCAACCCCCTATTTGAGGCTGAAATCAGTCTTACATGGGATGCTTTAACTCAACCACTGATTTTACCCTCATTCTCTTTTTAGCTTTTCAATTCTGTTGTCCAGAAAAGAGTATTTAGCATCTTTTTTTTTTCTTTCTTTCTTTCTTCTTTTTTTTTTAAATTCAAGGCAGCAAATTTCAAGTGTTTTTTTAAAGTTCTGCCTTAATGCTGCTCCAACTGAACTGAATGTTTAACCATTCGCTGATTTCAGAGGTTCTATGAAGAGATCTCTACCGAGAACTTTACAGGATGTCAGTGTTCACTATTAGGGAAAGAGGTTCATGTAGAACACAAATGCATTTCATCTCTTCTTTGTATTCTTTTAAGTATATGAGAGCAGACTTCTTGAGTATTTTTTTTTTACAGAAAATGAGACCTTCAGCAAAAATACTGCTTAGAAAAATACCATTAAAAAAAAAAAAGACAAAAAGTATACAAATATGTACATACTACTTTGACAAGTGGGCAATATATGTGATCTTTATTTGCACTCACTTAGCAAGACTTGTCTTAAAGAGTTAATCCAGGAAAAATGAAAAATGTTATACAATGCAACTCCTATATTTTAAATAAAAACAACAATCATATACATGTACAATATTGTAATGATATAAAACTTGATGACAATAGCACTGACCAGTATCAAATTTAGAATTTAACTGATTATCCATTCTTAACAGGAGAAACACTTCACAGAAAAAAGCTGCAGGCAGGGTGAAGTGATAGTCATGGCTTCCCATGAGAGTTTCCATGAAAGTGAAGCCAAAAGTGTTTCATAAATACGAATGTATTAAAAGTTCTGTTCTTCAGAATTTCAGTATTATAGCTGTTGGGTGTTTGTGCTGCAGAGAAAGCTGGTAACAGCAACCTAATGGTAGAAAATAAATGTATATACACTCACTAACACACACACTCACACACACACACAGAAACAAGCTCAAATGTATGTGCTTAGTTCCTCAGTTTGTTTATACAGGAATAAACTTATTAATTCTTGATGGGGCAACACCAGGGATGAAATTCACCTCTCCTATTTTCAGTTGTCTTCAAGGTATCAACTACCTCAACTCCAGTGAGATGAACCTCATCCAAAGACACACCAGCTGAACATTTCATGAAAACTGTTTTCATCCCGATCATATTTAAGGCACTTGATAAAAAAAAATCTAAAGTGAGTTAAGGCTGGACAAAAAAGGTAGAAGTCCTTATATGTGAAATTTGGAAATTAAAAAAAAAAAAATCCTGAGTTGAAGCCAAAGAATGACCTGTTACGTATGTACAAAATGTGTATCGCTCCTGGCAACACACACCATGTTTACTACAGGCATCTTTATCTTTCTGCTCTTTACAGGGTCCTGCCCATATTTTAATGCTTTATAATTAATTAAGCTTCACTAAACTATTTACAGAAGCAGAAACTAATCACACATCTTCTTAAGCCCATAAATGTGGCACTACCGAAATAGAACATTTTAAAACAACACTGAGTATGCTACATAATACTGCTCTTTCAAAGTACAATTTGTGAATTATTTTTCTTTGTGAAGACTTAAATCCGTATGAAAGCAAATGTTCAAATTTTCCCGCTGATTTTTTCTTACATTTTTTCCACCTGCTGTTTCTGAAGGACAATATACGAACTGCAGCTTTGGCTGTCTCAAAAGTATCTTGAGAAAGCTGTCCGGGCCCTTGAATGCCCACTCATTACGAAGGGATACAGACAGTTTGTTTTCAGTTAAAACTAGTTTCCAATACTAGCTGGTGTTTGTATGGACCTATTACTCTATGCTATTGCTTTTTGTGTGTTTTTCTCTCTTCTCTTGTCATTTAACACAAACAACATGGAAACAGTTAAATGGATCATACTTGAGTGCTGTTAAATGCACTGAATAAGCAAAGAGGCTACAGAACAGTATTCATACAGGCCTTGGAGGTTCTTTTTACAACAATGGGTAAAAACAATCATGTGAGCAAAATACACTTTCAATATGACTGCATCCTTTAATAATTCATTAACTACATCTATAAAACCCAGATAAAAAGTTCTACTTTTTTACATTTAAACTTGTATTACAACATATTTCAGGTTTAATTTAAAAATAAAAAACCAAGAACAAAACAGTGATGGTGGTTAATCTGCTTTATAAAAGATAATATAATATATTGTGTTATACATAATACTGGCTTTGACCCAATTAAAGTTATATTATACTTCTTAGTAATTACTGTGACTCCAGTTCCTAAAACTGTTACGGTGAATACAAATGATGACCTAATACACAGGAAGCAGGGATCATTTGGAAGTGCTGATTCAGAAGGATTCAAGTGCTAACAACGACTTTTTATGCTTTTCTTCATGTTTTATAAATGTCAACGTTATAAATGTCCATGATTTTGAGAGCAACACAGATTTGGGGCAATTCTTTTTATCAAGTCTTCTTTGTGCAAAAACAAAACTAAAGTTTTCTGAATGCTACCATCTCATTAAAAGTAACTGCCACTTTTTCTTCAAAAGGCACCAGTGTTAATATATGAGAATATACCTTTTATGCCTGTTTTATGAGGAGCTGTACTTGTTACTGGAGCGGAAGTTATCATATCCATGATCATTAGCTTTGAACTTTAAACACGACTGTCTTTCCTCCAGGGACAACAGATCTTTGGATTGGCACCAGCAACACAAACATGACTGTAAAAATGGAAGGAATGAACAATGAACATCTAGCATAATTTTGTTTTGCACATATTGCAGGACGCAAAGAAACACTGCCCTTCTTCAGTGGTACTCTATGAAAGAGACCATGCATAAGTTTACATTTAGGCAAGGCAATGTAAGCCAAAAATAATAAGGCTATGCTCTGCACTGCTCAGATCACAACTAGCCGCAGTAAGCTGAGTGCTGGATGGCAGGGAGAGCAATATTCCAGCCACATACATACCAGCTGAGTCTGGTCAGCAATTCAACATGCATCTGAAAATAAGATCACTTCTTCTCTCTCATAATCTTTACCGTAAAAAAATTATGGAGTAATCTGTACTTCCTAAACGAAGCACTGTTTAGTTCATTTTTAGAGGGGAAAAAAAGATAACTAAATAGGAGAATGGTAAAAAACTACACAAATTGTAGCAGATGTACTTCAGCCCTCTTGCTGGTGTTACAGACTGACTGGCTTCTGAAAGTCTTCCTATGGTCCTGACAGGGGGGGGGTATTATGTGGTTTCTGTCTCAGGCTTTTTCTCTCTGAACAATCAGGGCTTTGACTGTTGTGTGTTCTTAGCCCCAGTTATTCCTTCAGAGTGCCAGCAATGTAGATAGGGAAGATGTGGCCAACACTTAAAGCTTTTGCAACATGTTTTAAGTATGAGGGAGACATCACAGCACTACTAGACTACTAGATGTAGAGCTGACTGGTATCTGACTGAAAAATAGAGCCACTGAAGAATTTACACAACTAGACAATAGGCCTAGCAGTGATCAACTGTTAAATGCCTTGCAACAAAAGAAAAATCTAAGAATTTCTGCACAGCAGTGTAAGAAGCTTGATAAGAACCTCATTGTCTGAAGACAGTGAGTGGCCTCAAAAAAGCTCAAAGAACACTGGTGCTATTTGGTGCTGCTGGATGTCAGATCTAGACATTTTATAAGCAGATGTGGTAGATCTGGCTGGCTGTAAAGCTGTAGGATGGGAAAAGGGCTGCAAACCAAAGCCTGAAGTCCTATGTGGAGAATGAGTGCCCAAGGCTATTGACACAAGCCAAGACAAAACTACAAGCAGATCAGACCTTTTGCTTGGCATTTGAAAGTGACAAGGGAATACTCATACACTCTTTGTTACCTATGCACCTACTGAACCAAGTGCTCAGTCAGTTTCTGGTGAACACGGGGTGAATGTGTCCCCTCTGTTGGGTTGCAGAGGATATGACTACACGAATCTCCGTGGAGCAGCCCAAGACTGCTTTGTCAGGTCTCTCAAAGTGGCCACATGCCAGGACCAGTCAGGGAATGATGTAGCCTTATGAGCATGGTGGTAGGAGGGTTTATTACACGTTATGCTATTTTGCTTTCTTTTTTTTAACTCTATGAATCCTCAGTACCTTTCTACATAGCTTCAGAGGGAGAGGATGAAAATACTTACTGTAATCCAACTGAAATTTAATGTAAACTTCAATGAAGGTTTAAAACACTGTGTGTGTGCTCGAGAATGAATTTTACAGCTGACACCATCTCTTAACCAGAGGTGCAACTCCCAACAGTCTCTTACCTTAAAGCAGTTTTGGAATCTCTTGCTCACCAAATACAGAGCAATTGGATTGATGCAGGAATTCAGTGAGGCCATGTTAATGCCAATGTAGTCCATCACAAGAAAAAAGCTGTGTGAAAATTAAAGTAAGTAAGCCTTCTCATTTTCTTGTAAAATGTTTAGTTATAAAGACTGGATTCTACTGTACTCAACAAAGAAGAAATATCAAATGTGATAGTAAAGGGACCTCTGCCAACAGGATTAACTCGTGCAGATAATGATTGTGCTTAATGACAAAGTTTGAATCAGGACACCATTCTCATGAAAGTAATTTCAAAAGATCCAGTTGCCTTAACTTCTGGGAGGAAATATTCCCAACATTTTTTCTTCACAGATTTAATCCTATCTATTCAATCAAAATGGAAAATGGGGAAAGAATTTCCCCCACATCCACATAATGTCACAAGACAGAATAAGAGCAGCAAAAGGGATCAGGAAAAGACTGGGCAAACAGGATAGTCTCTGGTCTTTCTCTTAATTTCCCAACTGTTATTGGAGTAAAACACAAATGCTATAGATAAGGAAGAAGAGTCAACTTCAGACATACAGAACAAGTTAATTCACTGGGAAATCCAAATATCCTTATGGAGAATGTCAACAGCACATATGTATTTTCTTTGTGTAGTCTCACCTTAGAAGTTCACATCTATTGGGGTCCTTTTGATCATAAATCGTGAGTTTCAATATTCTGCTTAAATGAAGTGGAAGCCAACATAAGGCAAAAACAAGTACCAGGCAAAACACAGTCTTGGCCACTTCACGTCTCTGAAAGTGAAAATTGGAAAGAACATTGCTATAGTTTCTGTGTCTCTCTTGATGGTTGTTCCCTTCTAATATCCTAATGTTGAATAAAATAAAATAAAATCCCTATAAAAATAGGAGTTATGAGAACATCAAAGTACTTTATTTTCTTGGAATATGTACTTAATGTTCTTTGTTGTTTTAGATGTCTTGCACCAATTCTCTGTATCTCTAATTTACTGAAGTATGAGTAATGATATGAAAAATCACAGACATAAACAGTCTCTTAAATCAAAACGAGGAAGATAGTCATCGGCTCAATCACTTTCAAAGGCCAGCTAGTTTTCAATTGCATTTTCTTGCACTTTGATCTCAGTTCTTCCATTCATGGTTCTAAGAGATTAAATTATAGTTTTATCAAGGTAAGAAGATCATGCATATTTACACCACCATTGCAAATTAGCATGCAAAATAAAAGGCTATTAGAAAAGCATGGATCACAAATGTATTCTACAGTACAAATGAAAATTAATTCTGTTTTTAGAATTCCATTCATGACACATGATGTTTCCCTCTGATACACTACTAACTTGGAATGTATTCTGTAATGTGTTTTGTCCTGATACACTGATAACCTTACTACAATTTGGCATGAAATTCATTAAAAATAATTAACAATTCTACAGACCAACTTCTATATCATAGGATGATCTTAGTTTTAATCACAAAATACCCATCTCTCATTATTACAAAGACATAAACCTATAAAATCTGGAGTATTGACAGCAGATAAGAACAACTGTCTTGCGATCATCACTGAACTTCTTAGGTTTCTAACAGCTTTGATACATACATGAGTTTATTAGCACCACTGCTATGAAGTACTCCTTAGTAGTAATCTTGAAGTTGTCATAAAAGAGTAAGACAATGATGTGGCTGTAAAGTCAACAAAGTTGTCAGGGATAAATTTTTACCTGTTTTAAGTGATCATTTAAAGCAATCTGCATCCCGCTTTTCTTTCGTAACATCTCACAGGTCATGAGAGTATAGAAAAGTGCTGTGATAGCCAGTGGCAAACAGAAATAAAAGCTGAACAGCCACCAGTCCTTAGCTTGCTTGTAAAACTAGAAGAGGGAAAAAGAAAAAAAACCAAAACATTGTTAAGAGTTAACTATTGGCAATTTTGAAAAGTATATTATAAAAAATTGGTCAGTCTGTCCTGAAAAAATATCTATATAAGGTGTATGTTACAGCTGAGAAAACAGGCCAAGAAAGCAATATGCCCTCAACTCACAAAAAGACAGTCTGCTGAAGGTGCTTATTTAGCTAACATACTTCAGAAATTTGCCAGTATTTCATCTGAACATGTTCAGATGCATTTCTCATACACTGGTGAACACTGTGATCCACAGAACATGGGGAAGGTTGAAGCAGCTGTTCCAGAGAGCTGTGAAACCAACTTGGGTGTCTTACCATCATAAAGGACGTTTTCTGTGTGGGGTGAAGCAGGCAGATTCTGAGATTCTTTCCCCTGTACTCCATTGTTATCATGTCAAATGCAATAGCTTCAGGAACAGCCAACACCACCGATATAACCCAGATGAGTACAATTTCAACAGCAGTCCACTTTGGCACTCCGATTCCTTTAATTCGACTCCAAGAAGCAACTGCTCGGTACCTGAAATAACAGCAGACATTTGCAGATAAAAAGCACAAAGAAAAAAAAAGAAGCCATCTGGTTTAACTGGCTTTTAAACTCAGCTTCTTATTTGAATGGAAAAGAGAATTTGGGGCAATGCCCTCATTTAAGAGAGTACAGAGTTTGATGGAAAAATGGGTCTCACCTGTCTATACTGAGGGCACACAAACTCAACACTGTGATGCCCACTGATGCTTTTTGAATGAAGGGCACTAATTTACACATTTCGACACCGAAGGGCCAGTCCTCTGCAAGTAGCTGTAAAAGGAAAACAGCCATTAGAAATGAACAATTTTTAAAAAGTTATTCCCTTAGATGTAACATACTGTCTTTCTCTATTTTTTTTCCAGCTTGTAAAACTTCATTAGAACCATTTCAAAAAAGAGACCCTAAAGTGCATGTCCTAAAAACTCAACAGTAGCAACACAGCCACAGGCTGAGCATGAATACACATAAAGACCTAATCCTGACTTCTCAAGCCCTGCAAATTCAATTCATTTTGCTTCCAACTTCACTGCTTCAGTGTTTATGGTGAAAAAGTGAGGATTTCCCACTTCCTCGTATTGGTTTTATCTGACTCGAGTGTTCATGGCTTTTCCTGAAAGTAACTCTCCATTTACTAGAAACAGAGAAAACAACTCAAGGCTGATTGGAACAGAGACACAAGCAACAGCTTCATACCTCGGGTGGGGGTTCTTTGAAACCTGAGTGTCAAGGCTTCCTCAGCTGAGAAGATGGGTGAGACTGGAGGGCAATGTGTCCCACAGTATTTTGCTGACCATGAGGGGCCTTCTTGAGGATCCTCCTTCCTTCCACTCAAGGAATGCAACTTATTTGATGTAAAGATTTCACAGCATGTAAGGTAGATCAGATGAATGCTGTACTGGAGATCTTTATTGATCAGGTTTGCGACTTACCAATAATTTGCAATACTACACCTTGCATCTACTTCTGTCAAAATCCCCGTTTCTTATACTTGCATAGAAATCTTCTGACAAATCCCCAATGTTGCACTCTAGCTGACTTAGAGAACAAGTCTTACTGGACACAGAAAGCACTTTATTCACAGATGAAGCTATGAACAGTTTGCTTGTAGTTTCAGTTTAGAAATATTTAATCTCTGTACTCCACTGCAAACTGCTTTAATGGTTCAAATACATCACAGCCGCGGCCAAATCTTCCAATTCCTCTCTCCAGAACAGGGGTTTCGCCAAGAAATGGTCGCAATTGTTTTATACAAAAGTAAACTTTTTGAGTTTCTGTAACTAATTACATTATCCAAACTCATCTCTATAGATCTGTTTTTCATAACTTTCTCCAAATGAGGCCTTTTGAATCTATTGCAGAGAGAGGACTTCAGCATGTAAAAAGAGAGAGAAGAAGCACGAGATTACAAAAGCCTTCCCTCAGCTCAGATCCCTTCAGACATCTTTTTTAAGGGGAGTGTAAGAAAATAAATAGATCACTATGTAGCATGGATACTGCTGAGGATCAAAATGACTGAAAATAACCACAACGTTGCCCACTGATGCTAGTTTTGTTTAGGGAAGTCTTCAAGCACACCTACATATGCATTAAAGGATAACCAGTTACATGGGCTAGAAAGCTTTTCAAGAGCACTGGTATAATTTAAATATAATTTTATTTCCACATGAAGGGAGTTAAGTACATTTCATGACCATGTGCTTTTGGAAATTCCTATGAAGTGACCAGAATACCGTCAAAACCCTGCTTTAGTCATATGCTGAAATGGGATCTTTGAAAGAACAGCAGTAAGAAAATTGTTATACAACCCTGCTTTGATCTACTTTTTCCATGATATCCTTAAGTCGGATGAGGAGTGTAATGCCTCCACAGAAACAAAGCAGAAAAATAAATTCTAAGGATTTATGTTTCTTGAGTTTCATGGAAAGCAATAAAGCAGAGGAAGCAGGGAGAAAGCTGTAAGGACTGTACAGTACGTTTTGCTTCTGTGATGTGGGAAAATAACTCAGACTCTAATTAAAGTATTTTCAGCAAAGCCTCTCCCTGAGACTTCTTTTTAATTGCTGAAGGGGGATGAGAGTAACAAACTCTTATTAAAATTGCAGTGTGAATAATTACAGGTTTTCTAAATGTACACTCTGAAGAATCAAATGACATCTGGACTAATTTATACATATCAATTAGCCAGTGAATCTCCACTCTACCACACACCAAGTTGCTAGAGAAATCAAAGACTTAATAGAAAGTGCACTGTACACTTCTTCACAGTAGCTATTTTATATTGTACATTTGTATATATTAAGTCAGAACCAATTCATAAAAAAAGCACGTTAAAATGGAAATCTTTTGCTCTTCACCAAACAGAAATCTAGAGCATCGATCAAGTTTCCATTGACAGATCCTACCAAAGAATTTTAGCGACAGCTAGCTGGTATCTGTACAAGACACTTCCTCTCTCTCTCTCTTCCTAAAATCACAACCATTTAGCCACTCATGAAACTTCCCAGAACTAATGCTTATCTCTCAGGTGCAGACAGTCACACCTGTGCTCCGAGCTGCCTGGATCAGAGCCAGCTCCAGTTTGGGAGCCATATGGCTGGATTATAATTGCACTGCACATGAGTGAATGCGCGCTTCTGAGAGAAAGGGGGAATTAGTTTGGGTTTAGCGTCACATCAAAATATTACTTGCATTCAGCCAGCTTTTAAATCAGAGGCAGAATGGATGCACAGCTGTCTGCCTTGGATCGGAAAAGCACGTCCTTTATCTCTTGCAGCTGATGTATTATGAAATTTGAGCATTTTAATGCGTGAGTCATCCATTTCCTTACCATGGTATTGCAAGTTGCTAATGATATACTTTGCAGCAAAAGCTTGAAAATGCAGATAGAAAAAGGAAGAAGTATTTTAACTGCTGAATTACTTATGCTTCCCCGTTGTTTGTTTGTCCTCTGTATTTCCATCTTTTCAAAACACTGCCTTAAAGTACAGTGAAAAACTTCTGTAAAGTATTCAGTAAGAAATCATTACAAAGTGATTGCAGACAAGAACAACTGATTAGTCTTAGTTTTGTATTGAAACAGTCTAATACAATCTCATATGGGTATAACAGTTTTTTTTATGGTTCATGGCAGCATATCTGTAACAACAAGAGTCCCATTTTACAAGTGACAAATGACTCTGAGTCATGAGATAATGCCAAATGGCAGGAAAGGGAAAAATAATATTGCATTTTCAAAAGTAAAATGTCAGAAGAACTCTATTCAGGGTGGTGTTTTCCAATGTTTTATTGTCATTTGTTTTGCATGGGCAGTTCCAGCTGCTAAGACTGAAGTGCTGAAAAATCAGTGCAGGAGAGTTGGACTACGTGATCTATAATGGTTTCTTCCAACTCAGATGATTCTATGAAATAGCACACTGCAGAATGATGAGAAATTAAATTGCAATTAACTACTTCTATCAAAATCCCTGTTTCTACATCTGATGAACTCCTAGCAAATACTTTCTCAGGCCAGGCCTCAGCTGATGTGAAAGTTGCTAAGCAATGAAAGTAGCCCCAAGAGATATTGTGACTCAGAGACACACCTGCAAGTTACAGTTCCTGCCCTGCTCCCTCTTGATTGCATAGGAAAAGAGGGATGTTAGCAATATGCTATGGAATATCCCAGCATGCGAGAGCAATGCACCACTCCTGTTGGCCCAGTGTCTGCAGCCAGCAGGCCGAGGGCTGATGCCAGAGCTCCAGCCCACCACTGCTGGCTTTCCACAATCAAACATGAAGTAGCAGCAAGGTGTGTGCTTATTTACATCTCTGTCCTAATCCGAAGTAATGAATGCACATGGGAATGCTAAGCAGAACTTACTTCCTCCTGGCTGAGCATTTGCACTACGTCTAGTTCACAGTGGGGTAGGATTTGATATTCGCATTTATGAATTGCAGAGCTACACGTGAGATCAGGCATGCAGGTGTACAACTAATTCACAAGCAACACTTTTCATTATGTCTGTGAAACAACTGGCAGATTTTCACTTTTTAGACAGGGAGGTCAGGCAGATAAAGATTTTTCAGTATTTCACAAAGCAAGCATTCTCCACAACATGTGTTTGCCCAGGAAATTAAGCTTATGGTCAGAGATGACTCAGAAAATATTACAAAATATACTAATATATAACAATAATTAGGATTTATTCATATGTCAGAATGGGATCTTCTCTTCAGACAAGAAAATTAATTTCTTTTTCCACAGTTAAAGTAAGAATGTCTTACTGATCCATCCAAATAACAGTCTAAATCTCAATGTGCGACACATGATTAATTCCCTTTTCATCTGCCTTTATTCATAAATTTTGCACACCAACTGTATTTTTTGGAAAAAAACAAACCAAAAAACTGAATTAAGATGAAACATTATTTTCAACATGCATGTTGAAAATGACAGAAGCCTTGTAACATCTTGTCAAACTCAAAAGTTTCTGTAATCTCACAAACCCAGTGTAAGGATGCATGAAAAGTAATCATAAAGAAAGCTCTTCTAATGTCAGACTGAGGAGCATAGATGCAGAACAGGGATATATATATATATGTGTGTATATATATATATATGTATATATATATAAAACATATAAATATATATTAAATATATTTTATATATTCATATAAAACAAACAAACAAAAAAAACCCAAAAAACCAAAACCAAATGAGAATATGAAAACTTGTTTTCATCACATGCATCTTTAAGTGAATGTATACATAACAAATATATCCACAGTGAAAAAATTACTCTAAATTTAGAAATCTTTGCTGATGTTGTTTAAGGTACTCTGGTTTGGAGACCCATAGTGAAAGCTGTTTGCATGCACTTTCACCATACAGGCATTACTGCTACTCCATATACTGGATCTCAGTGTAGACTCTTCCCTTCTAACTATATAACAAATTTACCCCCGTCATCTTTGGAGTCCAGATAGGTTATTTTGCTGGACCATTCAAAACAGTTTCAAACTTAAAGGGGGTAGATTTAGGTTGAATTTAAGGAAGATGTATTTTGCAGTAAGGGTGGTGAGACGATGGAACAGGTTGCCCAAAGATGTGATTGATGCCCCATCTCTGGAGATACCCAAGGTCACGCTGGACAGGGCTCTGAATAACCAGATGGAGCTGTAGGTGTCCCTGTTCATTGGAAAGGATCTGGGTCAGATGACCTTTGAAGGTCCCTTCCAACTCTAAAGATTCTATGACTTGCCAAGTGTCTACAACCTCCATTTGTTGACAACAAAGAAATCCTAAACCAATTAAACACCCTACAGAGTTGAATTTGGCCTCAGATCCTTCTTTTCCTCTTCTCTTAAATTACACTGTGTGATAAAGGAATCTATCACAGTATTTCCAGGTAGACATTCTTCCTCATTTATTCATGTCACAGTAGATTGACAACCAGAGTTCAGAAAGCCACACAAGGGCGTGCGAAGCCTATGATCTTTCCCCTGTTAGATATTCATTGGAACATGACCATAAATTTAGTTTAATATAAGAGAATGAATATTAAAAATAAGAGAAGAGAGGTTGGCGTAAGAAGAGAAAGGGCGTTACACAGTTTGATTAGTTTTTAAAGCTATACATTCTGGTATCACTACAGATATACATATAAGAAGCAGAGCTACTGCTGTGGAAAGGCATTACGTTTGTCCTGATGCTGTTTTGGTATCTGACACATGAGACATCGCCTTTGTCAATTTGGGAAGCTAAGCGTCAGACTCCCAGATCTGTACCATCAGAAGAACAAACTGCCACTGCTTTCCATTTTCCATAGAATAAGTGAAGAGAAAGTCTAATAAATTAAAGAGAAAATCTAACAATTAACAAAGATGTGGTGGTGAAGCTGATTTAGGCATAAAGCATATTTGCAACCACTACAACTGGCAGCAATTTGGCAAAACACCTTGCTGCAGAATGAGAATCTCAAGCTTTTCTTTACTTCACTTCTGCAGTTTTGGGGATACAGCCAAAGCCAGCTTGTTTCCCAGGACCCTGAAAGATTAAATGCCTTTCAGGTTCTGCTTCCTAAAGCACAGTGCTCCTCTTTCCCTAATCTTGTATCTGTTCTGCTGGTGTGCATGATTCCAGTGCTTCCCATCTTCTACTGAACGCATTCATCACATTTATCAGCTGCAATGGACTAATTAGTGTGTTACACATTGGACTGCGTTTATCTCACAGCATACAGAAAATCTGGTTTTCTTCAGATACCCTCAAATGAGTGATGTAAACATTCATTTGTGTATTTTTTCAGCTCCTTGGACACCACTCACTTAACTTAAATACTCACAGGGGACATCTTTTGCAGTTATCACATTCAGTAGCTAATAAAATGATGCTCCTAGTGTGAAATCTGAATTCTCTTTTACAGATCTATCTGGAAAGTGTTCAGGGATACTTCCATGCTCTCAACTCCGAGAGCAGTTAAGGAAGCTGATGTCATTTAACAGAAGAAATCCTTTCACACTGTTGTTCATGTTGCCGCCTAAGTGAGGATCTGGTAGCAATTCCGAACATCTGTTTCATTCAGTTGGAAACTGTTTCAGCTTGCAAATTACAACAGTGAAGCACGCTTGTTTTACAAACTGCGTCCTCGCTAGCCTTTGTTCTCCCACATTGCTGGGTGATTATGGCAGCATGAGTGCTTTGCTGTACTGTGGGCACTCTGTGGGTGGAATTAAACGGATGCAGAATTGATAAGAAAAAGAGTTATCCCCTTAAATTGAACACATGCTCATACATAAGGTCTGCCTTCATATTTACTCCCATTTATTTAAAAGCCTTGTTTTAAAACAGCCAGTATTTCATCACTGTTCCAATGGATATCAGTTCTGTTACGGGCTGCTCACCAAGACAAGTGGCCACGCAGGAGATTCAGCACCTGCGAACCACTGCTCAGCTCCCAGCCTTATCCTCCCAGCACAACAAAACCCTGGGCTTGCAGCTGGTATAATATTTACCAATTTGCCTCTGACCCTTTATTCCTCCCACTCCAACCTACCCACGCTGATGTACTTGATGGCATTCAATTAAGATAAGAACAGCAGCATATTATTACACTTTATCATTGATTTAATTTAGAAATAGTGTCACTGAGATTGCGAAGTCTCGTGCTGCGCAACTGCGACCCCTGTACTTTTTTGAAAACAGAAGGGAAACAAAATAGTTCATCTGTTCTACAAAAATACAGCTTTTCACAAAGGTTTGTTTTGTTGCGTCAATTCCAGACTCACACAGCTCTCACAAGAACTATGATATAAACACACCGTACAGGAAATAACCAGGATGAGCTGTAAGTTCCCTATTTGGTAATACCGCAGTACTTCAGAAGGATAAAACATCCTTCTATTCCGTATTCTAGTGGTTGGGGACCCTGCACATAGCAGAGCGGTCGAAACTAGAAGATCACTGTGGTCCTTTTCAACCCAGACCATTCTATGATTTTGATTCTAAGATCCAGCATTCTCCCATTTCAACAGCTTCTGCAACTCATCACTGCAGACACAAAAGACTAAACTCGAAACCTGTCCCTCCAACAGGTTTTTCCAAAGATAAAAGTAACGCAGCCCAGAGCTTTAAGCCACACATATGAGGAGAAGCAAGAGATGAAGTCTCTGCTCACTTTATGCAGCAGCTGATCAAAGAATGAGACCTGAGCTAAATGGGGCTTTTTAAAAGGTCATCTGGTCCATCTACCCAGGGGGTGCTCAGGGACATGCACACTGTCCAGGCAGAAGGTGCTCAGTTTTACCAGCATCCCCTTTCAGAGCACTCATCCCACTGGTGTCTGGATTCACATGCACAATGAATCCGTAAGGATATACATGCTGTTCAAGCTGGTAGATGGGACGGACTGTGCTCCTGTGCCAAGCCACATCACATTAAAGAGCAGAAAGCAGCAGGTGTGGCTACGTCCTGCAGCTCATGCTGCAGCACTGGGAAACAGCTCAGCTCCAGACAGGACAGCACCACACCCACCATCACCACATGTATGGAACAAACATTTCAAAGCCCCTATATGCTGACTGTCTGGGTCCCTGTGAAGAAGGACGCTACCAGCCCTGTCCCAGTGGAACAGATGGGTCTGAGCAATACCCACTTCTGTGCCTTCCCTATGTTCCTCGAGGGAAGGAAAGGTGTGCCCTCCAGTACTTAAAAGGAGCTTATAAGCAAGGAGACCAACCTGTAACAAGGGCAGATAGTGGCAGGACAAGGGGGAATGGCTTCTTAATGAAAGAGGGGAGATTTAAGTTAGATAACAGGGGAATTTTTTTTTATTCAGAGGATGGTGAAGTGCTGGCATAGCTGCCCACAGAAAATGGGAATGCCCCATCCTTGGAGGTGTTCAAGGCCAGGTTCGATGGGGCCCTGGGCAGCCTAATCTAGTTAGTGAACAGCAGCTCTGCCCAGGGCAGGGGTTTAGAACCAAATGGGCATTAAGGTCCCATCCAACTTAAGCCATTCCATGATTCTACGACTGTATAAAACAGAGCATTCACCTGCTGCCCGACCACCCTTCATCCCTAGGTCAGTGCCGGCTTCCAGGTGACTTTGCTGCCCGCCCACCTCCAGGCACAAATCTCTGCCTTCTTCCCAGCCAGGACAGGACCCGTCTGGATGTGAAGGGACCGCATCCACACCGCACCCCGTGGGTTCTGCCCCCGGCGCGTTCCCCCATCTCACCTTGTAGACGCTGATGGGGATGTCGATGATAATGTGCAGCAAGTCACCCAGCGCCAGGCTGGCGATGAGGATGTTGGGGCCGTTCCTCATGCACTTGTTCTTATAGATGATCCGCAACAGCGTGGAGTTGCCGATGATGCCCAGGACGAAGACCAGGCACGACACCACCGTGTTGATATACTTGAAGGTCTCCTTGATCTCTGTCTGCCCGGTGCACATCGGGGGCGAACCCGAACGCGGCCGCCCTCCGTTCGCTCCCCCGCCGCCCTGGGGCAACGCGGCCGCCCGGGAGGCGTTGGGCTCGGCGCCGCGCGGCGCTGGGGGCGCGGCCGTCGGAGGGGTTCCGTCGGCCGCCGCCGGACTCAGCCGCCCGGGAGCCGGCGGGCGCAGGGCTTCGTCGCCCTCGGCGGCGACGGGGCGGCGGCCGAGCAGCAGCAGCAAGAGGGCGGGCAGCAGCCAGAGGCGGGCGGCGGGCATGGCCCCGAGCCGCGCGGTAAGCGGGGCCGGGAAGCGAGTGCGGGGCCGCAGCGAGCCCCGCCGGGGCGAAGGGAAAAAGCGTGACCGAGAAAACCCGCTCCGCTCCCGCGCCTCCCGCTCCGTTCCCCCTTGCCGGGCCGGGTCGGGTCGGGCCGGGTCTCCCCGCCTGCCGCCTACGGGGCTGCGGCTGCCGAACGAGGGAAGCGCGCTCCGCAGGTCGCTCCCCGCCCCGTCCGGCTGCCGCCACTCGCCCCGCGCCACGGCCGGAGGGACCCGGCGGCTGTCAGCGGCGCAGCCAAAGCCGGCGGCTAAAACCCAGGCGGCGGGGCATTTCTCCCCCTTTTCTAAAACATAGGGCCGCATCTGACCCGTCCGTCACGGCCAGACCCACCCCGCGCCTCCCGCCCCTCTCGCCGCCTTGCGCCTGCCCCGCTGGGGGCTGCCCGCCTGTCCGCCGCCTCCCTGCGTCCGTCCTCCTCCTCCTCCTGGACCAGGTGCGTCAGCCTCAGCTACAGCGGCGCTGAAGGTGTCACAGCAGTTTTCAAAGCGACGCAGCTTTTGGCGTTGTCACAGGTCGCCTATGGGAAGGAGGAGGGTTTTTCCCCGCCGGTCTCCCCGGGACCCTCCCCAGTATCTAGGGAGAGGCGTTTCCCTCCGCGTTTTATCCCCCTTGCAGTAGCGTCGTGACTGCTACGAACCCGTGTGATGTAGCGCGGTTATCTCGGCGCTGCCGGCAACCTCAGCGATGCCTCTGATCTCAGCTCCTTCCAGTTACGGGGCTCTTCCTTGAGCTTAGGAAAGGAGATCTCTGTGCAGGGTCTTCTGTAAGCGAGAGCTGCCTCTGAAGGCTGGAAACAACTGCACATCCAGCTGAGATGGATGTGAGGCTGTTTCCAATAGACTTTATGTGCATCTTCCCAGTCGCTTCTTAATCATGCTGGAAGCTAAAAGTCATATGCAGAGTGGATGAGTAAACACTGCGCTTGTGACCAACTCACCTACATCACTGATATATACCCAGAGGGGAAAACAACAAAAAAGATAGGTTTCTTTTAAGCTCACTTCAGATGCTGGTCTGATCATTAACTTTTAGTTGGAAACAAGCGCTGAAGACCTGAGAGCAGACTTTTGGTATCTAAAAGGGGGCTGTAAGAAAGAAGGGGACAGACTCTTTAGCGGGATCTGGTGTGACAGGACAAAGGGAGATGGCTTCAAACTGAAAGAGGGGAGATTTAGATTGGATGTGAGGAAGATGTTTTTACAGAGAGGGTGGTGAGGCACTGGTACAGGTTGCCCATTGAGGTGGTGAACCATCCTTGGAGACATCCAAGGTCAGGCTGTATGGGGCTCTGAGAAACTTGGTGGAGCTGTAGGTGTCCCTGTTCATAGCAGGGGAGTTGGACCAGGTGGCCTTTAAGGGTCCCTTCCAAATCAAACTATTCTATGATTCTATGAAATGCTTCTGACTAGCAAGATTGTTTTCTACATCTAGAGAGTTTCTACGCTGATCCTGACCATCAAGAAATAGATGGAGAGTGGTTACACAGAGATATGTTTGCCAACAGTTTTGTTAGCTCAGTTCCACTGGATATGTTTCTTACTGTTTGGGAGTGTTTATTTCAGATTCAGAATTATTAGTAATCGCAATTCAGCTTCAGAAAATTTTAGTAGTATCATTAGTGCAGGCAGAACTCCAGACTGCTGCTGATACTTGAGCTAGAATTACTTTGTAGCATTGCACAAAAAAAGCACCTGGTCTTTCTGGATGCCATTGGTCTTCCTGGACCAGCTCTTTTCATAATTATAGTTAGTTACAGTGAATAATCAGTAATGTCAAAATTCACTGGTCTTCAGAAATGAAGGGATAGACAAGGAAATAGAAAGTCACTCTGAAAGTAATGCCTACTATTTATTTCCGTGGAAACTATAACAGATACAACGAGCAAAATAACACTATTTGATAGAGCAAATGCTCAGCTACAAAAAATTAAAAAAGAAAGAAAAAAAAGATTTTCCAACAGACTTACTGCCATTAGGAGATTAGGAATACATTTTCACTGAAGATGAACAAGAGTCTGCATGCCATGCTCATACAAAGCTGTACTGTCTCTGTCACTACAGCTGAAACGCACCACCCACAGCCTCACAGTGCTCCCATCCACTGTTTGGTTTCCATAAACGTTTAGCAAGTGATGGTGGATGTCAATGAGAATCATTTTTGCCGCATGGAGGTATTCAGTGACACACCTTTACTCCATATGCATTTCCATGTCAGATACCATTTTGTCAGACTGCCCCTTTGCTGCCATTTGTCACACAGCAACAAAATGTAACGGAATACTGGTGGAAGTTCAACCTGTGCTGCTACGTCACTAACATTTGCATCTGACATCATGGAGCAACATAATAAAATAGGAGGCATTACTTTCAGAGAAGGCCAAAAGGCTATGTTTGCCTCTTTTTATTTATTTATTTATTTATTTATTTTCCCCCATCATTCTCTGATTTTATAGAGTTTGGAATGCTTGAGAAATTTAAAAAAGAGAGTATGCTGTGATACAAATCTCCTTCAAATAGTGAAAAAGGGAAACTCAGTTCCACATGATGTATAGACTGGCAAATCAGTTGTAGCATAAATGAAGAAGCAGCTGACATCATTCATCTAGATTGTAACAAGAGAAAAACATCTGTAAATAAATAGACTGCTTATCTTATGTGGTCCAAATTACTAATTAAGTAATTGCTGACTAAGGTTGCTAATTACAAAAGAAATTCTATGCTGAACTGTATGCAATTCATCACAGATTATGTTCTGCTCATGTATCTGACTCCCCTTCCCTTCCCTTCCCTTCCCTTCCCTT
>JAPSGF010000055.1:3430096-3499309 GCA_035772895.1 Perdix hodgsoniae
TCCTTCTCCTTCTCCTTCTCCTTCTCCTTCTCCTTCTCCTTCTCCTTCTCCTTCTCCTTCTCCTTCTCCTTCTCCTTCTCTTCTCCTTCTCCTTCTCCTTCTCCTTCTCTTTCTTTTCACCTTTTGCCTTTGCCTTTCCCCTTTTCCATTTCCCCTTTCCCTTCTCCTTTTCCCCCTTCCCCTTTCTCCCTTTCTCTATTTTATTTTTTCTTTTCTATAATCCATTTTGTGTTCTAAATATGTGACATCTCCTGGAGTGTCTGGTTCTTCAGATGAACCAGCTTTGTAGCCATTGGTACCATCATGACAACACTTCACAGAATTACAGAATAGCTGAGGTTGGAAGGGACTCCTGCTTCCAACTTGTTTAACCCCCTCTCAAGCAGGGACACCCATAGCAGGGTCCCATGTCCAGATGGCTTTTAAATATCTCCAAGGTGGGAGACTCTGTGTCTCTGGGCAACCTATGCCAGTGCTCAAATATCCTCAAAATAAAATGTTTCATGGTGCTCAGAGGAAACAACCTGTTTGTTCCCATTGCCTCTTGTCCTGGCACTGGGTACCAATTAAAAGGACCTGGCATCTTCTCTGCAGATATTTATACATGTTGTCCAGATTCCCCTCTGAGCATCCTCTTCTCCAGCTGAACAGTCCCAGCTCTCTCGGTCTCTCATCGTATGAAAGATTATCTAACCCTTTAATCATCTAAACTGAATTCTATCTAGTAGCTCCATATCTCTCTTTTATGGGGGTGCCCAGAACTCTCCATCTGGCTTGTGTACACTTGTGTTCCATTATACCCATTCCACTTATAATCATTAACAGAACATTCCCTTGCTTGTTTTTGAGTCTGCAGACTTAACAGTGAATCTGTGTAGATTCATTTGGTTATGTATCCGCTCTCAGATCAAGCCACTGTTCTCTGAAGTAGACTTCTTTGCTCCTAATGGCAATCTATTTTTTTTTTCTCCAGGAAGTAGGGTATTCTTGTTTCAGGAGGAACTTTCCAAAGTTACTTCCCACTCAAAAATACATTTTGATTTCTTCAAGGAAAAGTTCCCCCAACTTATTTTTAGCTCTCTCCTCATCCTTAACCTTTACATATCGTCTAGTGACTTTCCCTTCATGATCCTTCCTTTCCTCACTTCTTTGCTAAGGATGTGTCCCTATACCTTTTTTCTTAAGCTTCCAGGCCAGCATAATCATACTCTCCACAGCATCAATTAGAAATGAGCTCCTTACCACTCCTCTCACAGTTTTTTGAGCTGGAGACACTCTACAGCTGGCATTCATCTTTCCAAATAAGCTTCTGTAATATTGCACTCTCTCCATTCTAACTTATTTTTTCCATTGTTTACACTGGGTACAAATATAGTATTCAAGGTTCAGCACTATCTCTTCTCTTTTGTTAACTATACTCTGAAGCTAAATTTTTTTTTTCACTTTTCCTGATCTTTTTTGGCTTTTTCATCCAGTCATTGAAACTGCTCTTCTGGCATCTCTCTTCCTGTGATATCTCATGTACTTAATGTAGCCTTGACCTCATCTACTGAAATTTTTCCATAGAAGAATTTGAACTTTCCCGGAAGCCAAAGACATAGAATACTGTTTCTTCTCAGAGCAATCCTCTGGTTTCTTCTCTAGTTCTCCATCCTCAAAGCTTCTGTGTATGACCTGAATCTATTATAGGACCCAGAGAAACCTCCATATTCACATATGTGCAGGCTAACAGCATGATCCAGGTTTTTCCAGGTTCTGGAAGAAAAACGGTATTCAAATTTACTGCTTTACTCCTACTTGTTCTTCATAAATTACATTTGTTTATCTTTATTCTACTATATCAGTTTTTACCTTTGGAATCTTGATTTTGCTCATTTTCTATTTTCAGAGGCTTGAAACTCCTTTAAGTCCTTTACAAAGTCAGTGTCTTTTTATAGACACATTTATTGTCTTCACCATAACTGAATAAGGGTTGTAATTCTGCCATAAGAAGGCAGAATAAAGTTCTTCTAATTCTCTTCTGAAATTTCAGCTTTAGGTTCCAGGAGGACTCTAAACCTATGTGACAAAGCCTTGGAGAGCTAGTTCCAAGCTTAGCTTCAATCCAAATGTGTGCCTCTTGATACCCTCTGTTCCCAAGGAATAAATTCTTCATGTAAATAGCCTACATCTTTAAAAATGACAAGTAGTTGTGGTTTCATGATTCTTCTGCCTCATATCATTCTCACCATTAAAAGTCTTGACCACCACTCACTTCTCATTTTCCATGATGCCAGTGGCTTACAAAGCCCATTCTAGCTCATCTCTGTCTCTCTGTGCTCATTAATGTGTATAGTAGAGCAAATAGTTAATATAAGTTACCTCTTTGCCTTCTGTGCCTCTTCTCTGGTGTGTCTGACATTTATATGTGACTGACTTTTAGAATGAGACCATGTAAAATGTACTTAGAAACTCAACAAAAATTCACATCATTGCATCACATCATATTGCCTGCAGTATGCATTCAGTTTGATTAAGCAAATTCAGCTGAGTTCTTTTTGGAAACAGCTTTAATTCACAGAAAACTCAGTACATGGTCACTTCTACAATTCTGGTTTCTAGTCAGGACAGTAATTTTGCATAGATATATTTCACTTGTTTCCTTGTCCCTTCTGTGTGTGTGTTTGTTTGTATGTTTGTTTGTTTGTTTGTAGGATTTAGAGGCAGAAACTTAAGTGATAATAAAGAAAAGTAAGTGTAAATATTGCACATTAGAAAGGGTCATTCTAATTTGGGAGAAATGACAGAGAAGGTTTTCTTATATCTGAGCCACTTCCCCTATTTCTGCTCATTGTCAGCAGAAAGAACTTGCTTCTATTATGTTAAAAATAAAGTGCCAAAGTTGTATTTTTAGTCAAATGTAAGAGAATGATAACCCTTTAGCCCATGTCCTCACTACAGATGCATTGCCTCCTTATTCTAATGACGTGAATGAGGATCACTGCTTCCTCTATTTTAGACACAGAATGCCCTTGCAAACAAGACACTTTATTTTAGTGGGAATTTCCTGGCTAAATACAAGTTGCATCCCTCAGACATGACTCCTGTGCATTAAGATTGATGCAACCCTTCCTTTGAATCACTTAACTGAAATGCACATTTCTTTCATAGTTGCGTTATGCCAGAAGCCCAGATGCAAAGGGCAAAAAGCCATGAGAATTAGGGCAAGGAAGATAAAATACTATAATATCTAAGAATGCAATTGCAGTTTTCTCTGTTGTATGATTCCTTTATAGCAACATCCAATTTGCCAAAAGTTACTTGCTAGTGCCAATGTAACCAGCTTAATTCCCAATAAATTTATGTCTCTTTTAGGAATTGAGAAGTGTAGCAGTGCAGATTTACTGCTGCTTGTAGTTGGTTAGGGCTAGTTAGTACTGATATACATCAGACCAGCAATGTGTCTGCCAGAGTATCTCTGTGCTTGCCCTTACTGATAAGAAAAGAGACAGTTTGCTGCCTTTCTCATCACTCTTTCTTTCGGCTGCTATTTTAAGGAGCACTTTTACTAACCCTTGTAATATTTAAACTCCAGTAAGCTCAACAGGCCAAAGAGAAAACTGATGTGTATATTTCTTGGGTCAGGAACAAAAAAGTAGGCAACAGAGAAATTTGTTCTTTCCCTAACTTCTTGATGGTAGCTGCAAACATGTACATCTGTGGTTCCTACATATCAATGGCTGATTGATGAAAATGGTCTTGAGAATGTTAGTCAGAGGACACCTACAAGAGTTTCACATCCCTCTTATTGCCTCTCCCTTGGCAGGTGATTTGCTTCAAGAACACATTAGCCTGTTAAGTACCATGAACAGTTACGTATCTAAACACTAGAGCAAGATTTGGCAAACAAGGAGTAATTCCACATTTTTCTTATGAACTAATGTATGGATAAAGCTATTTAGCAGACACCTGCACCGCAGTGTTGTTACGTCTGTGCTAAGTATTGCTGTGCTAAATAATTCCTAGGTGCTTTTTGGGGATAATGCGTGATACAGACTGTTACAGTAAGAAATCTGGACACAACCACCTTGGTTTGTGTGTGAAGAAAGAGTACGTAGATACTTATAAGTAAGCTGGGTCATGGCAGGTTCCCAGGATAATTGTATTTATTGATGCAGGTATGAACTGCATGTTTCAGGGAAGCCTCAAAGACAGGGTTATGGTTGAAATTGGAGTTGTCTTCTGTCTAGGGAGGAATGTCATACAGCTGTGAGCCACTCATCTCAAATATAAGCAGGTGGAGATTTCACAGTGAGGTCTGGATCAACTTATAACACAAGCAACATATAGATGAGCAGCTGAAAGAAAAGGGTCATCTGGCAAAAAACGGGAGTTTTCGACTCAACTGAGGGGACTGACAGCTGTAGATTAGGAAAGAGGGAAAGTCTATCCATCTTTAGATCTAGATGCACAGCCATCTAAATAAGTTAATGGGTCACTGCAGGCTGGCTGTAGAATATCTGTGCATTTCAGTGTTATGTTTCAAAGAGTCTGACGCAAATGAGGCCTTCAGCAATGACCAGGCAACTGCAGACAGATTCTGACTAAATGGAGCTCTGCTTTTCCTGATTTCCTTGCTTCTCTACAAAATGTATGCTAGAAGCTGTACTACACATGAGAATAATTTCAGAGCTAGACATCTGCGTGAAGGGTTCTGAACCTGAAGTATCTTCTATTTCTGTGCTTGAATGAAACCAGGTGCCTCTGAAGGTGATTAACTGCATCTGCAGATGAGGGCATAAGACTGATCAGGAGATTTGTCTTCTAGATTATCTACTACTCTCTCCCTGTTGACTCTATTGAGAGCACAGTGACTAGCTCAGAATTAATTGTCAAGATTCTAGATATTTCAAACTTGGTGAGATGAATACCAGTGTCTGAGCTTTAGTTCAGGAAGAAAGTTTAGAATAGGATACATAAGTTAAAAAGATAATAAGCTTTTTTTCCAACACTTGTTAGCTGAACTTCTTGAAATTCCTCATTTTTCCACGTTTTATCACATAAATTTTTTACTCAATCAAAAGTAAACTACGTGACAGAGACTCTTTTGTCATTAAAGTTTCTGCTCAATATCTGTGCCCTGACACACTAATTAGCTGTGCATAACTTCAGTCACCACTAGTAAATTAGGATTATTTTTTCTAGAAAATAGCTTATTGCCTGTTCCTTACAATTTCCATTTCTAAACTGGCTGTCAAAGTGTAACACATACTTTGATTCAAATGGGTTAATATTCACGGTCAAGAGGACACATTTCCTTTATCCCTATTTTTGGTGGTAGAAACTAGCCAAAAGCTCAGACCAAAACAAACTTTTTATTGGCAATGAGTCAAATAATTTGATTCAGTCCTATTATTCTGAAAATCAGTACCATCTCTCCCATTGGGCTTCTGGAGGGACAGGATAGCATCATTAGTAAATATATTTGATTAATTCAATTATTTTAGTTAAAAATATTGATAACAAAAGCAATAAATCAGCAGCAGTGATATATTTTCTGGACAAAATCCAGGTTTAATAAATATGTAATGAGTAAAGGAGACAGGATATTCTACTTTATAGAAAAAAAAGATTTTGTGTGTGTGTGTATTTGAAAAAGCAGTGTGCTCTGATGAATTGTATTGAATGTCATGATAATGAAAATGTTTCAGAAGGTCTGAAAATGTAGAAATTATTACTGTACAAAAAGTAATTTGAATGGATTTGATGACCTGAACTGTCTTTATTGGGATTTCACAAATTACACTGAAAATAGGTATTGACTGGAGAATCTTAAATTGTCATGCAGACCATGCAAGTAGTTTGAAAAAAATATAATGAAAGTCATTTGAATTTAGAATTTGTTTTCCCAGAACTCCTAGATTCAGTAGGAAATAACAAAATCTGCAGAGAGAGATTTGGAAAATCAACATCTGCTGAGTAAGAATCTGCAGGACCTCCCTGTCCTAATGACAACAAAGGGAACTTAGAGCAGTAATGCTCTTAATTTAGATATCTTTTTAATCATATATCTATTAGAAAACTAAATAGTGTGAGAAAAGTGTGTTTTGATGCCATCAGTCCAATTTAATGCTATAGTGACAAGAAGGAGGGAAAGAAATTGGAAAGGAATTTATGGAATTGATATTTTTGCAAAACTTGAGACATCATCACTTTGGACAGACCAAAAACTTAAACATGACATTATCATTATCACAGTACAGAATGGTTATTTTCTAGAAAAATTACTATGGGAAATCTTTCACTTTCCCTCTACATTTCTGCTACCACTTTAATAGTTCTTTTAAATTTCTGGTTTATTCAAGCTCTCTCCGCCTGTGTCCCTTTCACAAAAGAAAAAAAAAAAAAAGAAAAAGAAAGAAAGAAAGAAAAAAAAAGAAGAAATAAAAAGAATAAAATAAAAATATTTATTTCAACTATACATTCGAGCTTGTGTATGACTCCAGATATGATAACCTTAGGTATATGTTGTATGTTTTCATCTCAAGCAACTGATTCTCAAAGCACAATGACAGGAATTCAAGTTAGTAAGTAACAGGGCCTTTATTTCCCCAGAGATAGAAGTGTGGAAGTCAAGGGAAATACAGTGACGTTGTTAATGTTGTATTTATAACTGTTAGTAGTCCCACCCTACTTCATTGTCTGAAGTGCTACTGCTATTTTCATAAAAAGCACAGCAGGCATTTTCTATTTTATACAGATGATTTATTCCTATATGTGAGGAAAAAACATTTGTATTGGCTTTTTGTGATCTACTGAGACAATCTTGTCACAATGTTTTATGCTTTAAAGCTTTAGTAAGCTAGATAATAATTGGACAGCCTTTTGAAGGCTTAAGATTCCAAGCATTAGTTTTCATCTTACAAAAGATAATCTAATTTCAACCATTACTTCTGTGCTGACAAATATTCTAGTTAAAGGTGGAAAAACTGATGCAAAGGTGTTAGTGACTTCAACAAAGCCACATTGGTGTTGGCTGTTAATACAACAGATCAGTTCCTAATTCCTAACATGATTCTAGGCATTTGAATTTAAATCATAAATTCTTTTTTTTTTTCTTTCTGCGGATTTTTTTCCCTTTTCAATTTTTTACTCTTTTCTTGTTCTCTCTTAATTTCTTTCTTCTGCTATTTCTTTTGCTGTGTTTAAATGTAACATAAAAAGTATATGTAGTCACTATAGAATATTTTCTAAGTATAATTTCCTACTTCAGCATAATTGATTGATAATTTTTCATTATAATTCCTAATACTTTTTAAAAAATAATTAATGTTATTAAAAAAAAAAAAATTATAGGAAATACAGTTTCTCCCATCATTAAAATGAACGGAACTAAAACCTTTTCCAAAATCAAACTTATCAAATTGGGTTAACTTTATTTTAAAATGGTTACAGTGTGTTATTTACTATTGGATTATGTATGTGTCTGTCAGTATATTCTAAGGAATATATTCCAGTCAAAGACAGGAATCTTTTGAGAGAAGCTTAATGTAAGATTGTCATGAAACATGACTTGATTAAGTTCAAAAGACTTTTAAATAATCATTTGGACATTTGTTGGTTTATCCAAGCTTACTAGAGTTCACCCATGATTTTCTGTGTGAAAACACTTCATTAAGTACTTAAGTAGTTCCCAAGTCTGAAATGAATGCAACTTGACAGAAGCATCACAAATTTTTGTTATGTGGTTTTAAATATTCAACCAAAGCAAGTGTATTCATAGCAAATTACAAGATTCAGCTGCTGATTACCTAAACTGTGATGTGAGAATGTAACAGAAAAAGGTGTTTGCATCGTATTTCCTTCATGAGACCACTCAAAATAAAGGAAATCTTCTTGTTCCATCTCAAAAGAGTCCTGTGAACTCCAGTAAGATAAACTCTTGCCAGGATTATAAAACACAGCTGGCCCCTGAACTGATGTGTGAATGCAGGCTTGGAAGATTTCTTTGAATGCTATCAGAAGAAAAGTACTTAACAAATAATCAGGAAGCTGAAAAAAGTGTGTAATGTATTTTAAATTACGGAGTTAGGGACTTCAGACATCACCACCAATAACCATGGATGAATACAAGAAGATTCATTCTGAATTCCTTTTTAAATGAAAGAGCTTCTAGAGAGCTGTGGACTGAAAAGGGAATTAGACGTCACTGGGTGAAAACATCTTTGAACTTCTCACCTGAAACATTAATCAACCTAGAAAGAAAGAGAATTTGGCTTTAGCAGAATTAAGTTATTAAAGAGGGAATGTGAAACAGCTTCTACATCTTACATGAACAGGTACTCTCACTGACAGAGAGACTTTGGGTACCCGATTGCTAAAATAGAAACGTATTATAAAGTTGGCAGGTGTTTCATGTTTGTTGTGGTTCATTTTGGATTATCATGTAGGAGTTAATAAAAGACAATTACTGAAGTTTAGAGGGCTTGTGGAAAAATAGGTGGTAGATATGATAAGTTGAAAAGCTATGTAAGATGTAGCTTGAGGTGCTCTTTCATACTAAATATTTGAAACTTACCTACATTCTCCCAGTTACTTATCATGTTTCCTGTGAAAGCCTTAATCTATGAGGCTTCATTTGTTGGCATCAAAGATGATAAATCATTGGCTGAGATAGGAGGGGTCCTCTGGAGGCTGTCTGGTCCAAACCAGTTCTCAAGCGAGGCCACCTGGAGAAGGTTGCCCACGATGATGCCTAGATAGCTTTTCGGTATCTACAGACTGGGAGATTCTACAACATTTCTGGGAGACCTGTGCCAGTGGCCAGTTACTTTCACAGCAAATAAGTGTTTTGTAACATTGAGATGGAAAATAGATGAGGAGAGTAGTCTGGATTTCTCCTCTAAGGAAAAGAGGGTAGAATAGTTCAGTTGAAAGGAACCCACAAAGATCATCAAGTCCATCTACCAGACCACTTCAATGCTAAACAAAAATTAAAGTGTATTATTGAGGGCATTATCCAAATGCTTCTTGAATATTAACAGGCCTGGGGAATCAACCACTCCACCAGGAAGCCTGTTCCAGTGTTTGATTGCCCTTACTATAAACACATTTTTCTTTATATCTAGTCTGAATATCTATCATCTGGTACAGCTTTGTGGCAGTTCTGCATATCCTATCATTAGTTACATACAGATGTGTGGCTTTTCTGTGCTCTGATATTAATATTTCAGTAAAAGGCTACAGAGATGGTAGAAAATCAAAGCCTATTTCTGTTAATTCATCAGTATGAACAGACTGTCTGAATGAGAGTGTCTCAAATTATGGCTGTGTGGACAGAATTGAATAGATGGATATTATACTGGTCCTGATAAAATATATTCATGCCATTGATACAGAGATAAGACTTTAAAAGATACTTTTCAGTGCATAGTTCAGGGTCTGTTCAGCAGTAATAAATCTTCTGTCTGAGAAGGTCATGCGGTAACAAATGCTAAGTTTAGAGCATCTGAAAGATTTTTTCTATGCCTGCTGAGATCACTGTGCTTCCTACCTAATAAACTCGTGAAAACATTTTCTATCACCAGCAGTAATGCCAACAACATCTTTTCTTAGTGTTAAAAACATGTTAGAAGTGATTCATACATGCCTAGATACATTTAGACTTGATTATCCTTTGTATTATTTATGATTATTTAATTATGTTAATTTATGATCAAAAAACTGATCTAAAGGTTTCTGATAGTTCATTTAATACATAAGACACTGTCAACATGTTTTGAATTCTGAACATTTATACATACCTGCTATTGTGCTTTCTTTATATATTTTTCCCTTTGATTATGGCTGAAATGCTGAAAATGACAAAATAATTAAAAGCTCCAGATAATCAGATACAATCATTTTTGAGGCAAGAAGGAATTGTTAAAATACATTAAAATGCTGGTCATGCTATATGCTCAGTTCTTTATCTCTCAGAAGTTACTTGTATTCTTCATGAGACATCTAGGATTTCATACAACTTCTCTTTCCTCATGAAGATTAGTTCATTTGCGGTCCCTTGAGAATTTGTTCTCTCTCTCTTGCGTAATATAGGAGATAAATTGCTGCCTTGATCATCCCACTGCAAATCCTAAGCAATATTTTTTGGTTCCAAATCCTTAATGTACCCAATACCTTTAGAAATCTCGTAAGATTTTTGATCTGTAATAGTACTGCACTGGTAGACTTGATCTTCAAAACACTGGTCACACTTTTCCTCATCCAGTAAAACACATGCTGCAGTGGATTCATGTATGACCCTTCCTTGACTGAAGACGGTGTGTCATAATCTAACTCTCTTAAAGACACTGAAGTCCTGCTTGTAAGTAGAAGCAGTTAGGCATGCTTAGGAAAGTGAATTTTATTAACATCCTTAGTAGAAATGTGCTTTGTTAGATTAAATTTTCATTAGAAAATATTTCACAAACGTAAGGTAGAACAACTTTGGGCATGTGTTTTAGCATTTAGCACATGTGATTCTGTTTTCTCCGAGATATTTAAACAAGGCTGGTTCATCTGCAGTTATTTCACTCTTTTGAAATTACAATTTTGGAAAAAACTCCTGACTTTGAGAGCACAGCTCAGATGTAAACAACCAGGGAAGCCAAAGAGAAAAACTGGTATGATTACAGTAGGAACTAGATCACGTCTCAGGAATTAAGTAGATACCGAGTTTAAACTTAAATTATATATATACACAAATTAGTCTTCACTCAGGTATCACATAACTTGAAGTACTTACATGTCACAGAAAATTCCCTCTTTGATGTTCGTATTTCCAACTATACTCAGCATTACTCTGCTTTTTACAGGGCTGAGCATCTGACCTGAATCTGAAATTCATTTGCCTATCTGCCCTGATAAAGTTGATACAACCAATATACTCTGGACAAGTGTAACATACGCTAAGAGGCTTTGCTTTCATTTTTTTTAGAAGGACAGCCAGTGACTATATGATGATATATTTTATGCAACAATTAAGAATGTTTTGGCATCAGCTACAAGGACTTTTGCTGTGTTTAATTTTTTCTTGGCTTGAGTAAGCTAGGACTATGAACAAGAAATATGGCCTCCTCTCCCAAATCTGCTCTGACCATTTAGCTTGTAAGGATCATCATGCTTATAGGGATATCTTCCCTTTCTGGCCTAAAGATTAGGCTGCAGTCAGTGGAAGTGTTTTTATACATAGGAGTCTAGATAACAGAAGAAAATATTTCAGTTCGAAAAAGCAGTATTTTGATGCACAGGGATCTAATGGCACAATAAAGTGTCTCAATTCACTTGTTCCCTGGCTAGAGGTCATTTTAATAAGGACCAAGGAACAAAACTGACTAGCCAATTCCAAAATGTATTTCCCCTAAAGCTGAATTTGAACTCCCTATTCAAAGCTGCCAAATAGTGTCTTCTTTATAATAATCAAAATTATAATACTTTGATAAGGAATACCATACTTCTCTTTTTAATAGGTCTTTGAAATCTTCTGGAATCTAATAATGAATATTGGATATGATAGAAAATGGTTTGGACTGTCAGCTTACAGTGACGATTATTTTTAAAACGTTAACTAACTATAGAGGTGATTGTTTCAAAATAGTCACAGAAACATTTTGTACTTGTCAGAAAAGGACTACTTTGTCTTTGTTTTGTTTTCTTCTCTTTTGTTTCATTTCAAATTATGTCACAGATTGCCAGGTTTTGCTTCAGAGTGTACTATAGTTATTATTGCTATTATTCTTCTTCCAAGTCAGCCTCAAAACACCAAAGAAAACTAAGCTGAAACTGAGTGGCTTTTCTTTTGAGGCATGATGCAACTTTGCAGTCTTGTCAGTTTAAAAGTGCTCTCTCTGAAAGTATCTAGAAATATATTCTTGGATACCTTTTCTGTATAAAAGGAGATAAGATGTGGAGAGAAAGTGATCATTAGAAAAAGAGCGAGACAGTGTGAGAGATGTTAAAGACCTAAGGAAGTGACTGAATACTATATAAAGTTTTATATGAGACATTTGGGAAGTGGAAGTCTAAAGAGAAACATTTCAAAGCTCAGCAATGTAAAGGAAGGTTTAGGTGAGAACAACTCCTGCAGATACTGGATTATAAATATGTATTTCAAATACTTACTGAATGAATTAACTTTAAAATGGAGTGTTTTTACCTAACTTCTGTTCTGAGCTGTATATGCCAAAGAAGTAATTGTGCAACTCCTGAGAATGGCCCAAAGAAGGGCCACCAGGATGCTTAGGGGAACCAGTGCACCTGCCCTTTGAAAAGACCAAGGATTGGGAGATAGTTCAGCCTGGAGAAGAGATGGATCACATTGTTTGGCTTTGTGAAATCAGACCATTAATATATACCAACCTCTACATCACTAATTTACCCTAGGAAGCCATGTGCCACTAAGTTATAGCACTGTGGAATATCTTTGAAATAGATCACCCATGGAAGAGCAGAGGAATATACACTAAAGAAATTTCTCTCTTTTTTTAAACAAACATGGTCCTCCACCTCAGTTATAGGCGTTATTTCTCTAACTGCCTTAAACGGTTGCCTGTATTTGAAGCCCTGCTAGGCTGAACAGTTAAGTCACAAATGTGGAAAGTGGCTCTCCATATAAATACTTTCTCTCCTGTCCTAGGTTACTTGGATTGCTGTCTATCAATGGACCAAATGTATTTTAGCATGTAGATAATTTGATCCACGTACTTATTTAAGGCAACTAAAATTGTTATACATGATTTTGAGTAAAACAGTCAGACTTCTTTTTTCCTGTCACATTAAGCAAAATAAAACTGAAGTCCCATAATTTCCAAAGATACATTTTATGAAGTCATTCCCTGACCACAGGGGCATTCAGATCATCCTAATGTTTCATTAGCTTTTGATGTTACTCATAGTTTTCTTTGGGTCAGCAGCATCCTTGTCAAATGTATTGTCACTTAATTTAGTCTGGCTATGGAACCAGCATGGTAATTTTGGAATGTGGTGTTAATGAGACCTTTGTAGGCTTCTATGTCTTGCTAAAGAAAACCTTTTGTCTCTCTAGGCTTACTAGCCACTGTCTTTGCATCGTCTATGCATGTCTTTTAACCTAGTGCAGATCTGACTTATCAGACCCAGCAGTTTAGACCCAGTTCTATCTTCCTAACTGTCACTCATACTTCTGGTTTTCTCTTGGTAAAACAACAGTACGATGTAGATGTAGCGCAGTTCAATCAGAAGGAAGATAGGAAGAAACTTTCTCCACTACAATTATAGTTTGATTAATGTTTCTGAATGTTTTAATAAAATAAATAAATGAGTTAAGTTGTTTAATACTGCTGCACCTCTTTCACAAAGAATATACTTGTACATACTACTCTAGTAAATTCCATTTAATTCATCAACAGAGCTGGGATTAAATTGCCTTTTCCTGAAGTGCCATGCAACCAGTGCTTCCAGAGAACTGAGCTATCTGCATACTAGAAAGCCACTGAATATGGTGTAACACTCTTCCCTGGAATGTCATTACTTGGCATGGCTTGAAAATACCACTTGAAAAAAAAAAAAAGGAAGTGTGATTTAGGGCCAGATTCACTGACACATTCCAGTTGCTTTGTGCTTGTCTGGTGATAGAAAACAGCAGTAAACTAACAAGCTAAAGTGGATTTATGATTGCTTTGCATATCTGACATGGCATGGGGCTATTAGAGCATACCAGAGGGAGTGTTCTCTTCTTTAATGATGAACTAGAGATAAAGAGTGAGGGTGTTTGCTTGCAATAGAATTCCTGGTGATATGAAACAAATTCCAGCTTAGTGTATATTCTATTGTTGCTTAAACTGTGTTCCTCTGCACATTATGCACTGATGTTAAGAGTGCAGAAATGACTCAAAATGACAATCAGGTAGAATAGCAACCTACAGATATGAGAAATATTTGAAAGCTTTTTTAAGCAAAGACCTTGTGTATAGCACGCAGTAAACTGCACTCAGTATGGGGTTCACATCCTTTACTGCTCACATAACTTCAACAGATCCAGCCTAAATGAAAGTCCACTGCTATCAAAAAAGAATGTCACCAATGTCATGCAGAGCAGATACATTTGAGTACGTCTGTCTGACATGGACATAAAAGGTTTCACTGAAGTACAGCAGCGTGAATCGCACAGTGGAGGGCCTTTGTCATCTCAGTTGCAGAATGCCTCAGACGTTCAATTCGCCCTGACATCTCTGACACAATGATAAGTGTGTACAAATATTTCACCAAGTACCAATTATTTAGAAAATGAAATGCTTGTATGTTTTGTCAGGCAAGAGTTTCTCATGGCTAGCCTCAGTGCTCATACTGTCAAAGTTCCCCCATTACGGTTTTTCTTCACAGCATATGGAGTATTTTTCTCGTGGCAGTGTCACTGCAGACTGAGAGTTATATATTCATATATTAATAGTTTCATACTCTGAAGTATGTCTTTTGTCTGACACCTGCATGGTTTCCCCTAGAAAACAGCTGAGGACTTTGGCTCTGTGCAGATATGCCAAGCTATTCTGACAGTTTCATGAAGTAAATCCAGCTGAGAATGTGTTAGGCTGCAATGTTATCCAAAGGAGAGGATCCACAGAAACAAGAACAAAGTCATTCTGTTAAGGACACAACTGAAGTTGTAGCGTGTGGGCATAATTAGCACTTGTGTACTCAGGAAATATGTGAGAAAGATATCAGCTGTATGATAATTGTAGTTAAAGCAAGAAGAAGGTGGTGTGACTATGTGCTCATCTGTATTCACTTGGGTTGCTCAGCTCCTCCTATGCCTGTATGCTGTCAGAAACAGAGATATATTTCCGACGCTGATACTGGTCAGATTATTATTGACTGGATGGCGTACCTAGCTCTTTCCCCTGATCTTGTTTGAGTAAGAGATGTTTACATGGACAAATGACTCCAGATGAAATCCAGGTTCATTTATTGTATTTGTCTGGTAGCCGTCTCCACTAGTAACTAAAATCAAACTAACTTAAAATCCAAAGACTCTAGTTTGAGTATAGTTGTCCTTAATGAGGCCTCAGTTATTAGACTACAGATTTTCTGGCATTTTACAGGAAAATCTGATTCAACATTTAAAAAGTTAATTGTCGGATTGCTTCTTGAAAACTGAGTAAACTTAAAGTTCATTTGAAAAGAATTATTTAATCAACAGCTCCTGGAGGCAAAAATAAATACCTCAAATCTCCTATAAAAACACAGATAGAAATATCTCCAAGCCAATTCATTGTGAAACAGCTGAATGGTATGATGTACATAAACATCTACAGCATTTTTGGCCTGTTTTCCAAGACCTTCTCTGTCTTGTCAGAATGTTCAGAGTGATGTATCATTAATCTAAATGAAAATGGATTGCTGTTACTGATCATAAAATTTAATTATAGTAGAACTTTAATCTGAGATAAATTTGAATGTCTCTGATGGGAAAATAAGTGACCACCAAAGCAGACTGGCCACCCAAGCCATTGCTGATGTATTTCAGATACTTTGTTGAAAGCCAGATGTAATGAAATATATTATTAATTCTCTTGTGTCGGATAAGCTTGTTGTGAAAAACATTTCCAGACTCAGATATTCAACAGATATTCTGCACATTTTCCAAGAGCTCTGTCTACTGTGGGCCCTTTCATCAGCTTCCTCATTTCTTTCTCTTGTAAACGTCTTCCATCATTCTTCTCTTTCTTGTTCACTGAATTGCCACCACATGAAGTTCACACTTTGTTCACTATTCCTAGATGGCTACTGGATACAAAAGAGCTACTTAAGTTTATACTGTTGGCCCATAGTATAGCTCTGCCCATAAGTGTAGCATGCAGCTTTTGATGAGAAATGTCTTCTATTACTTTCATATATGCTGGTTTAGCAATAGGAATCAATATATTAGTTTAAGGACAAATGTACTGCATATGTATGTTTTAACTGCCTAAACGTAGACCTTGAACTCTAAGCGTGTGTGCTTGATATGTCAAGTCTCCCAGTACATATCGTGAGGAATAAAGGAATGCTGTTCTCTAACACCACATTGGAGTTAGAGAGTTCTCTTCCCAGATTTCAGATGGAGATTTTGTCATTTATATTTTAAATATTAGTAAGCTACAAACAAAACATCCCACAGCTATGACTACTTCAAATCTGCTTCTGATTCTTAGAAGTTATGTATTTCCTTTTTCCCATTAAGCATATGATGTTTCATTTGTAGTAGAAAAGTAGAGGATAAATAGTTGTCTGGATCATTAGAGTAGGAGTATTAGATGAATGACTTAGATTAAAATGGGGTGTGAAAGTGGTTAATTTTGCTTGTGAAAAACTTGCTGGAGCTGACTTGATGTTCAAAGGAAGTGCAAATATGATGTGCAATTCTGACTCATTTACCTGGAAGAGCCACTGACTAAAATTTAAATTTGGGGCCTGACATAATATTTTAAATCTGAAATGAGTAATATTGATTATTTCATTGGTATTGTTCATGTGTAGGAGGATTACTGACAACAGTAAAGGCTTCTAGGAGGAAGCCCAGATCTTGTTTCAAGGCAGCAGAAATACTGCATATTTGTGAAAATGTGATGCCCTGTGTGTTTTGATTGACAAGACAACCATCTTTTGCTAGATAAAAATAACTTTACCATGATATGATGGGTTGATTGAATGTTTAAAAATTGTAAATCGTGATCTGCAAGACTGTCTAGAAATCACAGGAGTAAAACAAACAAAATACTTATTTTAATTCTACATTTCCTATATCTGTTTTATTCTGAGTTTTGAGTATAATTAAAATTCCACGGTTTTCTAACTCCTCATTTTGCTAGAAAGGGATAAGAACTTCCCAGGGAATATCACTACAAGATCTTCTGCAATGCCATGTCCAAGTGGACAACATTTCTGGAAGGACAATATACCTATTGCATTCTGTCTAGTATAATGCACCTTGTTTCTCCCTTCTCCCAGTGATGTATTTCATATTGAAATGCAGTCACTGATTTGAAGCAAATGTGCACATGCATTGAAGGAATAGTTTTGCAGATTATACTCTTACAACCGGAGTAAATTTGCGGAGAAGAGTAGAGGAGGCACACACATACTGGAAAAAGACAAGTAGGCTGCATGACTACTTCTCCCCTTGTCTCACCTCTTGCTGCAAGGCACGGTCATGGGACTGCCCCTCGGTCACTCCATATGTCCCAGACCACAGATATAAAGCAGTTTACCCAAGCTTTCATTATGTAAACTACATCATTCTGGGAATCTTTTTGTGTCTCTGAACCTCCCAGTGCTTAGCCTGGGGCAAAGCAACTCACAACACACAGTGCTGTGCTTAATCACACAGTTGAGACCATGGAGGAAGAGAACACAGGAAACCTTTATTTTTCTACAGAACTGATACAGTACAGGCAGAGTCTGCACAATAATGCTTCATTTACTGCCTTTGTCCTATTATTTACCTCTTTGCGACCCTGCAGAACCAGAGGTCACTTAGCTGCATGGTAGCTCTGAGTTCTGAAAAGCAACTGTAAGAGACTGCCAATTATTCATTGTTTTCCCACAGTTTATCGTGGTCCCAGAATATGAATCTCAGCAGTGTTCTGAGAGAGGGAGAGATTGTCTAGGAGAACTGCCTTTCCCCTCACTTGTATTCACACAGACCATCTCTCTTCTCATCTGTAGCTACATTGCATTCCTTTAACAACCATTGTGGGAGTATTCAGTGTATTTCTTATCATCTTGTAATGCAATTTAGATATTGAAAAGGGCAAGGAGGAGCCAGCAAGCTATATCTGGATAGCTTTAGATGGACTACCAGAAAGCAGGACCTTCCTTGTGTTGCCTTTCCTTTACAGTATGTAACTACTGCTTACAGTATGAACTACTGCTATAAATACTAATTTCAGCAAGTTTTTCATTTCATGCAAAAAGATAAAATAAGAGAATCATTCCTGATTCCTGTGGTAAGGCACAGAAGAAAGACACAGAGATGATAAGAAAGAATCTTCCAGGGCAGACTGCCACCATGCAAAACGACTGCAGAATTTGTGTTTACCTCAGTGTTATCTTAAAAGTGAATGATGAGTGATAATCAGAGGATGGTCACAATACCTGTGGGATGTGCTATTTCAGAACAATTATACTACATATATTTCTCTGAAAAGTACACCCCAGAAAAGTTTAGTAATTTTTTTTTTTTTTCCCCCCTGGAAAAGCTTCTACAGGAATGCAATGGGAACAATAACTGCCCTCTTTTCTCTTTTGTGGGTTTTCTGAAGTAGATGATTAAGTCAGGCTGACTATGACAGCATCTGCATGTTTCAGTGTTCTTATAAACTAACATGTTCTTACTGAACATTATCTGTAGATGACATACATGGTGCATTTATCAGCTATCTGCATTTGTTTTGATTATTCCTCAAACGGCATTTGATGAGTCAGAGCACTTCTGCTGGTAGGCTCTGCTAGAGTACACACTTTTGTTGTGGGTAAAAAGGCACAGAACACAAGGCATATTTGGTTTTATCATGCATCTTGTTTTACATTCATAACCTTTCCCTTTTGATTCCTTCTTCACAGTAGACCTTCATGCTTATTCTCCACGTGGAAGCACTACAGCTGGCTTCTTCCATGCCACATCTTCTCTTGTACTTCCCAGGAATCTCAGTTTAGGAATCCTCAAGCCTAAAAGTCACTCATGCAATCGCACTCCAAGAGGTATACCACACACTCTCAGTTCCCTGCTACCAAATGGTCATTGTGCTGGGCTGCAATTTGGGCGCTTCAAACACAAAATGGCAAAAGATAGCAATTGCCTGGACCTTCTGAATGTGGACTCTGTAATATACAATATATTTTTTTCTTGCTTTTCATGGACACTGACTTCACACTGAGAGCTGCAGTCAGAAGCTATAACCCCATGCCACTGAAGGACACAGACCCTAAGTGACCCTCTTCATTATATTCATAATAATGTATGTCATTTTCCAGGTTGACAGAAAAATATTTGGTGCTGTACTTGGCTGAGCACTGGATTTAACTAGAGCATTTAACGAAGCTCCAATCATCTAAACTTACATAGGTCTTGAAATCACCTTGGGAGAATTTTCATCAGGCTCCATTTATTTGGAGTGTCATGTAAGTTCTGGGTATCTAATCTGACAACCTCAGTTGGAAGGTAATACTCGTGGGAATGTATGTTGCTTAGATTAGTGTCCTGCTCTTTTTAAATACACTGAATGTGATTAATCTCTCAGTGATATAAATATATCATTAATGTAAATACATTGCTTTCACTAGTCCTTTTATGAATGCATTCTGGCACAAGTGAGTGCAAAACCTGACCTTCTGATGATTAATTATGTGGTATTTAATTTTTAAATGTCTAGCTTGGATAAGTGAGAAAAAAAGATGACTTACAGTGTAAGCTATATTTCAGCTTAAAAATTTAAATTCTCTTGGTTAAAAACATGAATCTTAAGTAATTTATTTTTACTAGCAAGAAGATAGAGGTAAGATTCTGAGGTTTAGACGGTGTTACATCATGTGTATACAATAGTATAAAAATTGTGTGGACCAGTTATTTTCAATAGAACAAATGTCTGTTTGCCTCTCAAACATGCAAGCATTTGTCTTGTTTTCAGAATGGAAATGTGAGATCGAATCTGTGCTCTTCCAATGTATCATTACCCACACTTCAGAATATTAAACTGATCTGTTAAGTTTGCAGTTCGTCACTTGGCTTGTTTTAAGTTGTATAGTTTAATGAGGACATTAGATAGTACCAATGAGAGGGAAAAATTATCATAGAGTCATAGAATGACCTGGATTGAAAAGGACCACAATGATCATCTAGTTTCAACCCCTCTCCTATGTGCAGGGTCACCAGCAACTAGACAAGACTTCCTAGAGCCACATCCAGCCTGGCCTTGAATGCCTCTAGAGTTGGGGGCATCCACAACCTCCTTGGGCAACCTGTTCCAGTGCATCACCACCCTCTGAATGAAAAACCTCCTCCTAACATCTAACCTAAACCTCCCCTGTCTCAGTTTATACGGAATTCTCCTTGTTCTAATACTATCAACCCAAGTGAACAGTCATTTCCCCTTCTGTACAGGGGGCTCCAGGTCTGGATGCAGTACACCAGATGGGGCCTCACAAGAGCTGAATAGAGGGGGACACTCACCTCCCTCTCCCCGCTGGCCACCCCTTTTTTAATGCAGCCCAGAACACAGTTGGCCTTCCGGACTGCAAGTACACACTGCTGGCTCATGTCCAGCTTCTCATCCACCAAGACCCCCAAGTTCTTCTCTACAGGGCCGCTCTCGAGAACTTTCCCCAGTCTGTATAAATACCTGGGATTGCCCCCACCCAAGTGCAACACCCTGCACTTGGCCTTACTGAACCTCATAAGGTTCACATGGGCCTATTTCTCCAGCCTGTCCAGGTCCTTCTGGATGGCTTCCCTTCCCTCCAATGTATCGAATTACTCTTGGTGTTAAAAAAATCGTAAAAATTTTTACAAAATTCATACTTTTTATAGAAGGTAATGAATTTAACAACGGCTCATGGATTTTCTTGCTCTTACTTGAAGCATTAAAAGCTGTTTTTTTCAGCAGTATTGATCATGATTATGAAGTAGAGTTGGCTTCATATGAAGGTCACTGTAGAGGGCCATTTATATATATGAGTCATGTTTAAAAGTTTAGATTCAAGATGGAATTACAGGAATACTAGGGATGTCCTCTAGCATCATGGTGGCTGGTATAAAGTTTGAGTTTTATGTTATATAGCACTGTAATACTGCTGCATACAGTCTTACATAAAATATTTGGAATGACTCTAACTGGACACATTAACTGGTTTAATTTCAACTCCAGATTCAGTCACACAAATTTGTGTGTCCATTTTATAAATACCAATATGCAATGTAAGATCCCACTGTAGTCAAAAAAGCCCATTAAGAGACAGCACTGAGCTATTCAGCTCAACTAACAGAGAAGAACCTTGTTGCTTGATTAAAATGACTAGGATCATTTTGAGGTCAGTGAGCTGCAACTTCAGAAGAGCACTAGATGTGCTCTAATACCTTCCTCAGCTAACGAAGGTTTCTCAAATATCCTATGGAATTTCAAATATCACACCTATTTTTAGCAAAATGAATCTTACCCCAGGATGTCTACTCCAACAGCTTTTCAGACTACATTTGCAATTGCTTAAATATGTATCTTCTGCACCATTTCAGACTCTCTACAGTCTTACATGTAGAATATAGTCACTTTTGTGTAAAATTTCCAGTCTTGCATTGGTCTTGAATATATAATAATAATAATTATATATTATTAATAATATATAGAAATTTTAACATCCTAGGAGTGTCTAGTGCCACTTGATACTTACCTTCAGAGAAGCAAATTATAATTGTGCATTGGCCAAGGCTTGACTCCATTGTCTAGGTTATTCTGCTTGGCTTTTTGCTATTAATTAGAAGAACTCAGCTGTTGTGTAGGTCCTGTCTCATATTTGTCAGCACTATAAGGGGTCTCAGGTACTCTTTGATATTACAGAGGACACCAGACATCTATATTTAGGTGACTGAATAGGGTTCTGTGTCTATAATGTGAGATCAAATAAATACACAGTTCATTGCTGTACACAGTACATTGTAATGAACACCTGAATTTAAGTGCTTTAATTGGAAATTAAATCCCACTCAGAGGAATATTCATATCACTTGTACAACGCTGAGAACTGGAGAAATAGTCTTATTCCAACCTACAGCACTGATTAAGCCTCCTGTGAATGTCTTTTCTCATAGAGATACTGTTAAAGTGATTTTGAAAAAGAATTCTTCTATTATATATAGTATTTGTGTTACTAGCAAGAAGTAATGATATTGTTAAGAACATCCTATCATCTTCCTGATATAATCTAGTGGAACAGAACAAGAGATTAATTATTAGAATCCTTTAATGTCTCATTTCCTTCTCAATGACTCCTCTCAGTATGCATTATTTCCTGCATTCTGTATTATAGGTTTTTAGCTCTCCTGTTTGGTTTGTTTTGACATTGGCAAGAAATACTGTCCCTGATAAGACAAGTAGTGTAACAGAATACATTACTCACTCTGAGATGTTTTGTAAAATAAAAAAAATAATGAGCCTAAATATTTACATATTGTGATTTGCATGACGCTAATTCGTTGAACTTCTGGCTGCACCTGAAGAACAAGTATTTTTAATGTGATATGATTACAAACCTTAAGCCAAACTCACTTCTCTAGTACATAATAAATTCTAATGAAATCAGTGGGAGTTATGCAAACATATATATGCATAAAATCTGGCAAAAAGAAAATGACAACCAACATCTCATTTTAATGATAAATCAGCAAATTTTGTCCCATTGTTGCAGTAGCAGTAGTTTTGGCTTCTTGTTTTACTTTTTTTTTGCATCTTCCTTATGCAGTTTATACCATGTGTGTTGTAGAAAATATACTGAAGAATGGTCAGTGATTGTTAAGGAAACTGAGTCTGTGGGTTTAGATTAAGCACGAAGATTTTGGAACGCACAGATTAAATGAATTAGGAAACATGTCCCTGGAGGTGTTCAAGGCCAGGTTGGGTTGGATGGGGCTCTGGGCAGCCTGGTCTAGTACTAAATATGTAGGTTGGTGGCCCTGTCTGTGGTGGAGGGGTTGGAGATTGATGATCCTTGAGGTCCCTTCAAACCCAAACCATTCTGTGATTCTGTGATGTGTAGGAAAACAAAATAAAATAACAACAAAAAGAACCCATATAAACGATTTCACTGGGCACCAGACATGAATAAGACTATCTCACTGTTGCTGAATTAAAATCTCATGCTTTCTCTCACTCTTTGTGGCATTATTTTTATGCCATGCTGTGACTGATCTCAAGATTAAGGCCCTGAATATGTTTAAGTACATGTTAAGCTACTGAAACAGAGATCAGAAAAGAAATATTCTTTGGTGTACTATTGATCTCTACCTTCAAAGTTTTAAACTATTTGTTGTATAAAAAGATCCAGGAATATATTTTTGTGTGCTCCATTATATCTGTGCTAATTTAAGTTTATGAAGCTCTACAGACATACAGATTCTGTATTTGTTTGCATATTCAGACACACATCCACCCATATTGCTTCCATGTGTATATACATATAAACACAGAAGAAAACTACTACTGCATGGAACTATATAATACCCGCATTATATACTGAAATTATATTATATATGGGATATGACTGACCTCACATTCTTTAAGCTGTACTGAAATTAAGCACTTAATCTAAGGTAGTCATCTAGACTTCTTCTATAGTCAGTGGAAAAGTTAGGTATTTTCAAAGCATTTGCGCAAGATTACTCGCATAAATCGTCCTTTGGATGTTCTTTACTGATGACAGAGAGAGCTTGCTTCATATCTAAAATTTGTCTTATATCTAGTGAAAGTAAGTTAAGAAGAATTCAGTTCAACTTTATTAATAAAAAAAATTGGGACAGTTCTCCCAGTGTACTTAAGAAACTGCTAAACATTCAATTTCTATGCAATAATATGCCACATGATGAAAATCATTTTGATCTTATACAGATTACTGCAGTTGTTTGGTGCTCAGCCTGACTGGGCTATTTTCCACATGAGATAATGTATTAATGGACATAATGATGAGAAAAGTAGAAGTTAGCAGAGTTTGTCCCCATTAGATCAGTTACTGCTGCAGCAGAGTTAGTACTGGCTTCATTAAGAATTTTTTAGAATTCTCTAATGCAGACACAGGAGGATGCACACCAATGCTGCAGTTATTAAAAAAAAGAATAAAAGTTATCTTAATTGTGTGGTCATTAAGAGACTGAAACTGCTGTGGGTAATTTGTCTTTTTCATTTAAATAACTCCTAGAAACCAAAGTTGGTATAGATGTTCCTAGATTCTTCAGTGCTTATGGAATAATAGAAGCAAATTAATGCAAAGGAGAAGCCAGATAATTCCCTTACCTTCCCAGACTAAAAACAGAGACACAACAACCCTGCTTTGTTATGAAATCTTGTTGAAGACAATTTAAGAATGTCATAAGCATGCTGTACAGAGACAACTAAAGGAGTAAACTACTAAAATACTGTTTTTACTTGACATCAAAATTAAATAATCTAAGAGCTGCAACATGGTACTTTTCCCTTGTGAGTCACTGACTTTGCATAAAGCACAGTGAATTTATTCAATTATGAGGAGTAATTGTTTCAAATGAGGAATAATATATATTGGCAAGATGCTATATTTCCAATATGCATTGAACTTCTCACACTTTTCCATTTTGGGTCTGGACAAACTGACTGAGTTACTACCCTTCATGAAGTAGAAACAGAAAAAAATAGAGAGCTTTCTAGTCTGTTTTGGTTTTGCATTCAACAAATGATGGTTCATTTATTTATTCCTGTTTCTGTTAGAATTATTGCTAATTTACTTTACATTCTTTACATTATCTGTATTCTATTCCACACTTCAAAATATTGAGATAATTTCTTATGTCTAAATTTAAATACTGGCCAAGTCATTTTGAGATTTCTATCTATCTTTACATTTTCCTTAGTCAAATAAATATTGAGTCTCCAACTAAAGTTCACTGTCTAAATTATCTGTGAAAGAAGAATCTCTCTGGTGCATATTGTTCCTGATAAAATAATGATGTGTGGAATTTTTTTGTCTTGACTAACATTTGAGCTTTCAAATAGTGTCTCATTTTGATTTGTGATATGTGAAGTTCAGTTCTAAAGTTTTTCTTCCAAAAGATTCCAGGGGAACATTCTACTATTTATGACTTTTCAGAGCTAAGGTTAGAGATATCATAGAATGATAGAATCACAGAATTATAGAATCATAGAATGGTTTGGGTTGGAAGGGACTATAGAGATCACCTAGTTCCAACCCCCTGCCATAGGCAGGGCTGCCACCCACCAGACCAGGCTGCCCAGAGTCCCATCCAAACTGGTCTTGATGGGGCATCCAGTTTCTCTGGGCAGCCTGCATCAGTGCCTCATCACTCTGTGAGTAAATTTCCTCCTAATATCTAACCTAATTATCTTCCCACTTTTAGCTTTAAACCATTCCCCTTTGTCCTATCATTGTCTGCCCATGCAGTAAGTCAGTCTTCCTCTTGTTTATAAGCTCCCTTTAAGTACTGGAAGGCTGCAATGAGGTCTCCCCAAAGTCTTCTTTTCTTCAGGCTGAGCCAGCCTAGCTCCCTCTTTCTTCATAAGAAACGTGCTCCAGTCCTCTGATAATCTTCCTCTGGACTTGTTTCAACAGCTCTACAACTTTCTTGTGTTGAGGACCCCAGACCCAAACACAGTATTCCAGACAAGTTCTCACAAAGGCAGGGTAAAGAGAGACAACCACTCCCCCATCCTGCTGACCACCATTCTGTTGATGCAGTCTAGGATATGGTTGGCCTTCTGGATTACAAATACATGATGCTGGTTCACATCAAGCTTTTCATCCATCAAAACCTCCAGGTCCTGCATGAGGCTACTTCGGATGATTTCTTCTCCCAGTCTGTACACGTTATCTGGAATTGTTCCAACCCAAGCGTAACACCTTATCACTGGACTTGTTAAATCTCATCCAGTTCTTGTAGGCCGTTTTCAAGCTTGTCCAGGTTCCTTAGAATGGGATTTCTTTGTTATGTTTCATCAACAGCACCACTTAGCTTAGTGTTATCTGCAAACTTGCTGAGGGTGTACTCAATCCCATTATCTAAGTCAGTGATACAGTCCTTCTAAGCCCTTCCTTCTAGATGTGAAAGAAAAAATACCAGTGTTATAACAAGGCCAAAATGGTAATATTACGATGGCAACATATGGCACAGCTGATCAGAGTGAATATTTCTAACCCACTTCTCCACATCTTTCATTCTTTGTCTTCTGTAAGTTAGTTTTGTTTCCAAAGAAATCATTGATGGAAAACCTGAAGGAAGCAATAGTTAACGTTGTACACATTATTCACCTAAACACACACACATGCAATCTTCAAATATACTTATGTATGTGTGTTCATACGTATTCGAGTATATATTTGTAGTCATCACATGTATGGGAACTGCTGAGTCATGACCTGAACCTCTGATTAGTCACCTGAGGCGAGCAATGGGTCAGCCCTGGGAGAACAGGTGAAAGCAATTCACCTGTGCTGCAGGAAGGGGTGAAGTCAGACTCCACCTCTCCTAGACCCATTTAAGAGCTGACTACCAGTAAGGAAGGGTCTCTCTTCTGGAGATTCACTGGAGTTTTCTGAGCAAGCCCATGGTATGGGTAAGCTTCCTACCTATTCTCTTTGTCTTACTTTGCATAGCTGTCTTGTTTATTTCATTATTTTACTTTGATTATACATTTGGTTATACATCACAGTGATGCAAACATAGATAAAGGTGTGTGATTAGTACCATATTGACTGGAAGGATGTTAATAAGAAGCTGATAATTCTCTGAAGTCTTCTAAGATATTCAGTTCTCAGAAATCTCAACTCAACCCTAAGATGTGATGCTGAAATAGATCTTCAACAAGGAGAATTCTTGGTTACCTTCATCCAAAATGATACAATTTCAGGCTGTTGTCTGTCAACATTGAAGTTTATTAATGTAAGCAAACTGGAACTTGGCACTGATGTGCACTAGAATATACAAATATCTCTGGGGAGATAACTTTTCTCAGGTGATAGTTTAGATCAAAATATTGACAGTAGTGTCCTAGCTAATCCTGTGATCAGATAACATCAGTGTGACTATTGTTTGATCCTTGTACGAACTTTGGTTAATCTGAAGAGAATGCTTACTAATGGATGTCTGTTCAGTAGGTTTGAAAGGCCTTCACAATTAAATGATGGCTAGTTTTATACAACAGAAAGATTCCCTGGACTTCATAAGTAAGACCTGTATTTCTTTTGGGAGGGTAATTTTTTTTTTTACATTAGGAAACACTTTTACACTTTTTTTTTTCCCTAAGGGAACAATTTTTAATGTGAGAGTGACTGAGCAATGGAACAGGTTGCCCAGAGAGGCTGTGGAGTCTCCAGCCTTTGAGATATTGAAATATTGTCTTAGGCAAGGAGTTTTAGATGGATGTTTGAACAGTGGGGTGGACAAGATGACCTATGCAAGCATCTTTTAGCTTCAGCCATTCTGTGACTTTGGGAAGAGACAGGTTACATTGTGCTTTAAAGGCTGCTTAAGTCGTCTTTACAGTTATACAGAGGCAAAGGGTAATGATTAGTTACTACCATAGTAGCTTCAGGCTGGCAACAAAACTTACAAGTAATAGATGAAGTTTTATAGTATGTGATATTATTGTTCTATTTTTGTTATTGCATGTGGTATTATAATGCCATGGTAATATCTCTACAAAGTACTGCATCTTATAGAAAGTATTTCAGAGATTGTATCTAGTAAAGGAAAGATTCCTGAGGAATCTCATTGATTGGAAGGATATTCATTGAAGTTCTCATGTATGGATTAGCAAGACTTCACCAAACATTCAGTCTTCAGTGAGCACAGAATAACTTTGTGTTCCTAAACTCAGTTTAAGATTTCAGTGTGCAAATAACTAATTGTCACAGTGTATTATTTCCAATATCCTTCAGTTTAGCTACAAACTTTTCAAACTGGTCAGTATTCAGCAGCAGGAAGATCACTAGAAAAATCTATTAGTTGCTTTTAGGAAATGAAAAGGATATAGTAAATATGAAAGTCAGATATAATATGTGTCATAGCAGAAGAAAACAATGCTCTGAATATAATTCAGGAGTCCTCCAAAAAATATGTGGGTATTAATGACAAGCTATGAAATATGCCCACTATACTTTGAAATCATGCTCCCTTTATGGAATATGTGGAAAATATCAGTAGTTGGGAAATGGTGGGGAAAAAAAAGTTATGAAATCCATGTCTTCTTTATGAGGAAGATATTGGCAAACAAATGTTCTGAGAGCGTTGGTGCTACATAATTTTGAAATATGTGAGAAATTCAATACATCCTTGGAGTTCAAAAATATCAGAATGGAAACTTCTATACTGCTGACAGTTTGGAGTATGTCTAGATCACATGATGATCACACAAGGATTTCTACCCTGGTTCTGTAATTGTTGGTAGGTCTCCTTGGCAGCACAGTTCAAAAGAAGGCTAACAAGTCAGGTCCTGGAAGCAGTTTAATCAGCACCACGAGGCACTGCCCCTGGGCCAGCCAAAGCTATGAACTCTGATGTTAATTACCTCCTGAAGATCCTCTGGCTCGTGCAGCTGGTGGTGTTTTGAGTCCTGACAATTCCTATTCAGAGTTCAGACAATGGAAAACACTCCTTCAGGAATTTTTATTGCTGTTACTCTTTTCAGTAACACGAAGAGAATCTAGATTGTTGACTTTTGTGTGATGTATGTTACAAAATGTGTAGAACTCTACAGGACATAGAATAGCGTATGGAAATTCTTCAACTTAGGCTCTTATTTCCTTTTTTCTTTTCTTATTTTTGTAAATCTTGGCATCATGACTAGAATGATTTTCAACATTATAGCTCTTATTCACTCAGAGTTGAGGAAAATAAAGAAACCCAGTCCAGAAATATATAATTGATTCCTTTTCCTTCTGCATGATGAACTGAGATTTTACTGCATCTTACTGCATCTTTCCTTCCCCCCCCATTGTTTTAACACAGTACTTTTGCTAAGTTATGTGATAATAACTATAGTGATTTCCAGCTGAAGGAATTGATAAAAATGAGCTATATAAATCAGCTATAGACATGTTGATCTATGTTTCAATTTTTTTCTGCATGTAGTGCAATAAAGGCAGCATTAATTTAAAAAAAATAATTTTAAAAATCTTAGTTATAAAACTTTGTCCTTCCACTGCCACCACTTGAATGAAAGTACAGTGGTCAGGAATGCAAGTAAAGGCTATAGACTGAAGGAACATTCTGTTAAGAGGCTATGGAAAAGGAAATGCCAAGATAGCATCAGCACAGAAAAAAAGGAGAATTGAAATGTTTTTCTGAATTACTGGCAGGTTTAGTAGTGGGATGGAAGATGTCAAAACACAGGAAGAGGAATCTTCTTAAACAAGTGTGGAGTTAATTACTGGTGCCATGACAGAAGTCTGTGAGATGAAAGGACAGATCCTGAGGAGCCCCCAGGATTTAAGCATTTAATTTAAATTTAAATATTTAAGAACCATTTAAATTTAATACATTTTCCATTAAAGATGATCCAGAAATCACAGATTTAGTTAGTTGGTGGGACACTGGGATAGCTATGTACAGACTTGACAGGTGTATGATATTCTGACTAGGTTGCATGTATTTCTGCTGTGTTGTCTTGTCCTACCAGTTTTTTTTGCTTTGTTTTAAAGTATGTGTATTTAAACGTCAGATATTTTGCAGGAAAAAGATCTGTATGCATGGAAGTCACTTGAATGCAAGACAACTAGATGGTATCCAGTAGGCCTAAATATAGCTTCAGTTATGCAGGTGCCTAATACACATCACAACTGGAGTCAGCAATTTTCAAAGTCTACTTAACTCTTTTCATTCCAACTTTAAGTGCCTCCCTGCTAGATTGAAGTATCTCTTGAATTGCTTTAATGAAGTCACTGACAACTGTTTAAAAGCTCTTATGGTACATTCTATGAAGTTTGCAATAAATAAAGAAATTGGTTGTGATCAAAGATTGGGAATGCAGGTACCTGAATTCTAAAAGTATTCTAAAATTCTGGAACCATTTTTTTTTTAAATAAGGGGTAATAGATAAGAAATCTGAACAGTAAGAGACAATCTTTGACTAGACTTAATCTGAGCAGAGTGCTGAATCTTCATCTTCAAACTTCTGGAGAATGTCCTGATTAACAGGGCATAGGTCAAGTGACCCCCTCATTTGAAGTTGGATTATGTCACTTCAGTAAATGTGCCTTGTGGTTTGGTAGCTTAGTACTAAGAGGAAAAGATGTCCTCCTCCACACTGATTTCTTCCTTGATAGATTTGGCACTGTCTTAGAAAACTGGGAACATACAAACTCAACCCTTATTTTCCTTTCCCCCGGGGTCGGTTCCAGCCACAGTCAACAGATTGTCAGTGTGGAAATTACCTTCCTGTTCTCTGATGAGCTGCTATTCTATGGGAAGAATGGGAGTCACCTACGCATCTCACTGAATATCAGTACTATCTTTGGCTATAGTAGAGACTGAATTAAGTTGGAAGAATATAATGATTTGGAATTACCTTCAACATTGTTTTCTACTGATCCTCAGTTTTTATCTCACAATAATCAGTGGCTGTTTTAGGAATTTAGGCAGTTGTATTAGGTGACTGAGATCATTCTCTGAATCTAAATGGTTGCAACTGAATTACCTAAACTAAATAGAATGGGTTTCACATGGAATTTAAACTGCAACAAACTGAAGAGTAGGCAGATGTTTAACCACTTATAAGATTAGGTCTGAGCTCCAGAACTGTAATTACAGTATCATTCTTTATAGCCACTACAGAACTGCGGAATGGCCAGGGTTGGAAGGGACCTCAAGGATCATGAATCTCCACCCTTCCTGCCACAGGCAGGGTCACCAACCTCCCAATTTAATGCTAGACCAGGCTGCCAGGGCCCCATCCAATGGGGCCTTAAACATCTCTAGTGATGGTCACCCACAGCCTCTCCGGGCAGCCTATTCCAGCACCTCACCACTCTCTCTGTAAAGAATTTCCCCCAACATCCAACCTAAGTCTTCCCTCCTTCAACTTTAAGCCATTTCTCCTTGTCCTGCAGTTATCTACCCTTTCAAAGAGTTGATTTCCCTCCAGCCTTCTGGAGGGGCTGATCAAGTTGGTTTCCTCCCAGCTGGTGTCATCCAACAACTCAGCTACCAAAAGAAAATGTCCTCCTGCTTGAGCAAGTGACAACAGTAAGACTTATGTTTCACCTTGTGGCATTACCTACACGATGATGGAGAAGACATGAAGATGTGGCATAAACAACTGACTCCTTCACTTCAAGCATGTGTTAAAGAATTACAAGACAATAAGAAATACTAGAATCCTGGCCACCAGTGAAGACTGAGACACTGAACTCATTCAGTACCTCAGTCTTCTCTTTGTCCATTGAAGCCAGTTCTCCTTTTACACTTACCAAAGGAGGTACACTCACTTTGGCCTGTCTCTTCTGGCCAATATACCTGTTGAATGTCCACAAGCCTGGATGGCATCCCTGTATTTTTCCCAGGTGACATGCCCTTGTTTCCAGAGCCTGTACGCACCTTTCTTTGCCCTCAGTGTGCCCAGCAGGTTCTTGCCAAGCCAGGCGGGTTTCCTCCTCTGTCTGCTTTCTTATTCAGAGGGACAGAGAGCTCTTGTGCTCTCAGGAAGGCATCCCTGAGAAGTAGCCAAATTTCCTCAACATCTTTGTTTTTGAAGACAGCATCCCAGGGGATCTTGGCTAACAGTCCATTGAACAGCTTAAAGTTTGCTCTTTCAAAGTTCAGGGTCTTGATGCTGCTCTTTGCCAGGCCCACATCCCTCGAGATCACAAACTCAACCAGGGTGTGGTCACCACAGCCCAGGCTGCTTCCAACCTTGACACTTTTAATGATTTCCTCTGCATTGGTGAGCAGCAGGTCCAACAATGCTTCACATCTGGTTGGTCTGTCCAATTCCTGGACAAGAAAGTTGTCATCAATGGATTCCTGGAGCCTCCTGGACCTCTTGCAGCTCACCACAGGGTCTTTCTACCAGCTATTTGGATGGTTGAAATCCTCCATCAGGATGAGAGCCTGTGAGGATGCCTCCCACAGCTGAAGCAAGAAGCCCTCATCAACAGTCTCCCCTTGATCAGGTGGCCTGTAGTATATATTCCTATCACCAGCTATCCTTTGTTAGCCCCATCCCTAATTCTAACCCACAGGCTCTCAACCTGTTCCTGACTTTCTCACAGGGAGCTCCTCACAGTCTATCCACTCTTGGACATAGAGGAAACTCCCCCACCCCTTCTATCTTGCTTATCCCCACTAAAGAGGCAATATCTCTCAATGGTGTATGCCTGTTATGGGAGTCATTCCACCATGTTTCCGTGATAGCAGCAAGGTCATAACTTTCCAAGCGCATCATGGTTTCCAACTCATTCTGCTTTTTTTCCCAGGCTGTGTGCATTTGGTATAAAGGCACTTCAGCTGGGCTTTCCATCTCACTGGTTTTATAGAGGATTTAGGATCCCTTAGAACAGCAGCATCCCCAGTCCTTTGTCCTCCACCATTTTTGCCCATCAAGTATGAAACAAGCCCTCAACCAACCTGCTCATCCCCAGTGGCCCTTGTTTTATCCCCTTCCCCCTTCATACCTAGTTTAAAGACCTTTCAATGAGTCCCACCAGTTCTTTGGCTAAGATCCTCTTGCCCCTCAGAGACAAGCTACCTTCCATCTGCAGCCATCATGCCAGGTGCTGAGTAAATTGCCCCATGGTCAAAAAAACAAACAAACCAACAAAATTCCTGTGTTTGCACCAATTTCTAAGCCATTTCTTTATGATGTGGGTTTTTTGGATCCTCTCAGTATCCTGCCCTGCCACTGAAGGTGTAGAAGAAAAAACCACCTGCACACCTGCTCCCTCAGCTACTTGCCCCAGTCCCCTGGAGTCTTTCTTGATAGTCCTGAGGCTTTACTCAGCAACTTTGTCACTGCCAGCCTGAACTATCAATAAGGGCTAATAATCAGAGGGCCAATCAATCCAGAAAGCTTCTTAGAAGTGTCCCTGACCCATGCCCCAGGGAGGCAGCACACCCCCCTATAGGTAGGGTAAAGCCAACATATAGGGCCTTCCATTCCTCTCAGCATGGAGTCACCCATGACAACCATCCTTCCGTACTTCTGGGTGGAGGCATTCTTGAGGTATGGGGTTGACCATTTCACCCGAGGCAACCTCACAGGTGGACCTTCCTTCACACCCCCACTTACCTCTCCCTCAAGTTTCAGGGCCTCAAGCCTATTGCACAGAGACACCTGGGGAGCCGAGGATAGTCGGGATTGGGTATGTCCACTTTGCTGAGCCAGTATCTGTTTCCATTCTTCCTCCTTTCTCAAATTGTTGCCTGGGTGGGAGAGGACAGGGGCTCACTGCAGCACTGCCTGCCCGCCAGTTCCCCTTTCCCACCTGTTAGCAAGGCAGCAGGGGGTGATGCGTTCCATGTGGAGCCTTGGCTATGTGCCCAGATCTTGGGGCTGACAGGGACTGGCACCACCAATCAGTCTTCCTCTCGCACTCCTTTACAGTCTCAGCCTCTCCACCTCCTCCTTCAAGTCAATCATAAGGCTGAGTAAGTCATTTAGCTGGTCACATCTTATACAAGTGCTGCCTCCATCTCTTGGCACTGCAAAGACTGAGGTCTGGCACTTATCACAGCCAGTGACCTGCATACTAGCATCTTGTTTAAGGTCCTCAGTCTGAGTCTCTGCACTTGTCTTAGCATCAGCTATCCTTTCAAGCATGCACAGGACCTCAGTCTGGATCTCCACATTCTTCTTGACTGCAGACTTCCTTCTGCATAAGCACGGGACCGCTGTCTGGATCTCCACAATTTTTGTGGCAGTAGCCTTCCACCGGGCTGCAGCCATCGCCAACCAGCAGGCACACTAACACTGCTAGATGTCCTTCATGGGGTGTGCCTGATCAGCCCCACCCAGCTGCCCGTAGTGCTGGCTCGGCCCTCGCCCCGCTGCCGGGTCGCTCACAGGAGCCTGCGCACTTATCACTTACTTGGTGATAACAACCCTCCTTGCTGTGTGGTCCCGTGTATGGGTGGCTTACAATTTCTCCTCGTTAAAGCAGCCCAGGTGATTCTCACACCCCGACTCTTCTCCGTCTCTGGGCGCGTCGCTGCCCTCCCGGAGACTTTTTCTAGGCGAGGGGGTGGACGCAGAGCCGTTGCCCTGGGAACGCCCCCTTCGCGTCAGCAGCTCTCGCGAGAACTGCCCGCCGAGAGCTGCCTGTTGTCTCGGGGATCCCTGATTGAGGGAACCGACGGAAACCGACCGCCGGTGCCTCGCGGTCAGTCGCTGCGGTTCTGGCTGGAACAGGTCCGAAGCAGCGAACCTCGATCAAGGATCGCCTAGCACTATCAGCATAAGACTTCATTAAAATCAAGAGAGCAAATTTGAATGTGTTTTTATTTTTTCAATTGTAATAGTGTTTCAGTTTTAGGTTTTTGACTGGAGGTTATAACATCCACGCTCTTAGCTTCCGCAAAATCCACTCTTGCAAGCGTGTCCTGATTTAATTCTTAGGGCTACTGGATTTTTCATAGCTAGAAGGCAGAGATTATGAGTTAACCAATGCTTATTCTGCACCACAACAGCTAGTGTAGGCAAGGCAATGTCAATTTTTACCTTGTGTCATCTTTCCTTGATTCAAGGGTTGGAACAGGCTGAGCTTCTTCTAAAAATGCATTACTACAAGTATATTATGGTCTTGTCAGGAAAAAAGAGCTTTTACAAGTGATATGATACAATCAGTTTTTGAGGTGATTCTTCACTTAATAATTAGAGCTTCTTAGGGAATGTTAGAAAATCCTCCAGCTCCCCCCTAAAAAGAAGCCACTCTTGATGGAGTAGTTTCCCATCTGTTTTAAGCTCAGCAAGTTTGTTTTCCTTTTGCTGCTGTAGTTTTAATACTTACACAGAATTTTTGTGCAATACTGATGAAGGCAGATCACTCAGTCTTACTGTTTTTATATTTTTTTATGTATAGTTTAATAATAATTATTCCTCTCTAGATCTCCTCTTTGAAAGTGGAAATATTTCATGCAGATTGGATTCAAAGGGAAACAATATTCTCATAATACTTTTTTTTTTTTAATTAAATCATGGATAATTATGCTCTTTATAAGTAGCATTTCTTAAAAAGCAGTGGATGTTGTCTACCTGGACTTCTGCAGGCTTTCAACACTATCTCCCATAGCATCTTCGTAAGTAAGTAAGCTTAGAAAATAAGGTCTCTGTTAGTGGACAGCTAGATAGATAAAGAACTGTTTGGCTGGCAGAGCTCAGAGGGTTGTGATCAATGGCACTGAGTCTGGTTGGAGACCTGTAACATGTTGTATCACTAGTTGTGCAGTCTTGTTCAAATTATTCAGTGACCTGGATGAAGGCAGAATGCGCTGTCAGTGAGTTTGCTTATACTGAATTGGGTAGGGTGGCAGACACACTAGAGGATTGCTCTGGCATTCAGAGACTTTGCCAGGCTGGGGAGATTGGCAGAGCAAGAACATCTGAGGCCTGTTTAGCCTGGCAAAGAAAAGACAGAGAGGGAATTAAGGTGTACAAATACCTTATGGAAGGGTATCAACAGAAAGGAGCCAGACTGTTTTCTGTGGCAATAGGCTCATACTGAAAGACAGGATATTTCATCTGCACGTGAGAGAAAACTTCTTCACTCTGAGGTGGAACAAGCTGCCCAAAGAAGCTGTGGTGATATTTGAAACTCACCTGAATGTGATCCTGGGCAATGTGTTCAATGTGAAAGTTCTTGAACTAGATGATCTCAAGTGGTCTTTTTCTACCTTAACCATTCTATGGTTCTGTGAAACTTCTGGCAGATGTGGCTTCTGATTTCTGAAAATATATTCTCTCTGCTAAAAGAAAACCTTTCAAAATAGAATAAAAAACATCCAGAAAATACAGAAAATCTTATGTACTTCTTGATTATGTACGTGATCATGAGACCCTAAAGTTCATATCAAATTTAACACAAATTAAGAAATTGTAAATGTAATGGAAAATCCGGATCTATTTCAGACATGATGTAGATGTATAAGGTAGACATTTAGGAGCCTAATTCCACCAAAATAAATAACAAGTATGTTGACCTGAGTATGAGAACTTTACCCATTTACAATTTGGTCTGTTTTTTAATGTCACAACAACAGATGTGACAAAATGTAGACAATCTCATTTTTCATTCAGCTGATGTGCAAAAAAAGAACAGAAGGTTATTTATTTATTTATTTATTTATTATCATCCTTTTCTGTATTGTCTGATCTCTTAAATAACATCGATAACAGTGATTATGTCTGATCATTGCTAGCTTGGTTCACTAACTTAGTTCCTTAGCTGTGCTATGTATGGTTTCTGCCATTAATTTATTGCTGAATATAATGCAGAATATTTAAAAAAAAAAAATTATGTTTATACATACAGTTATCCAAAACTCCTTACTGAAGGGGCATACATAAATTTGTATAACATTTAGTAGGAGGAGGCTAAAAGTGCTTCCTGAATATTTTTTTAACAACATTCTTAAGTGGCAGTCAGAATCAAGACAGAAGCTACAATGTGGTATTGTAGATGCAATTTATCAACTTTCTGGTTTTGAATTCTTTACTGGTGAAAGGCTGTCTTTCTTTCTTGGTTCTCTTCCATTTCCTTTTTTTGAGAGAACTTCAGGTGTGTAAAGATAAATTTACTGAGTATAGAAAGCGTGCTAAAATTCTACTTTCTATCAAGAGATTATATTCTCCCTTTTAGTCTCTTTAAAAAAAAAAAAAAAAAAAAAAAAAAAGCCTAAAGCCAGGAGCTAAGATAATGAATTAAAGAAAATAAATGGGAACTGGGAGTCTGTGAGTTAGCACCCTATTCTTTTGTCAGCCTGAATATTTGCAGCTCTCAGCATGCAAGAACAATGCCAAGACACTGCTTGATGTTAAGTTGGATTAAATGTGTAATGATTTCATGGAGAGATAGTCAAATAATCCTTTCACTGAATCAAGGGACTTAAATTGCTTATCTTGGTGATATAATATTTCAAATTACCCTGATAAAATACTATGACAAACATGATTTTCAGAATGTGAATTGGTTTGGGATGAAAAATGAGTTTATTATGTGCTCAATATGAACAACTTTTCCTGCTGTGATATTATTTTGTATCTATGAAACTGACATACACTAAGGAATGATTGCTTATTCTGTTGAAATAATCTGGCAACACCGAAAAAAAAAAAAATCTAGTCTTAAAGAATGCATCAGATAATAAAATTCTGAAAGCCTGAATTGGGATCTAAAGAATGTGTAGCTTTTACATTACAGAGTCCATGGGGACAGATGGGATCCACCCAAGGGTATCGATGGAGCTGGCAGACATGATTGCAAAGCTGCTTTCCACCATCTATCAGTGTTCCTGGACAGCTGGAAAGGACTCAGAAAGCTGGAGGCTTGCCAGTGTGACTCCTATGTACAAGAACAGTCAGAAGAAGGATCTGGGGAACTACAGGCCTGTCAGCCTGACCTTGGTGCCTGGAAGGGTTGTGGAGAAAATCATCTTGAGTGAGATCACATGGCACGCATGGGACAACCAAGGGATCAGGGCCAGACAGCATGGGTTCATGAAAGGCAAGTCCTACAGGCTTGGGGCAGAGAGGCTGGAAGACTGCATAAAAGAAATGGACCTGGGTGTGTTGGTCAGTGCTTGCCAGAATATGGGCCAGCAGTGTGCCCAGGTGGCCAAGAAGGACAGTGGCATCCTGGTTTGTATTAGAAATAGTGGGGCCAGCAGGAACAGGGAAGTGATTGTCCCCCTATAGTCAGCTCTGGTGAGGCTGCATCTTGAGTACTTTGTTTAGTTTTGGGCCCCTCACTACAAGAAAGGCATCGAGGCCCTGGAGCATGTCCAGAGAAGGGCAACAAAACTGTTGACGGATCTGGAGCACAAGTCAAATGAAGGAACTGGGATTATCTAATCTGGAGAAGTGGAGGATCAGTATAGGAGACATTATTGCTCTCTACAACTCCCTGAAAAAAAGTTGTGATGAGGTTGGATTCAGCCTCTTCTCCCAGTTAAGAATAGGACTAGGGGGAATTGCCTCAAGTTGCACAAAGGGAAGTTCAGGTTGGATATTAGAAATAATTTATTTTCTGAAAGACTGGTCAGGCACTGAATTGGGCTGTTCAGGGAGGTGGTGGAGTCACTATCTCTGGAGGGATTTAAGAAATGTTTACATGTGGCAGGAAGGGACATGGTTTAGTCCTTGGCTTCTTGAAGCTGACTAGAGGTGAATGGTTGCATGTTGTTTTTAATTCAAAATAAGTCTGATTCAAATCCTTGACACCTACAAAGGAGAACTTGGTGAATTTGGGTTTCAATACAATAATTTTCTTTATTCTGGGAAAAAAAAAAACTCTTCCATTTTAAAGGAGTTATAGCAGAATGATTTGGTGTCTGCTTTTTGAAAGAAACTCCAGCTTCAGTCCCGCACTTACCTTAGCCTTTGGTGACAACCGATTGAGCTATTTTGGTTTTACAGTTTTCTGGCCTTTATAGTTTGCTTTAGAGAAGCTTAAGATATCAAGTAGCTCTGGGCAGCATGGTCTAGTGGTTGGTGACCCTGCCTGTGGCACGGGTGTTGAAACTAGATGATCATTATGGTCCTTTTCAACCCAGGCCATTCTATGATTTTATGATTCTATTCTATGATTCTAAGTGTGCTTGGATTTGTCTCTGCTTTTTGAATTGACAGATGTGCTGTACATAGTTGCGCCTACATGTTGTAAAGTATTACTTATGCAAACATAATTGCAGTCTCTGCCCCTTTTCTTACTACTAGTTAAGAAACTACTTGCTACTCTGCTTGACAACTGTTACCAAGATATCAGAAAACTCAGTTTAAACATTAGGCAAGTGTGAAAGACCTGAAGAAAGTAGAATGCATAACATTTTAGAACATTGTACAAGAGATGACAGGCTTCCCTAGATCCTAACATTTACTAAAGTTGAGTATTAAATTACAAGGAAACAAGGCCATTTTACATCTAAATAAGATTATTTTCAAAAAGAGTTTAGTTCACTTTAGTGGAGTCCGTTGTGCCTTTAGCTAATTTGAATTTATCTGCAAGTTTCTCAGTGTCCACATCTTTTACGTAAGCAACTAAGTGAAAAGATAATGTAGGCAACAAATGAATCCTGACAGTTCGATGTAGACATCTTTAGTATAGATTTTGTCCCAAGAACACTTCAAGCTTTGGCTAAGAAACCAGATATTGATTTTTCAAGGCAGTGCCTGTTAGGGAACTTTCTCAAGTTTTATTTTATGTATAAAAGCTCACTGTCTTTAGAACAGGGTATCAAAAATAGAGTTTGTCTTGTGACTCCTTGACATCTCTTGTTCCCTTCTGCCCCATACCAGTTTCTGTGCTGCATATGTTTAGTTGTGCACTGTTCTCAGAACAGTAATTAAAGCCCAATCTGACTTGTTGCTGAGCAAGATTATAAGGGCTCTGGCTGTCAGCACGGTCAAAGATCAACTATTACCCCATAGAGAGCTTACTGCTTCTTCATAATTTATTCTGCTGAAAACTCCTCTGAGAACAGGACAGACTTTGCAGCTGTTGGTGTTGTTCCTCTCCAGATATAACTCTTTTGTAGAAAGTACAAAATCCAGTTATATATTACAGCTATTTCTGAATTTCTTACTTATACTTGACAATACAAGGGTTTCTTTTTTGTTTAGTTCTGTTTTATTTTTTAAGACATAAACTAGTATTGGATGACATTTACTCATACTTAAAAGTTTTTATGTGCAGGGAAATCAAAGAAACATCACTGATGCTAAACCCACCACTAAAAGACCCTGTCTTCCTTCAGATGCATATAAGTGAAATAGGGTCTGAAAGATCATTTATATGTATAGATTCAATTAAACTGTCATACATTTTTTTGGCACTAACAAAGAATGAACAATAAAGGACCAGGCTGCAAAGAATGTGTACAGTGTAATGTGCAGTCAGTAATTATGAATTGTCTAGTCATTCCTAGTGAAAAGATTCAAGACTGGCATTCTCTGTAAATAAAGAAGCCATAGAATTCCTCAGAGTTGGAAACATGTTATTAAGTCATCAATGGCACATGTTGAAATTATCTTTTTCTGTAGCTTTTCTACAACTTTGTCGTATCATTTTCCATTTAGCCATTGCACATCTACCATTCTTCTCAAGACACAGTTCCAGATTCATTTCCGTCCAAAAAGCATGTAACTTCTACTAACAATCTGAATGAAATAATAAGTCAAACAACCTTCACAAATTTTTTTTTAATTATTATTATTATTAATTTGTTGTACAGGACGATATCAGCTCACCCCTACTCAGGCTTTGCCTGGTGATGCTTTTGTCTTACATCTGAGGAATTTTTCGTTCCAATTTTGATCTGTGAGACATCCATTTACTTATTCATTCTGACAATGACAACTCATGAAGGCACTTTGAAGCAGTGGTTCTCACGGGAAGTGACGCCAGTCATCTCTACGAAGCCTGGATAACTTTAATGCCCTGACAGAGTTCCCAGAGAGCTACACAAACTCCCTTCCCTTACATAAGCTAGAGAATAGTTATGTCTTTCTTTGCATAACTCTTTTTGACAAATTTCAGGATAATCTCCAGTAATCTCCATTACTCTATTCCATTAATCTGATGACAGTGTTCTTTTTTTTTTTTTTTTCACTTTCTGTTTTACTAATTCTTAAGATGCTATGTTTTTCCTTAGTGCAATATACAACCTTATTTTGATGCCTTCGGTACTTTTCCAGCTTTCATATTGTCAGATGAAAATCCATACAGCAAAAATACTGAATTAAGGAAACCAGTAAGGCTATGTAAAACCTATATCTATATCTATATCTATATCTATATCTATATCTATATCTATATCTATATCTATATCTATATCTATATCTATCTATATTTTATAGATATATAATATAATAATAATATAATATAATATATATATATTACTATCCAGAATCCAAGATTTCATCTTTAGTTATCTGAATAAAGATTATGATAAACAATGTGTTTTGTTTGCATTCAAAATGGCAGCAAACTAGGGATGTAAAGTAAATGCATTCTTAATCGAGTTTATGAACTAATCCTGTTGATCATTAATGCATTCAAGGATTCATTTTTGTTCACACTGAAATTTTTATACATTATTACCTTTATTTCATAAAGGCAAATGAAGTTTTAGTTCAAAATATTTATCAAAATTTCAAAACATCACTTTTTGTCAAAATGAAGTTACAAGTCTTGAGCTTTAACATTTTGCTTTGTGCACGTTAGTTCATATTCTTCAGTCACGTTTGACTGTTAAAATATTAGTGCCAGCAACGGCAGAGCTTTGTAAACTAAGTCCTTCCTTCCTTCCTTTTAGCCTGATGAAAGAAGTTGATACTAAAGGTTGTTGTGCCAAATAAGTACAACTAAAGGAGGAAAGAAGTCATAGAAGTAGATACTCTTTTTTTTTTTTTGGGGGGGGGGGGGGGGGGGGGGCTAAATATTAGTATTCTTTTACATATGCTGAAGTGACTGGTATGTACTGGAAAGGAAAAAAAAAGAACACGAAAACATTTTCATTGCTGTTAAAAACTATTCTAAAAAAAACCTCTTTTACATCTGATATACAAAGGAAGTTAAAGGAAGAGGCAATTGGATATTTGAGGTTGAAACTTCCAGAAAAACTAGCTTACTGGCTTAAACATTCATTTGAAATAGAGTCCTTGAATGTGAAGAAATGTTACTCTTTAACCTTCTCACACAGATAATCTGAGCTCCACGGAATTTATTATGTATAACTGTTTTGAATGAGGTCTTAAAAATAGGTCCTGCAGGATAATTTTGTTTGTTGTAATGTTTAATTTATGCATCTCTCTTTTTTTTTTTAATTATTATTGAATTATGGCATTTCAAATGAGAGCTAGCTATTTTTATTACTTTTTTAATTTCATTACCAAGTTGTACAGGTTTCAGAACAACTTTTCCGAGGAAGAGTTTTCACACAGTATCCTTATAAGGATTTTCATTCCTGTGTGATTGGGCCAAATTATCTGTTTACTTGTTATCCACCTGTGTATGCCAGTTGTCAGTTACAGAACTCTTATCACACACAGAGCCCACGTTTCATTTGTCTACTGTTTTTAGGTTTGAACAAAATTGCCAGTATTAAAACAGTTGTGCCTCATTCTAGTGAAACACTTTAATCATATAAAAGAATTTTACAAAATATTTTCATGTTTCAGGTATGCTAATCAGATTACTGTGTCATTAAGATTCAGTGTTGCACTAAGAAGCTTTGTCTGAAAAATATTTATGAGATTCATAAAGCTGTTATTCATGGTCATGCTCTGTGCAATTGGAGACAGAAGAGGAGAAGAAACTTCTTTGTTGATGGTATTTGTTATTGGCTGGGGAATTTTCCCCCAAGCAGTACTCTAATAATTTTGCTCAGATTGTGGGTATTTCTGTGTGACCAGGTTGCAGGCTACATAGTGAGTCTCTAATCCCTGAAGCAATGTGAGGTCAAGCATTTCCCTGCTTATTTAGTAAGCAGGAGGCAGTGAAGAACATTCTAAAATCCAGTTGCCTGGTGTTTTCAGTGTTTGGTTTTCGTGAAGAACACAAATATTAAAGTATTACCCAATATCACATTTAAAATATTTCTTTTAATAGAAAATTATGGCCTTATTTTAACATAGTATTTGAACATACGCATTTAGAGTTTGGGACAAATTTAATCCTTCTACAGAAATTAATTTCCTCTGTCACAATTGCCCTGTGTCTTACAGGATAATTGTAAGTCACTGTTCAAGTAAGTGTACCCTTCAACTCTATTGTTTGATGAAATAATTCAGAAATGATAATGCATTCGACATAAAAGACGCTGTGTTGTGGCAAAAAAAATCTTGGGACAGACAAGATAAATCCAAGAGTAGACTATATATCTGGTAAAACTGTAAAGAAAATGCCATGATTTTGTCTGATAAATGAAACAAATTAACTGAGTGCACTGACAATTGCAATTTTCAATATTTTTTTATTTTAAAAGACCTGCTGCATCCCATCACTAAACTGTGCCCTTTACCACGATACATCCATAGATCTCTAAAGTACCTCAAGGGATGGGGACTCCACCACTTTCCTAGGCATTCCATTGCAGTGCTTGATCACCCTCTCTGTGAATATATTCTTCCTAATGTCCAATCTAATCCTCCCCTGGCATAATTTGAGATCATTTGCATGCATCCAGTCACTTGTCACCTGATAAAAGTGACTGATACCATTCTTGCTGTAATCTTACAGGTTGTTTCAGAGAGCAGTGAGGGTAATGAGGCCAAATGGAAATCCCACAGCATTTGCTGTCACATTCAGCTATAAGCCTGAGGGAGTTGGCCAGGGCTGTTGTACAGGGACTGGCTGGGCATCAGACAGCAGTCGGTGAGCAATTGTGTCATACATCACTTGTTTTGTATATTCTTATTCTTCTTATATTCTCTTCGTCTTCTCTTTTACTAAACTGACTTCATCTCAACCCACAAGTTTTAACATTTTTCCAGTTCTCTCTTCTAACTTCAAATTCCTCTGAAATAAATACTTAAGATATTCCTATATCCTTAAATTAAAATCACTATTCTGTCCAAGTGAGCATCCTCTACTGGTTTTTCTGTATTATTACAAACTGAGTAACATTTCTTAAAATAATGTTTTTTAAAGAACTTGTTTGTTATTAACCATAACAGCTGGCATTACTGTGGTTATTATATGACACATTTGTTCATCCCATCTAGGTTGATGACTTAGCAAAGAACTTGTTAAAAAGATCTCCTGAGGAGGATTTAACACAGATCTGATGTCATTTATTTCTGTTTTCAGGAGACAGACACACTGATAGAGGATTGTATGAAATCTTATGCTCCCTCTTCCTTTACTGCTTACAATCTGGGATATGTCACTTGCCCAGACTCTCATCTTGGTAATTTTCATGAGCACTAAAGTAATTCTAACTATAAAATTCAAAAAGGTTTGCATGGGACAAGAGCAGATACAGCAAAGCAAAGGATGACTTTGACTGGAAAAAAATAATGTTTGTTGTTCTGTCACATACCCTGTTCCTTCAGACTGTTTACCCTTAACAGTACTGAAAACACTTCTTGTAGTAGTTACTGACTGTTCCATTCTAATTTTATATCTGAAGCTCAGTGCCAATGAGATTCATTTTCTTTCTTCAACTGTTATAGAAAAGGTGCTACACCCTGCCTCTGGCAAAGCTTGAATCTAAGAAGATAATCTTATTAGAGACATGTTTTATGTGCTCATTCTCTGGATTCTGGTGGCATATAATAATACCTCCTCTTTAAAGTTATATATATGAATACATATATGTTCATGTTTCATTTTTAAGCATTGGATTTGGTGCTGTGTCATAGTTAGAAGTGAAAGAGCTGTATGAGGAGTTCTGCTGTTAGATGGAATTCTGTTTCTCATGTAGGAAATGGGACCATCCAAAGGAAACACCTGCTATGTCTCAAACACCCACACTTCTGCTCGGCAATATTGTTCCACTATTTCCCACATTTCCAGCTAGTAGAACACCCAGCTGCACTTCAAGGTCAAGACTTAACTAAGATTCAAAACTTGTTATTGAAGTGTAGTTAAGACATGACTGGGCAAGCATGCCAACATTTAACATCACATCAAAAGAAAGTGACAGCACATGCAAAGATGTCACTTCAATAGGATGAAGAAACAACTGTAACTAGATGGATTCCTTTTGAAATGTACTATTCATAGACATGCAAGCCAGAAGTACTTGAGCTATTACCACAGATAAATAGTGACTAAATCATCAGTAGTCAGTCATTACTTCTTTGGAAGGCCGTTATTATAGACAAGACAATAGCTTTCTTACATGTGTTTCCACAAGCTCTTTTCAAAAGGAAGCTACTCTTTTTCTTCATTATAAAAGACATTTGCCTCTACATGTCATGGTTTATTCCAGGTAAAAAGATGTAAAAAATAATACAGAATTAGCAGAGAACAAATATTGATATAATTTTACAATGGAGGGAAAACAAAAAAACAAAAAAACCCACCATAATAATTGATCTAAAGTAAATATCTACATTGAAGTTTTGTGCTGTAGCCCAATTATCTAAAAGTCTGAAATGTAAAGTTAAAAAGAAAAGCAAAGTCTCTTGGAGGTTTCCTGGAGATTCTGTCGCAACTGCAAAACCTGCCTGAGCAGGTTTGTTCTTCCTCTGTTTTCCTTTTTGAATCAGAGCTTTACTGATACAAGGAGAATGAAAAGATTTTGAATTGCATAATTTCTGTGGGGAATCCCTTCTTACATCCTTACTCATGTGAAATGATTCTGTTACTATAAAGTTTTACTTTAAAAACACATATTCATTCAATCAATCACATTCTGTGAAACATTTAATTTTCAGTTAATGTATTTTCCATGGGTAAAACACTTTCAAAAAATTTCTGAATTCTTCTCCATATGAAAAGTACAAAACTGTCTAATTTATGCTACTTGTAGGTATTCTTCTGGACCTGCAACTTCTACCACAAACAAAGAGGCGGCTGGAGGGAGACCTTATTACTCTCTTCCAGTACCTGAAAGGTGCTTACAGTGAGAGCGGGGTAGGTCTCTTCTCACTGGTGACAGGTGACAAGACGAGGGGATATGGCCTCAAGTTGCACCAAGGCAAGTTTAGGTTGGATGTTAGGAAACACTTCTTTGCAGAAAGGGTGGTTAAACACCGGAATAGGCTCCCCGGGGAGGTGGTTGAGTCACCATCCCTGGATGTGTTTAAGAGCCGTTTGGATGTGGTGCTCAGAGATATGATTTAGCAGAGGGTGGTTAGAGTTAGGCTACTATGATTAGGCTGCAGTTGGACTTGATGATCCTTGAGGTCCCTTTCAACCTGAGTAATCCTATGATTATATGAAACTCATACATGGAAAGATTGCCATAACTGCATCAGTTTCAGTAAAGTTGTATTTATCAGAGGTGAACTATGATCAGAAGTTTTTACAAACATTTTATCCTACAAGATGTTTCTTACACTGATGTTATCATGCCATGTTTTTGTACTGGATTATGTTTCATCATCTTTTCAGTGACTGCATTTATTATCTGTTCACTGTCTATATGTGCTGCATATGGAAAACTAATGAAACTTTAATGATAAAGCCTGTAAAGTATTCCTGTAAAAGTATTGAGAGTTGAATTATCAGCCTACACAATATATTGGTGTGATTCTTTCAAAAGCAGTGAAGTATCACATCTTTAGAGACCTTATTTTGGTGTCTTTCCTGTATCTTTGGCTATGTCAGAGAACAAGAACAACATGGGTGGGATTCATGAGATCAAATCTACAATGCTGCCTAAAATAGGACAGGTAAATCACACCTGTGAGTATCTCTTGTTGCATTTAGAGAATCTATATTTATACCATGGGTGCTTTAAGTTACATAAAGCTAACCTTACTTTTGGTAATGTCTTATATTCAGTATACATCTTGCTTGCCTTCCTCATGGAGCCAAGAATCCAGTATTCTTGGTTTCTTGATCACTCTATTTGTAAAAGAAAAAGAGGAGTCTCCATTCAAATTCAGTATCCTTTTTCTTACTCCATATCATTTTGAAAGAAAAACTAAAATCAGGTATGAGTTATTTCCTCTCTAATATAGGAGAGGGGAAATGCACATTTATGGTGAATGTACTCAGGCACTGTAGTTTCATATGAATGTTTGCCATTCTTTCAGCGGGCAAAGTCTCTCAACTTAAATGGAAGAATACAGAATCTAAGCATAGTAAAGTGTTTCAAAATGTAAAATCCAGGTTCATGCCGATCTCTATACAATCTGAGGCATGACTTTCTATCTGGAAGACAGAGATGACACAAATATCCTGGTTTCAACTGGTTAATTTAGAACAAAGCTTATTATGAATCTCAGCCCAAGATGCTACCCTATTTCTAGGTAAAACAGGCACTTGTAACTGTGCATTCAGCCATGAAATCTGTTACTTATTATTTTCTTGCATATGTCTTTTCATTTCCAGTAAGGAACTCAAAACTCTCAGGTGCCAAACATCAGCAAGAATCCCTGCCTAACTGATGGCCTGATGACACATTTGTTAATGGCGAAAAAGCAGAAACCCCAACTGATGAACTTCTAGGCTTGGGGGTATTGTCTAAAATTTTCTTTCTTTTTTTCCTGCGATGAAATTATTGTATCCGAGTATTTGAAGCACACCAATAATTTCTTAGGTAGAGGACTAATTAACATGTTCTCAACGCAATATATTATGTGCAGTGAAAAGCTTAACTATAACATAGTGCAGGAATATAAATTCAAAGGAAGTCTGAAATATTTAGCATTCAGTGAACTTCTTTCTACAAGGATTGAGAAGGGTATTAGCTCATCTCTAACATAAACACTTGTACTTAGAGTCCTTTTATAGGAATACACTTGTTAATGTTATTTAGGCCAATCAGGAAATATCAGACCAAATATTTATGTCACAAATTTTGGAGCCATTTATATCCCTTAATTGTATGTATTTTTAGCACATTGAAAACAATGATTAAAGAACAAGATTTCATAGTCTATCATAGGTAAAGTAAGAAGCAGGCAAAAGGGACTAGTGTAATAACTGAAGCCAAAGGCCTGTTGCAGGTTGTGTAGAAGGCATGATCTCAGAGCTTGCCTTTACCTTAATAACCAAGACTGCCTTTCCTTATTTTTCAGGCTTCTCTGCATTACATTACATCAGGTGATCTGCCCCACTCCTTGCTGCCTGCAATAAATTCCAGAGACTTTTACAACAATTGCCTTCTTTTCCAAAAACTTTTGACTATTCCTAAAATAGCTTGAAATCCTTATCAAGGATATTAGCAGTCTTCAGTTTTAGCAACATTTAACATTTGACCCATACTTATCAATATGTATTGTAAACCTTTTTAGACTTGTCAACAGAAGCTATAGTTGAAATGTAGGTAGATATAAATATAACTTCATAACCTGTTTCCCATGGTCCACCCATGAGCAACTTGTTTGAGGTTTGTGGCTTCTTCCTCAGAGAAAACTCCTTCATTGTCTTCAAAGAATGATTGATTCAGTAAGTTGATCTGAGCACAGAAGTCACAGGAGAGGTCTCTGCCCCAGTATTGTGACCTGGAAGAATGATGATAGGTTATCACTTTTCTTTTGTTGCGGTGAATTCAGCTCATGGGTATGATACAGATAAACATCTAACAGGAACAGTACATTTTATACTGCTCTCAGACATGGCAGGCAGAAAAATCCTTGAGATTATTGTGAACCATACACTAGAAGTCCTCCATGCTTCTTAGGCACTTATGTCATATTTGAAGAATATGTCAAATATGACACATTCAATCAAGCTTTTACAGAACAGATGAGCATTTGAGTTTTGGTCTAGGCTTTGAATAGTGAACATTAATTGTTAAGAAAATTATAATTTATGTAGTGGAGTGAATGAATACAAACATACCCTTTGTCTTTTATCTTTCATTGGAAACATGGTCAAGCTTAATGATTGCTATAATAAATAAACAAATACACACATTAACCCTTTTAATAAGAATTTGAACTTCTGAATATCTGCTTGGATAGACTTCTCCCACCTTGTTCCCTTTTCCCGTTCCTTTATTTCTATTTGTTACCAGCCTGAACAAATGATATCTCGTTTCTCTGACTGTAATCTGTTGTTTTATAGTTCAGTGCAGATATATTTAAAACCTACTTTCAATTATTCTTTTTCATTCATAGTTTAAAGTCTACACGAAGGCCGGTGTCTGAGTTACACAATGAATGAATACAGCCTCCTGATCTTTGCCTTTACAATGCCCTTTTGTTCTGTAAGTTTCCAAGTGCAAAGAGTAAGGAGGTTCAGTAAACAAAAACCTCTTTGCACTTCTTAGGAGAGCTAAGTACTCTGCCTGTAGAGTCAGCAACTTCCAATTGACTTTCAAATAATCTGAAATATATGAGTTCCTTCCACAAAATGAAAATTCTGGCTGGGGTGATGAATGTTCTCATTCCTTACTTTCTGATTCACAACAATGTGAGAAAGCCACCTGCCTAGAGGGGGTTTACCACTTTTAAAAAAGTGGGGATTATCTCAACCAGTGCATGCACTATGGACTGCTCGTTTCAGTCTACCTATTTTCTTCGTAATATTGTAAAGCAAAAGTTCTGTAACAGATTAAAAGTGAGATATAATCTAATTCTCACGTGTTCAGTTCTGATAGTATTTTCTAGGACTGTGCAGAAATAGAGCAAACTTGGAGGGATTATGGAAAAAGTATAAGAGATGCTCCTCATAGACTAGGATTTGTTTTTCTGGATTTAAATGTCAAGGAGGGCAGAGGCTATATAAGAACGTGACACAATTAAATGGCTCACCCATTGTGCACTTAGGAAAATTTGAAGAAACTTCTGAACTGTGAAGCTTGATGCAGAAGGAGATTGGTAAGTCTGATGCTGCAGCCTAGGCTTTGGCTGATGCAAGAATTTCAGAGTCACGCCTTAAAATCATTTTGATATATCAATTACAGATAAAAGTAATTAATGGGTTAATCTTCTACCTGTACAATCCCCCATTATACACACTGTTATATGGTTCTAAATAAAACAGATGTCCAAAATCCACATGCTTATAAGATCACTGAGATGAGCCAAAAGGTATACAGTGCTGTTCAGTTCATAACACAGAAGCCTTGAAAGGAATTTGGATACTAATAACTGACCTAAAGAAGTGACTGTTTATTCCAGTCATTTACAAACACTGGGAATTGTGCAACGCTCTGACATCATTTCTGCTAGCAGCTGGAAACCTTTGCTGAACATCTGTCTGAAGTGCTGTTCTCATAATTCAGCTGCCAAAAATGGCTGAGTAAATTACAATATTCTGATTTTTATTTCTTAATAAAGTTTTCTGTCCTTTCTGAGGACAAAATACTTCTATGAAAACTCAACAGTCTTTTGTGCCATTTGCAGAGCTTTTAGTTACATTTTGTCTTATGAAAATATAGAATACTAAGATTTTTCAGTCTGTCAGAAGTTTCATTAGATTCGTTTACACTAGCTTTTATTTGCCATTGGCAGATTGCTTTGAAATGGTTGCTTACTCCTATCGAAAGTGGGGCAGCTGTAATGAGAAGACGTACTTCTGAAAAGGCAAAAACACTGTGGGGACTACTATTTAACTTTAGCTTTCATTGAAATAAAGGATCACCAACACCCCAAACTATGAAAAGAGTGAAAAAAAGTGTTTAGCCTTTTCATTGTACCTATAAGTATAGGTATAAAAATAAAGTGGTTAACCTGGGTTTGCTATGATTATGTACACTTTCAGACTGCCTCCATTGCACTTGGCAACTGAATACAGCATGGGACAGCATGAGAGACAATCTGATTTTCTCAATGTAGAACAAAGAACTCTAGTTCTGAACTCACTGTATCTACGTCTTTACCTGTTAGCACTGGGTTTAATTTCTCTTAATGCTTTTCAAAATAGGTTAACTGAATTGCACTCTGCTTCTGCTAATTGACTTGAACAGATTTTACTGCTCTGTACTTAGATGTTCCTTTTATTTAGGTTCCTAAACTAGAAGCACATAATTCCGATCTCTTTACATTTTAGTTCATTTGTAAAGTAAGGAATGTTATGATTTGATAGACATTCCTTGGGATGGATACTTTTATGTGTTGAATTGCATGTATAGAAATTTCATTTCAGCCTCATTTAAGGGGTAACAAGTATTTAGTTGTTTCTTCAAAATGAATGACCGCTGAATTGTGAACGGGTACACAGGACAGTAAACTAATATCTTTACAACCTCCTCTTACTTTCTTCTGCAAGGCTTTATGTGTTGGGAATTACTAATTTATTTATAAGTAATACAGAATTTTCACAGTAATTTTTGTAGCTTCCATAAAAGCTCGTTTTTTTAATTGATTCCATCCTCAATCATCCTGTCTTTAACACAGTATCCAGAAAAATTATACTATGTAAAGTGAATATAAGCAACAGCAGAACTGGGATTTGAGATACATCCCTCTCTCCACTGGTGACAACTGAAACTTCTGGCAGCTGGAAGAGTCGTGTAGTTCCTACATTGGAAAGAGACTTAAGCTCTTAACAGAATGTCCTGCTCCATGTAATTGGTTATCTATACATCCCAACCCAATTGCTTTTTTAAAATAAATTTGTCATTTGTAGGTCTTGTTAAGTCCACTCTGCCAAATAAGCCATTAAGTCATTGGTCCACGTAGTTTATTAAAGTGCTTTTTGTGAACAGGGAATTCATCTGTGAAGATATCATCTTTCCCAAGGAAGTTAGGAAGAAGTTTGCCAAAAAGTAACTAAAGTTAAAAAATCAACAGATATCCGTTTCTTTGTTGTTTGTCTAAAAGAAATTTCTGAACAGATGTGAGATGGAAGCATGCAGAAAACCTCTGGTAAAATGCTGAGTGAAGGGTATCTGCATGGTGAATTCTAGCTCAAAAATGAAAATCAGTCAAAATTGAATGCAAAACAAACAAAACGCACAAAAAAACCACTCTATACTGTTAAAAACAAACAAAACCTCTAGTACATAATTATATGGCAAAACCAAGATCCAGAAGAGCATTCAGCCCTCATGACTGTTACAAGTTGAAGACTCAGTTTCCACACCTCAGCAGTTACCTCACATTCTATATGTCTATTTTCGATGTGTCTTGTGAGCTTTTTCAAATATATGCATCTTGGGAGTGCAAGGGCAGCTCAGCACAAGCAGTTCATGCTTACGTCTCAGGATACACCTTGATATGTATCCTACAACTGTCTTGATGAATAGGTCTCATCTCTAGCTGCTCATAGTCTGCATCATGTTTAGTACCAAAACGAGTCTTTGCAACATATTGGGTAATCATCCTCTTCTTTACTCAAAAACTAGCTCAGATAGATGCCATTTCACAATCAACCTAGGTCAATATAAGTTTGCACTGCAACACTGATGAAAATACTGATTTTCCCTTAACACTGGCCATATATTGTCACTCTTCTATGTCAGCAACTGTGTGATTTTGTATCAGTTTGATAGCTCCATGATCAGTGCGTGGCTTAGTTCTCAACCAGAAAGGGTTCCTCTTCCAATTGTCAAATGCATATTAAGTCATTTTGGCCAGCATAGTAGGAGAAGATGAGTTGCATATTTGGGGTGATGAGTTGTGCAGACAGGTTTCCACCACATATATTCCCTTGCATAAAGGAGGAATAAAAAGTTGATAGAGCAGAGCTGATGAATCTCTGAAACAAGAAAATAAATAAATAAATAAATAAAAATCACATTTTTTCTTAGAGTCTATATTTGTAGACACTCTAGATGCAATAAGCTGAATCAGCAGGAGTCTCATGCGTGGCATGGATGTTACTGGATTCAAAATTTATATTTCTTAAGGCATGATTACTACATAAAGAAATTATTAAGAATTCTTAACCATTTATTGAAGTATTGGGCATTATAACACAGTTGAGGAAAATTACCATCAGTTATATTTCAACCTCAATAAATTTAAACAAAAAGAATATCAAATACACTTTATCTTTTATACACAGAAGAACATATAAACTAATAACAAGAAACAGATCATGACCGTCATAAGGAATTCATCTCATTTAGAGTTAATAGAATACAATCAAATATAAATAATTTGAAATATGAGTGTAATGTTGACTTTGGTATGATAAAGACTGGCTTAGCTTTATAAAGCAATTGAACCGACTTTTGTTTTATGTCTTACTGAACATCTCAGAGGCATTAGAAATGTTTGATAATGTAAATATTAAATGATTATTATTACTTGTAACTAAACAAGTATCTGAATTTAATTGTAACATCCTCGCAGTTTAGGAAGGATGGATTTTACAAAGATTCACTTATCAAAATAAGATTTTTTTGGCATAACGCCAATCATTATTCCCGTCACCTCAGTTCAGCCAACTCTTCAATTTCAGCTGATTCATTTTAGGAAAAAGTGTTCGAAGATACACTGAATTCATGCAGTTTATCAGTGAAATGATTAGCAACTTTTTTTTTTTCCCAGAGTGGTAAGAGAAGTAAAATTGAAAACTGAAGAAGGAAAATGGGAAAGAAAAAAATATGAAAATGGAAATGGAAGGGAAAATAATAAGATAAAGACAAAAGGGAGAAGGAAAGAGAAAAGGGGGGAAGAACAATTGTTCATGTTGCTAATGTACCAGTAAGAGCTCTGAACCTACAGATTATCATGAGACTATTTTTAAACAATGCAGAACCAGTATCTACAAGAGGAAGTCCAACAGGGAGAATACAGTTGAGTATCTTCTATATTTATATGGAAACATAGACTTTAGATCTGTAAAGGTCTGAAATTTGAGTAATTTTTGCTCAAAAGTTGATCAATAAACAGTTTTTTTAAAATCTGTTTGAAACCAATTTTAAATATATATATCTTGAGTTGTGCTGAAAAACGGCACTAAACATTTGTATTCCTGTGTTTATGTGTGTGATAGAAGGGAAGATAAAAGGAAAATAGAAGGAAAAAACAGAGGAAAATGTTTTCTCGCACTTATTTAGTTGCCCTTGAAAACAAAAGCTTCGTTATTCTGCAGATTTTTAACTACTATTCATAAATAAGCACTGCTTAAGGTATCAGATTCTCCTGGTCCATTCAGTTTATCTTCCTTTTCCTTACATGTTAGGTACAACTTAGTAAATGAAGTTATTCTTCTTAGAATACAAACTAGACTAAATATGACTCCTGTCATAGTAGTTCTAATGGTCACGTGAACTGTGCATCTCCTCAGAGAGAACTGATAGGATCCTTAGCTTTCATTGAAGTGTGGTGTGCATGGTCAAATGTCTCAAAGGACTTAACACAGTGCATCAGAAAATTGCAGTATGAAATGGCAAACATAGTGCCATTTTCAAGTACACTGGTTTTATTGTTACAGGATAGAAAACACTTCATAAATTTGCTTGCATGTTCTGCTTCTGGTTGCAAGTATTCTTCTAATGACTTCAGGAGGGATAGAGCATGGGCCCCTGTCACAGGACTGGTGGCACGGTTTCTCTGGCAGGACTACTAACACATGAAGTAAAATAAGGTCAATGACTTTTGCTAAGGAGTGGAGACCAAGGCATTAGCCACTTGTTTAAATGTTATAGGAAAGACACTCCTGGAAGCCTGAAAAAAGAAAGGAACTGGATGCCATTTGCTTTGAGAGCTGTCAGACTCTTTTCCTGTCTTTCCTTTCTCTTTCACTGTTGTGCCTGAGTTGCCAGTTGGATCAGCAGAGTAATTAGCAGTGACACAAAGCCTGTGAAAGTAGCCAAGTCCTTCTTAAACTCTCCTGATGTGTTGCGAAGAGACGACACAGTCAGGCATGGAAAGTTACTTCCTGCACTTAATATCTGGTCAGTCATATGAAATGTTCACATGAAAGGAGGAATAACAACTCTTAGAAATAAATGTGACAGAACAGAACAGGTTTCCCTCTAATTTGGCAACTTGCTGCTAATCTTCGAATCCTCCTAATTGAAAAAATCATAGTAATATATTTATAATACTTAACTTCCAAGACTACACAGGGTTTGGACATTCTCTAAATAAAATGTAAATCATCAGGATAACTAGCACCTGCAGTTTTGCAAGCTTATTCAGGTGCTATGCAGATAGCTTGGCTTGTTCTTTAGAACATCACTAAGCCATTTGCACCAGCCACAAGTTTTAACATTATTTGCTGAAGCAAAAAATAGAAGAAGACCACAGGACAAGGCACCCAAAAGGAAAGATCCTTTCTCAGATCTTAATGAAAATTAGTGGAAAATTGAAAGAACAGAATTTGTTTCAGTAACACTGACAGTTCTAACACCAGTTAGACAGTTCTAACACTAACACTGGCAGCTCACAGTAACTGACCTCGTAGTTCAGAGCAGGGAAGAAGCAGGAACAGGATCTCCCTAACGATCTCTGTGTACAATCAGACCCAAAGCAGTAATGTTAACATTCAAATGAATAGATCAGGATGGCTGTGGATCAGAAACAGATATCCACAAAAATGTGAAGATGGTTTCTACAGCTATTAGCTGAGGCCTAGAGTTAAAACATTTGTCAGAGGCTACACAGTTGCTTAGAATGCTGGTTATCTATGCACCACCTTCTCTCTGCGTAAATTCATCTCACTTTTCAGATAGACTAAAATGGCCTTCATTTTGGCATTAAAATGACAATGAATTGTAATTAAAACATCACTTAAGGGTGTTAAGCATGAAATAGATTAAGCTGAATATGCAGAAATATAAAACCCTAAAGCAGTCTAATCTTATTTCAGTCTGAATGGGCCTTAAAGAAATAGAAAGTTTCTTCAGATTACTGACAGTGTATTGACATAAAGTTTAGAGACTTTTTTTTTTCCTTTAAAGCATGTGTTTTCCAATATTTGGGTTTCCTGGGCTGCACTGAGCGAAGAGAAATTGTCTTGGGTTGCATATAAAATATATAATATAGTTTTGTTACTTATATACATTAATTTATTTTATTTTTTATTCAATAAAAAAAAAATAAAACAAAAAACAGAGGGCATCAAAAACATATAATTAGCAGATTGGACCCGTAGTTTAAAGAGTCAAGAAACTTAAAATCCTAAAAGCTGACATCAGGAAATAGTAACAGTGATAGATACTTCGGTCATTTTATGCTTCTGGTAGAGATCAAGATTACGTGTTGTCAGGTGCTGAGAGGGAGGAAAATAATTCTACTGAAAAAAAAGGGGAATCTTCATTTACTGGGATTGGTTTAGGCATAGTGTTGAATTTTTTTCTTAGTGAAATCTAAATTCCTCGTGATAGCACACTGATCTGATTCCTTCATTATTAATGTAATAATTACATTATTTATAAACAAGTCAAATCAGTAGTCCTTGATTGTAATTATATAGAAGGATCTGGTGACTTTGAGTTAAATCATTATTTTGGGACTTGCAGATCATAGGCCAAAGTCCTGTTCAAACAGTGATTCCTTATAGATAATAAGATACCATAAACATGAAGTAGGACATAAAACCTACAAAGACAGGTGTACATGGAAACTCTGTAGCTCCTGTAAGTCAAGGCCTGTCTGCCTTTACTACTGATGCCACTTACCTGAACCTAGAACTGGTGTTTATAACTTTATCCAAAAAATCAAGTGGCAAAATGCAAATGGGCCACAAAAGGCTATGTGCTTCTTGATTCTACTCTTACAAATGTTGTAAATGTCTTTCCTTTTGTGTTACCACCAGCGAAGTTTTGAGTCACCCAGAGTACCAAAAAGACCTTTTGCTATCTGAGACTACCACCAAGAGCTCACAAGGGATAGATTTGCATCACGTAGGTATATGAGAGCTAGCAACATTTAGACTTGGAGTTCAGATGTCAGAGCTGAAAGACCCACGTTTGCTTTTCTTTTTGTCTGTTTTTCATTGTACTGTGTCAACTCCCCTTTAATTTCCTTATCATAGTTTCCATAGTTGTTCATGCTTATCATCTTTTCTTTGGAAGAATCCATTTTCAGACAACAATATGATATATTCTGCTTACTTACATTTTTTTTTTTTTAAATGTGTGGGGAAAAAATCTTGATTCTTCAGATCTACTCCAATTTCAGCAGAGCTTGAGGTACAACTTCCATACATTCTGTAGCAGATATAAAATCTTAGAATCACCAAGATTGGAAAAGACCTCTAAGATCATCCATTCCAACCATCCACATACCACCAGTATTTCTCCACTAAACCACATCCCTAAGTGCAATTTCTAAACATTTCTCGAACACCTCCAGGGCAATGACTCAATTGTTTCCCTGGGCAGACACTTCCAATGCCAGACCACTCTTTCAGAGAATAAATTGTTTGTAACATCTAACCTGAAAATCTGTAATACAGATTGAGATGATTGTACTTGCAAATCTGTGAAAAAGACAGGCAGAACTAGTAGAAAACACAGGTCTCTCCACTAGATAGAAGTAAATGAATATTAGGTTGTTACTTACGTGGGGAGCAATACAAAATTGTAAGTGAAGTAGAAAGAATTAAGAAATACCCCAGGAAGAAAATAGATGGGGTGGGAGAAGGAGACTGAGAACAGTAGCTCTGAAAATATAGGGCAAAGAATGATACATATAGCACTTCAAAGACCCAGGACAGGAGGAACAATGCCAACTTATTTTAATACAGTATGAGAGTATATAGTGGAAATAACCCGTTATGGATAATTAGGGGCAGAACCATGGAGATCCTCCAGCTGTTTCTCACCATCCTTCTGATGCAAAGCAGATGGACCTTTCTTTGTAGCAGCTGGCTCTGACAGGTTTAGAGCACCTTTATGTCACTGGTGCAGATCAACTTCTGGCTTTTACTTTCTCCTAATTACCTTTTTGAATGACATAAATGATCCATGCTTTGATGTCACAGTTCTTGATGGGACCAAAAATAATAAAATTATAACATAGTAATGCCTGAGTGTCTTATTTTTAATTTTGTTTCATTTTTTTAACAGTCTTCCACTGGGTGACCACAGATCTTTAGTGAGAAAGGAGAAGAGAAATGGTAACAATTAAAAAATGATTGAAGACATGTTACTCTATAAAACAGTCAAGGGCAATTTTAGGCAAGATTTTATCTGCAAAATGATCAACTGTGTGCATGCAGTGTGGAGCACTTTGAAGAAACAAATTCAAATAACTGTTTTTTAGAAATAACCTGGTTTTGTTGTTTTATTGAGTAACCGATGCAAACATCCTAGCTTAAATGTTTGTTACTTATTTGAATGTATTTATTTTAAACTTCTGTTCTAGAATCAGTTGCTCAAGCCAAGGTCATTCTGAGGCAAGTTCCATGTGAGGAAGTCCCAAGTTAATTCTAAATGTCAAACAGAATCACAATGTTGAGAGACTGGACAAGCAAATGCAACTTTGGAAAATGTTTTCCTGAGCAATTAACTGCAAAACTGCCATGGAAAGATCTTGACAAGTATCCCTGACCCAATCTTTCCAGATGCTGTGTCATTTTTTTCTCTGATAGTGTCTGCACTACAAAATGCAAGAGGGCCAGGAAGAGAGTTCAAGAACTTTACCCTGTTATGCATCTGTTAGGCTGCACCTCGTTCTGCACGAAACAAGACAAATCTTGCCAAATTTCCAAGATGGATCTGTTCTGCCAGAGATGGCTCCAAAGCACTGGGATGTGTGTCTATTGATGCCGCTTAGGATCAGAGCAAGGAACTGGTCTCTGAGAGTTATTTGCTTAGCAGCATTGTTATAAGCAAGGGGATCAAGATTCACTCTGGGAATAATGATGAATATAAGCTTATCATAACAGAATGGTGATGCAGATCTTTTCTTGTATCATCTACCACACAAAAGATAAACATAAGTTAATATGTCTGACAACTCTCTTGCTTAAGACTCCTCTAGTTTAAGCCCTTTCACCACCAACTGGGATGATTATATCCTTTTGAGGGGAGAGAGAAAAGAGTCTGTGTACTTCGTCAATGAGGTAATGGAGACTAAAAGAAAAATGGGAAGAAGTCATTTTCCAAAAATCAGTTTTTTTGGCCCTGACCCAGTTAACAGACAGCAGTTTCCCTTCTGTTTTGCTGCTAGTTCTCAAAGCGAAGTAATTGAAGCAAGAAAGGCCTCGGGACTCTTAGAGGGATCATAGGATTCAATTCACCGGTGAATTTGTCCAGTTAGAAACTTAAGCAATTTGAGTCTCATATAGTCCAGTAGCTTGAGTGCTTGGTTAATGGCAGCTACCGTGGCAAATTTCTTTGCTGTCTCAGTTGTTTTTTTTCTTGTTTTTTTGGGGGGTTGCATTTTGTTTTTTTTTGCTTAAATTGGTGATGCGTCTAACTCCTCCACAGTTGAAAATGCTTAAATGGCTAACATCTGGCTTCATCTTCTGAACGAATGCACCAGCCAAGTTCTCAGTTCCCTGTTTCAGAGGAGACTGGTGGATATAAGATGCATTTCTGTGTTCTTTCTTTAAACTTTCAGCAGTTATCATGATCATTTACATAACATTTAACCACTGTTTGCATGGCAATTGTGTCCCCGAGGGTCGCTTTGTGTAAACACAATGTGTGTCACAGTCTTGGAACGGAGAAGAGAAAAACAGCTTTTTCCCTTCATGCAGATAACCGTCTCCATAGTAGCTCTGCAGCTGCTTGGAGTATCTGTTGCGGTCAGCAGCAACTGGTACTACTATTAGCTAAGGAGTAAAATTGTAAATCTATAGGGATGCGGTTATATGAGACAAGCTGAGCCTGTGTAACAGCTTACTGCTGGCGAGAGGAACAGTCTTGTTTCTTCCTCAACAGCTTTTTAACTTGTTTCTTATTCTCATCTGCTCTCTTTCCTCCTTTTTGCACTCTCAGGCACTTCAGACTTTTGGGCTATATATTTTCTAGTAAATTATATTTGCCTGAACCATATTCTGGCCAAGACACAACTTCCTTCCCATTTGTCACTCTGTGGAACCTTCTAGCATTTGGTGGCCTCATGAAAGCTGCCTGCGGGGAATGGTTTGGTGATTCTGCAGCTGCATCTGGGATTTGTTGGAGGAAAGGTAGTTAACCTGGGCCAGAACCATGTCAGAATCATTATAACAATTTAGTGTGGACAGTGTGAACAATTCAGTTTCAGAGGCTGGGAGCGTTTCTTGGTACTGTTTAATATATTACAATTGCTGTAACACGGTGAGCCCATTCCTCTCAGAGAAGCAGTGGGAAACCAGCTGAGCCAGAGGGGAAGAAGAAAATGTATTTTGACAGGCTAGTGAGTTACATGAGCTCCACGTGGATCACAGAAAGGGTGAGGGTGAGGGCAAAAGTACATAACCAAGAGCAGAGAGGGAGAGGTGGAAAAGAAAGCAAACTTCAGCGCTGAAGTTTGACTTCTTCAGTATCAGTTCTGGCTGCCTTGTCTAACAGCACTCTCTTTAATGGTATAATTATATGTATAAAGATACCTAGGGATGGATTTCTTGTCTTGCAGGGAGGTTGACTTAAGAGATCTACAGCCCAAGGCCAACATCTCACTGCCATTTTTCTGGGGATCCAGATGCCAACCATTTTGATTTTGTAAGAAATTCCTAACTCTTGTCAGTCAAAGTAAGCCAGACCATTAATGACTGTAAACTAATCTAGTGTTTTGCCTCAAATGGAAGAGTGAGAGCTTAGGCAAACACTTCAAATAGCAGATGGAAGAGGTGATAGCATTCAGTAAGATGAGCAGAATGAGGTGACCCTTCTTTAACCTTTTCATGTGACATGTTTGCAACCGAAAGAGAGTGGTGTGTACACATCCTAAAGAAGAGTTTGTACTCTGCTCTTCACTCTGAGTCAACAGTTATGCATTCATCTGCAGCATCACTTCCATTAGCATAGGCAGCTCCCTGCTCTGAGACACAGATGTTCAGCTGGATTGAGGAACTGCTGGAAAACAAGCTTAAATTCCTGCGTAAAACCAGGTATTTTTTCAGCATCTTCAGTTTTTCAGTCTATGTCACCGTTTGATCACATAAGAATAAAGGGCTTAAGTCAGAACTTTTTGAAAGAACATCATTCATGGGGTGTGGGCTGAAAAAGCCTTTGTTGTACTTCAAGGTGACCCAAACACTTGTAAGATGTTCTCAATCATACCTATTTTCCATGTTGTTTAAAATAAACTTACGTGCAAATATAATTTGTATGTTGTCAGTAATAGAAAATAATTGAAGTTTTCAGTATTCTGAGGAAAGATTTCTTAGGGATTATTTTTTCACAGTGCACTGTTTAAAATCCCTTATCAGTTTATTTATAGCAAATCTGTGCAGTTTTTGCAATTTATGTTTATTATTACAATTCATGTTGGAGATTTCATTTAACTTTTGTGACCATTAAGATTCTTACTCTTAACTAATACAAAGATTCTCATTTCATTTATATTCTCCATTTTTTCCAAGTTCTTTTTTTCCTTTGTAGATTTTAGGTCAATGGACTCATTTATGGAATTCAGGAGTAAGGAGGCCTGGAGATTTAGACAGATTGGAATGAACCTGTAAACAGTATTTTGCTCTGTGGAGTAAGTCATTTAAGTCTTAACACAATTAAAACGACCTTTTGGGCACACATGCTCATTAAAGCAGCATCCTCGTGTCTTTTTAAAGCAGTTTTTCATTTCCTTTTTAAAGACCTGACTCTTCTGTCCTCATGTAAACTGCTAAGTTCAAAGTTTACTAGTACTTGATATTGCAATTAGAAGTTCTTCTGATTTGCAAATTCCCAAGAATTGTTTTGTGTTGTGTCTTTACAGTTGCAAAGCAGCAGGAAACTTCTTTTATGTGCATATTCAAAAGATGAAGGATAATTTTTCCTTATGGCAAATGATCAAACAACTAAAAGAGATGTTCAATATTCATCTCATTTCTAATGTAACTAGTGGAATCTCGTTTAGGTTTGAGTTCTGCTGTTTTGACAAAATATTAAATGAGAATTCTATTAATAGGTCAGACGATATTTCTTATTTCTTATGAATCAATGGCAGACTAGTGCTTAAATGAAATCATCTGCAGTGATTGCCTCTGACTTCAACCTCAGGACTCATTTTTGTAGACCTCCATACAGATTTGCAGATCTTGCAGTTTGAGAACATTCGTTTTCCGTGGCTTCAGTAGTAACGTAATAAGTGTATGCTTTATGTATATCTGTTAGAAAGTGACATGGTAGAAGCATTATGTTGTTTGATGCAGTTTGGGTAATTCATTCCTAACTTTCACAGATCCATTGTCTTCCTTCCTCTGTTGTCTCGTGTTACTTCTGTCCTTTTTGCTGTTTTCAGTATTACTATTTTTTTGCCTGAGCATACATGTAAGAAAATACTAAGCAGTGGGATCTGCTTAACAGTGAGCAGTCTGAATGAAAAGCAATCCTTTGAGTGTACACTCACCTAAATGCACTGCTAAAACTTCCTGGGTCCCTGTCTTGGCTCACAGTGCAGCCACAGGCAAATATGAGTGAATTGTGAGGGACTTTGTAGAGTCCTGAGAAAACAAAGAGACCTAATGAGAATGTAGTGGGGAATGTCAGCATTCCTCGAGTCTGGTGTCTCCTCTTCAAGAAACTTAAACACGGGTTTAATGCAGTATTACTTTGGAATGAGAGGATTTTAGACGTGCCTGGGAGATGTGTTAGAAAAGATTAACTGCAGAGCTGATGATAAAAAAAGAATTTCCACTTCAGAAAAAAAGAAATGTAGACACCTTGAATGAAAAAGTGAGAAGAAAATCATAACTTTTCCCCAGTCAGATTATGAAGTCACTGATGTATTTCCAGATATACTTTACAAAATGATTTGAAATAGTGGTGTTAAAACATTTTTATCTCACTGAAGTTTTAGCAGTTTTAAAGGCATTTTCCTTCTGAAAATATAAGGAATGCAAAATGTTTTTATGAAAAACTATTGTCCTGACAAAATTGTTTTTAAAGTACCCCTTCAGAAGGCACAAATTCCACCCTGCTGTTTCTAGGTCTACAGTTAAAACAAGCTTTTAATATTCCTTTCCTTCTGCTCTGTTAGTAAAACATCTGTTGCATAGAAGATTCCATGCAAAATAAAATAATGTTGCCTTGGAGTCTGATCCAACAATCACTGTTTTCCTGATATATTTGGATAATAAAGCTCTTAATGCTAAGAGGATAGCTTCCCAAATTAGCAAAATGCTTAGATATTGGTATGCAAAGCTACATCAGTGGAACTCTTCGAATTGTTTGGCTTCATTATAAAATAATGAAGTAATAAGTAATTCCTGTGGATTGGCAGCAAGAAAAGAGGAGAAGATTGGAGCTAATAGCATGGGAAGCCTGGAGCCAAGGAGTCCCTCACTGCAAAAGGCAAGGGAAAATAATCATCCCAATCTGAAGAGAAGATGTTTAATAGATAAAGCTTAGAATAACGAACTACTCAGTCACCTATGAAAGGAACAGGTAAAGTAATCACTGGCAGATTATGCAGTGTTGGCATGTGGTTTAAGGCTGGAGGAAACAGAGGAAAGGGAAGATGAATTTACGAGCATGTAAGAGATGTACGTATTTATGAAGATCTGGCTTTGTAATGATGATACAAAGAGAGGACGTTTTATTAGCATACTATGATTTCTCAAAGAGAATCAAAGCTCAAAATGCAGAATCAAATATGACTTTATTTCCAAATAAAACGTTTCATACTTCTTAAATATGTATGAATTACAAAGTACCCAAGTCCTTTTCTCTGGGAGGAACACAATGCAAGTGTATCCTACCACATCCAAAAACATCTTCAAGACTTATCATCTACCTCGTAAACGAAAGAATTAAACATCAGTGAAGACTGTTGCCATCATAGACTTTTTATTAACTGTGGGTATATTTTAAAAGATGCTGTGGGACTGCTTTAATAACTGGCCCTTCACGTGTTGAAAAAAGTCAAGCCAAATTTCTAATGAAGCACATGTTTTAGGTAAAACCCATTAAGAATTTGGTTTTGTACTCTAAGGAACTAGAAATTGATATTCACGGCTAAGCTTTGTTGTGGTTTTCTACTCACTGCCCAAATGGAATCTGGGGATGTGAAAATCAGAATCTAACTAGAATCAGAAGGATAACTTACACAGGCTCTTGTAATCACAATTCCAACCAAATAAGAAATTTCCTAACTATTTCAAACAAAATAAGAAATCTGAAACAATTGCCATCTCAGCATTTTTTTTTGAATGTATACATCTTACAACCACATAACATATAGGCATAAGTTTATGAATATTTATATGTTAATAAAATAACCTACCAGTTTTGAAATCAAACAGTGTTTGTTTCCTTGTTCCCTCACCCAATGTCAAAAATATTTCTATTATTTGGGGTTAGTTTTTTGTCAGATGAGACAGTTTTACTGGATTCCCTTATTGGGAGCTCTTAGATTGACAGTATGTGTTAATTTAAATAACCCTACACAACCATGGAGTTTTAGATATTTTGTCGATCCACAGATCTTGTTGGAAAAACAACATTCTTTCAGAAATACTTCTTCAGTTCAACAACCACTGGGACATGCTTCATTTCAGTGAAAGATTCTCTCTGCTATCTCATCTTTTCACATAAACTAATGATGAAATTCTAGAAGAGGCAATATCTTTAGCAAAAATGAAGCTTAATTCCTGTGTTACATGACACAGCACAGAATCTAAGGAGATCCAATTAAAATGCTGATTATTATTTATAGGACTTTAATTTAATTGAACAGTGTTTGCTTGTTATCTGCATCTGAGACCAAAAAAAATCTGTGTGGATCTGTATTGGAACAACTTGTCATAACTTCATTTACAGTCTCACTGAATTTTACATAACTCTTCTGTATCAAGAAATACATTAAGATTTCCACAGACCTCTGGGGACAAGAATGGGAAAAAATAATCAGACGGTTCATAAAGAGCAAAGGACAAATGCAGAGCTTTTAGTTGTGTTAATGTACTTCTGTTCCTAGCCTGACAATAAAAATGAGGATAATTTATTGAAGTTTGTCATCTGTGTTGTGGGGTTGCATGGGGAGAAGTAGAAGGAGGGTTGCTGTAGTCATTAAATTAACTGAAGTCATAATAATAGATGAAAGGATTCATCATTGGAGAGAGGTTACATTTTGGCTCCATGTTTGTGCTCTCCTAACAATGTATTAGAAAGGGACAGGATTTACCTAGGTTTTTGGTTAGTCACCTTCTTTCCTCTTAGACCAAGATCTTGTTTTGTCTCTGTGATGGAGTAGCTGAGGCAAAAAAGGATGCCTTCCACTATCAGTCAGATGTCCTTGATGGGAGTTTAAATAAAGTTTTTGTCAATTTAGAAGTCACAAATAGTATGGCCAAATGCACATTGTACCATGAAGTTTTATTATCCAACAGTCTAGAGCTGAGAATGAATTAGAGGAAAGAACTTTCAGGTCTCTGGAAGATGGCATCTGTGAATCCTGGTTACTGAGTAATAAGCTTTTCTACAAGAACAGCAACTAAACACAACAGGCAATGTTTGGTGACAGACATCTGTCACAGAACATCACCAGCTTGTCATGAGCAAAAGGATTCCTGGATGCTAGGAATAATGTGGAACTAAGCTGAAAAAGAGATGGGGCAGGGCAATAAGGGTGAACAATCACAGAATTAGTAGTGATTGTGTTTAATATGCTGCCCAGTATTTCTAAATGGATTAAGAATGTTGCAGATTAGTGAGGTGATGATTTGTGTATGTTGTCTTTCTTCATGCTCATCTGAGAAAACAGGCTTCCCAGAATGTGTTCATATAGAGACTGTGTGTGGGACAATGGGAAGCAATAAGTAATTATCTTCTATTCATTTGTTTTCTGAATAACAGCTTAATTATCAGTGTTCAGGGTGAAGCACTGACAGTGACTTAATTTGGTTAATGAGAGAAAGGTCTTGGCCCTTGCTCTGCTCAATCACCTTCTATAATCAGGGTTCCCAAAATAAGACTAAAAGTGTCTCAAGCTTTGCATGGGCATTGTCTGAACAGATAAGTCTGCATCACTAACACATAACCTTTGATGGTCCATATTTGATTATAGCTTGTGATTCTGAAATGACATGCAAAAATAGCTATTTTTCCCCAAGAACTTTTACATTTTAAAATACATTGTCAGTTCTTCTTTTTCCTGAAAATAATAGCACCCAATAAAATGCCCCACTTTTAGAGTGCATCTTTCTGAGCATTGTCATCTCATTCCTTTTTTTCCTCCACCATTTTCTGAAACAGCTTTGGCTGTTGAGGAACGGATGGCCTCTTTTCCAGTGTGAACTTCACAATGACAGGCTGTATTTGTGAAACCAAAGGCTAATTTGCCATTAGGTGGATGACATGGTGAAATACCTTGTTGTTGCTTGGGGTTGAAGGTGTTGCAGAGCACAACAGTGTGTTGCCTCATAGTGGGTTCTTAAGGCACCCACTATGCCAGTGCTCTGTGTTGAACAGCTTTCAGTAGCTACCTAATGGGTAGCTATGACACAGAATCACAGTTTCACAGGGGTTGGAAGGGACCTCAAGAGATCATTGTGTCCAGCCCCCCTGCCGAAGCAGGTAGGTCACACAGGTTGGTGTTCAAGATTGTGTTTTTCCTATAAAATCAACAGTCAAATTCAAATACAGAAAAAGTTCACATTTTTTAAATTTTTTAACTTCAGATGTGGTCAAGAGGGGTTACTGCATTTTAAAAAACTCTCCAGCTTTGATATGTAGACTTCATTCCCCAAAGTCCAGAATTATAAACCTCAAAAATGAGTAGCACGCCCTTCCTATCTCTTTTCCTGGACAAAATAGCTTTATCTGTGAGAAATTCTTCATTCTCTTCTCTATTTATATGATCTGTGGTGATTTTAAGACTTCAGATTTAAATCAGAGTTCATGACATGCAACAAAATTGTAGAAAGCTTATTTGCTGCATTCTGTGACGGTATGCTGCACTGGCTGTTCAAATTTATCCTTTTCATCTATGCTAATTCCTTTTGCTTTCTAGAGTTTAGGAAACTTTAACCTTAACCCTAACCCTAATTAGGAAGCTCTAATTCCTCGACTTTAGAAAGGGATCTTTGTACATTTTTAATTTGGTTTCTGATCTCTTTCTCAAATTATGCTTGGTTCAAAATGATCCAAATTTAACACTGAAACTAAATTTGAACTAACCAAATTAAAAACAAAACAAGCCTTTGAAAAAGTACCCAGAAAACTTGTCGCATATTGGTGTTATGGCTTATGCATTTAGTTTTTATATTTTTTATTGTTTCCTTTCTTTAATCCCGTTCTGAATTTAATTTCAAATTTCTAAATAAGCTAACTACATAGTGAGACAATATCTTTCCAACACAGTTATCTACAAGTGCTGCTCTGAAAATGCCTCCTGTTTCATTATGTTGGCCCATGACATCAGAGGCAGGTGTTGGTGGTATGACAGTAGAGGCTGAACCTTCCCACCAATATTCTCTTACATTTTGTTGCCGTGTGACAGATGGCAGCAGAGGGCAGTCTGACAAAAAAAGGTGTCTGACACGGGGGTGTGTATGAAGCAAAGGTGTGTCACTGAGTTCCTCTATGCAGAAAAAAAATTGCAGCTATTGACATTCATTGATTCTTCCTGAATGTTTATGGAGATGTGAGCACAGTGAGGTGATAGGTGGTGCATTTCAGCAGAGGTGATGTAAAAGACAAGCCATGTTCCAGATGCTTTGCACATCTGTCACACCATGAAATGAAGAGTGTCTTTATCAGCTCATCGACATGGAGATTTTGGAAAGGGTCCAGAGGAGGGCCACGAAGATGATCAGGGGGCTGGAGCACCTCCCCTATGAGGACAGGCTGAGGGAGTTGGGTTTGTTCAGCCTGGAGAAGAGAAGGTTGCGGGGTGACCTCATTGCAGCCTTTCAATACCTGAAGGGAACTTACTCCCAGGAGGGGTGTAAACTCTTCAAAAGGGCTGATAATAGCAGGACTAGGGGAAATGGTTTTAAGTTAAAAGAGGGAAGATTTAGGTTGGATGTTAGGGGGAAGTTCTTTACTAGGAGAGTGGCTGGGTCCTGGAATAGGCTGCCCAGGGAGGTTGTGGATGCCCCGTCCTTGGAGGTGTTCAAAACCAGGTTGGACAGGGCTCTGGGCAACCTGATCTAGTAAAGGTGTATGTTTGATGGCCCTGCTAGGCAGGGGGGTTGGAACTACATGATCCTTGAGGTCCCTTCCAACCCGGGTCATTCTGTGATTCTGTGATTCTGTGATCTGTGTGAATAGGTGGATTCCAAACTGGAAACTGTGTATGGAGCTGAGTATTGGTGTCAGTACATGGGAAATAATGGTGGAAATGTTGGAATACTGCAAAGTTTGTGACAGGTGATTCTTACAGCTGCTCATAAAGGAATAAAAACTTGTCAGAACCTTCTGAAGCAATACTGGCTGACGGTGACAGTTTCCTGGATTGCATAATTACAAGTGATGAGAGACAGGGTGTCACCTCTATGAACTGGAGTCAAAACAACAGCCTGTGAACTGATGGCATGTGAATTCCCTATCAAATTTCAAGACGCAGCACTCAGCAGGTAAAGGGATGTGCACTGTCTTTTGGGATGGGAAAAGTGGGATACTTCTGAATTTCATGAAGCCCAAATAAACCATCAGCTGTGACCACTACATTCTGACTAAACTGAATGTTCCAACTTCCAGAGTCAGGCCTGAGAAAAAGATAATCTTGCTCTTGCAACGCGATAATTTCAGGCCCCATACCAGATCGAAGACCGCGTAGCACGCTGCCAATCTTGGCTGGACTGTCCTACCATTACCCACCGTATAGTCTGCATTTAGCACTTTCTAACTTCTGTCTGTTCAGGCCAATGAAAGATGGACTCAACGTTTTCTTAACAACAATGCTGTCAGTAGCAGTTATGAAGCAGTGGATCACCTCCACTGGTACAGAGTTTTGTGATTGTGGCATGCAGGCTCTTGTTTGTTACCAGTGAAGATGCAGAGCTAATGGTGGTGACTGTGTTGAAAAAGAGTGTTTTATAGCTAAGAATTTTCTGTATCAGATAGAAAGCATTACTGTGCTCTTTGTGTCCATAGTATCCATGGAAATAGATAGGAGACATTACTTTCAGAGTGATCAACATACTTAAAAGGGTTAAAAATCTATGAGGTAACTCTTCAATTGGATTTTTTTTAATCTGATTTAAGGTTTTCACAAAGGAATGAGAAATATGACATTACAGAAGGATTTTCAGATGAAGATAAATTGTCATATGCAGAGACAGGAAAAGTAAGCAAAAAGTTCTCATGAGATACTTACGCTCCTCATTAGTATTATGCAGGGTTTTATCGGTCTGAAGTCCTCAGGTCTGTAAGCTGAATAAACCAATGTGCATAATTCCAGTTGCTGGTATACATACATTTAAAGACAGTAAATTAATTAAGAAGATAAGTGATGTTTGTGATTGAGTAACATTTCCTACAAGCTATTCTACAATCATTTGACAAGATAAGAGTAGGGATAAAATCTATCATCCAAATAAGAATCCTCTCCTTATCCCTGAAAAAGAACATACAACAATGTAGCAGAGGTCATATTCTTCCTTGTAAGCTTATTTTGTACTTTGCCATCTTTTCTTATTTCAACCTGTTTGCTTCCCCCTTCCCATCCCTCTTTTATTTTTATTTATTTATTTATTTATTTATTTATTTATTTATTTATTTTTTTA
>JAPSGF010000055.1:3499409-3523568 GCA_035772895.1 Perdix hodgsoniae
ATGAAATAGAAGAGGGTAAGAGCTATACAGCTGGCTACAGGAATCTAACATTCTTCTATCAATATGTATAGTAAGGACTGAAAGCCAAGCAAGAAATTTGAGGGGAATTCCAATAAGCTGCACTGTCAAAACTGAAAACTATGAGTGAAGCTATAAAAATAGTCTCCTAAAATGATATTTGTTATTAAGCCTTTAATCTTTCTTGCTTTGGAGAAAAATGCCATGACTTTACATTAAATATCAGAAAGGGTTACTTAACAAATTTGAAGTAAATCACATTTTTTTGTTATCATGTTAAGATTTTGAATAGCACTTCAAGGAGGAAAGTGATTATCCTCTCTACTCACAGCTCAAGTATCAGCGTCCATACTATTGCATCCATATTGGTGCCCTGCAGTACAGGGAAGTTATTAGTAAACTGTGGTGAGCGCAGCAAAGAGACAGGAGATGGTTGAGGATGGAGCACCTTGGAGATTATGTTGTCTCTGTCCTTGAAGGCTTTCAAAATCTGTCTGGACACAACACCGAGCAACATGGTTCGACCTCAGAGTTGCCCCTGCTTTGAGTAGGAGGTTTGAAGAAGGTCTCTTCTATCCAGAATTCTCCTGTGAACATCCCATCGTTATAGAATATTTGGCTTCATTTCAAAATTCCAGATTAGTCCATTTTGACTACTCCATTTTGATAAACAAACAAACAAAAATCTTTAGCTGTTGAATATTATGTGATACAATGAAACACAGTAAGTATAGTACAAATCCAGAAATAACTTATGTCTAAAAGGTAAATATAACTTTGTCAGTATGTATCAGTAAGAAACCTGAACCAGGTCTTCTCTGTAGAACAGTGATATTATACAAGTCTCTTGTATTTGTAACATGAACTGTTATTAATTTGTGAAGATAGATACATATATTTTTAGTTTTTATAGCCTGAACTATTAGTGTAACTGCTTATTTGTAAGGAAAAAAAAGGCCTTTTTGATGACACAAAAATAAACATTTTTCTTAGATTCATACTCTTGGAAATTATATTTATTAGATTTATTACCTTGGAGATCAGCTGATCATGCTACTTAGAAATAAAATATGTATAGTGTATAGTAGATAATCTATTTTGCATGTTAGCAGCAATACAGTGTACAAACAGCAATACATAATAAAGCGGTCTTAAACTTGTTTTAATTCAATGATTATAAAATCTGAAGCTTTGAATGAGGCAGACAAGTTTTTATTTGTCCTCAGGTCGGCTATACCCTGAAAAACTTTGGACATAATTCCTTTCACTGTTCATCCTTTCAGCTGAACCTGATGGTGAATAATTCTGAATTCTAGGTGCATTTATTGTTTTCCTTTAATTCATAACTCATAAATTCATAAGGGATGTGCCTTATGTTTAATACATAAAGCCAATTAACGATTATTTTGCAGTATGATTTAGGTGATGGAGGATAATTAGAAGTGATTGCAACAGATGTGAGTGATAATATCATTTTCACAGCACATAAATCAGATTTATCTAAGTAATTATGGTTCAGAGTATCCATGAGTCATACAGTCACAGAAGTTTGTTGATGCCTAGAATTTGTGAACAAACATAAGTCCATCTTATCTTACACATCTAATATTTTATACTCTTTTAAGAAAATATGTTCAGCAGCTAGCACTAGGTAATCTATTTAAAATTTTTATTTTTATTCTCTAGATTGTAAACCATCATTGTTTCTAATTCAACAGGTTTTGTGAATTGGAAACATATTCACTTCTCAGATTATGAACAGATTACTCTATTCAATCTATCTCTTCCTTTCCTATTGATCTAAGCTGATATTCACAAACAGAAGTAAGCCCAAACAGAAATGGAGCTTAGTGTACAAGGGTCTGCTTAGCTTCATGTACTCAAAAAACAATACAAAACAAAAAATCTTTTTTTTTCTTGTTCTTCTGATGGTCTTTTTTTATTGACATCATTGACTGACTCTTCTAATTTCTTATTTTCCCAATATAGAGTTTTTATAAACTTGGGCTAATGCTATATCAGATTTCTAATATACTGACCTACCAGGTGATTGAATCAGAATCACAGAAACATAGAATGGCGTGAGTTGGATGGGACCTTTAAGACCACTTAGCTCCACCCTCCCTTCTGTGGGCAGGGTTGCCACTCATCAGATCAGTTTGCCCAGGGCTCCTGCCGACCTAGCCTTGAATAACTCCAGGAACAGGGCATCCACAGCTTCTCCAGGCAACTTCAGGCTTAAAAGAAAATACAAGTTACATATTTTAAATTTTATATTAAATACATATATTTATAAATAAATATAAATATTTATAAATAAATAAAAATAAATATTTAAAATTATAACAGTGCCTCACTGATCTCTCATAGTGAAGAATTTCTTCCTGATATCTATGAGGGCTACTCCAAAAATAATGCCTCCCATTTTATTAACCTAGCCCTCAATGTCACAGGCAGATGGTAAGGCAGAAGAGGCTGACCCTTCCCACCAAGGTGTGTAATTAAATTCCTCCATATGGAAAAAAATGACACCCACTTTCTTTCATCAACACTTGCTGAAACTTACGGAGACTAAACAGTGAATGTGAGCATTATGAGGCAGTGCTGCTGCATTTCAGCAGTGGTGACAGCAACAGTGGGTCTCATTCCTGCTGCAGATTTTTACAAGCATGCATACAGGCTCTTGTTCATTGCTGATGAAAATGCACTGCGAATGGTGGTCACTGTGTCAAAAAGAGTGTTTTGTAGCTGAGAATTAGGTCTATCAAATAGTATTGTATCAATAGTGCTCTTTGTATCTGTTGTAGATTTCCAAGATTACTTTCAGGGTGACTTGCATAATCTAAATTAAATTTAATTTTAATTTTTAATTTAATTTAAAACTGTTCCCCCTTATTCTGTTACTATTAGACTGTGTAAAAAATCAGGATCTCTTCTGTTTATAACTCCTTTTAAATACTGAAAGATTTTAAATGAGGTCTCCCCCCTTCTCCAGGCTGAACAAGCCCAGCTCCCTCAGCCTTTCTTCTTAAGGGATATTCTCCAGCCCTCTGATATTGCCCTCCTCCACTCCAACAGCTTCCTGTCTTTATATCTGTGGATAGCTGCATCATCAGAGTCCATTGTGCCTTTATTCCAAACATCAAGGATGATCAGACCTGGAAAATTTGACGTCTGTGCAGGACCATGGATAAAGAAAATAAGACAACAATAGCAGAGCATTTCTAAGGAATATGTGAACCGGAAGCATTATTTAACTGATTTCAGTAAAGCAATTAGGGTAATGTAATATCTGAAGCGTCATGCCCTGATTGTTCAAACATAATTCCAGTGGACTAATTAGAAAATAACTGGATTCTACAAGTATGACTGGTTTAGAGCTTTGCTAATTACCCTAACAGAAATAAAAATTAAAAATAAATTGTCTTTAACAGAGTGGAAGGTGTGGAATTCTTGAGACAACTTTTTTCACAAAGAACGTTCTTACCCTAGGTGAAGAATATGATCTAATGGGATCTTCAGGATGCTAGGCTGTTCTGAGGCTAATTACTTCAGTAAAATATTGATAAAGATGTCAATTATGTTGTTAATGTCATGTGACAAAAATATAAACAGCTGTATTTAAACAGTGAGAAAGAAGCATCCAGTAGACTGTGGGACTTATGGCCATATCAGGCTTAAAAGAAAATACAAGTTACAGATTTCAAATTATAACAAGATGGGTCTGAAATAATGTTTTTTATACCATTCTCAAAGATAAGACACTGGCATCAACAAGTGTCCATATCCTTTCAAGCTAAGAGTTGTTACTTGCAAAGGGATAATAGTTGATCTTTTTTTTTTTTTTTTTGTAAGAACACAACTTTAAGTCTAGCAATAAAATGTGACAGCTCTTCACTTTCGATTTTTGCTTGGGTCAACCTTTGACTTCCTGGAATACTTTTAGAATGACTGATCAGAACCAAATTTAGCAAAAATAGAAAATTCTAATTAGAATCAGTCTATTTTGACAATAAACAATTCTAAATTGGACAGAGAACAGAGTTTTCATACAGCTTCCTAAGCAAAATTATTTGGGTAGCCAACAGCAAGGTTTCTCTTTCTCAGCAACTTATTTCAACACTTCTTGACGTCTCTAGCCAGGCTTGTCTTTTTTTTATGTTTTTATATGAGAGGATTGTTGTTATGAGATATCCTTGTACTATTTAGGTGATTTAGGTAAATTTTGGGTTATGATTATGTTTAGACTGTGACTTAACAAGTTATCACCTATTTATCAATTTTCATTGTTCCTGTAATATTACAGGCTGATAAGCATGTAATGAGATTTACACTGCTGGCAGAAACTATTACAAGATTAACAAACCACATCAACTTCCAATTTATCGATAAAATTGGTGTTGTTCTTTATTGGTCACCTCTACAAAAGATACTTTGGCCACATCTTCTAGCAGCCAACTGTTGCAACCATCTCTTACTGACTGCATTGTCTTGTTAACTGTTCCTGTGGAATCCAATGGTCCTGATTTCATTTATCCTAGCAGTTTCTGCATGTTCATAATTCAGAAGAAAAGAGAAGTAGAATTTTTTTGGTATTATTTATTTTTTCTCTTTTATTTGTCTTGTGAGATTGCAAGTTGCAAAAGGAGCATTCTATCAGAACATTAAACAGAGCATTAAGAAACTTTCCATTTGCATCAGAAATATGAGATCATATAGTATTAGGGTATTTAGGCAGATGTGAGATTCTGCCCTAACTTTAGTTCAGGGAAATTATACTCTAAGTTTGATCTGGTTTGGGGAGGCTTTGTTATGAAGAGAAATAGAAGCCTCAGGCATTTTTTTTGTGCTGTATTGTCAGTTCTGTTTCTCACTGGATTTTATTTCATGGACTTATAAGTGAGATAAGCTACAGTTTAGCCTAAGATGTATGCATCCAACACTTACAGCTTCATTCCCTTGCCAAGCTGCAGCCAACAGCTGCTGTTTGATATCTCCTAAGTGCTAGAGTTATCACCACAAGGCTGGCAGATAAAACGTGAAGGGTATGAGAACATGCGCTTTTCTGTGGAGTCAGATGAGGGCCTTGTGGAATCCCCGTTGGGCCAGGATGACTATATGTGAGAATCAACCCTGTATCCAGCCTAGTGATATAATCTCCATGATTAAAAATAATTTGTGCAAAATATATTAATGGGAAACTTATGTGTGTAGCTTTCACTTTTAATATTTATACAGCATTAATGTAGCTTACAGCAAAGAAAAAGCTATATAGAGAGATAGGACTGGTCTCCATCCTTACCAAATCTTTTAATTATGGTATTTTTCAAAGCTTATAAGATGTTTGATATTCCAGAATTTGGATTAATCTTGTATTCTCTCTCAGTTAAAAACAAAACTATCTGTTTTATGTTCTAGTAACTTTATATATTTCCTTCGTTGTGATTTGCCATATTGAGTTAAACTTATGTAGCTACTGCAGACAACTTCTGCATAAAAAGGGCCACAACATAGCATTACCTGCTTAATCTGCTTTTCTTTAAAAATAAATCTATTTTCAGTTTTGTACATTGCCACACTAAAAGAACACAATATCTATGTATCTTCTGTTAGGTTAATTTTAGCCACAGCTGCCTGTGGCTATTACCTAGTTGAATGGTCAAACCAGAAACTTACTGTTTGCTTTCTGTGGAAATTGCATACATTCCATGGATCATACATTGTCGGGAATTCCTAAGAAGCTTGTTGAAGAATGAGCACAGAGATTGTGTTAAGAACATAAAAATAATCAGTGCTAGATCCTCCTTTTTAATCAACCTTTAGAAAGGTTGAGAATTTCAACTTTCAACAGTATGACTTATCATTTTCAGAACAGACGTGTTCATTTTAGTTGCTAGGATAGTGAAGTTGCTATAGCTACATGAGAAACTGTTGAGTAAAACTGCACCGCTTATTCCTTGCTGATGTTGTCCCAAATAAACTAAGAAAAAATCAGCTTAGCAGTATCTGGCTGTGTTATCAGCTTACTTTACCAGAGAATGTTTAAGAAATATTTCTATGCAAAAAAAAAAAAAAAAAAAAGTATTCAGCATCTTACGTATTTCCAGTATCTTGATTCATCTGTAAATTGTTTGGAGACAGTTTATCTTTAGTCTTATGTGTATACACAGAGTTTAGCGTGGAACAGGTTCTAATTTACAGATGGAGTTCTGAGAAACTACATCTATTTGTACTGTGAAACATTCCAGATCTTCATAGTATCATAGAATCATTAAATTTGGAAGAGACCTCCAAGATTATCTAGTCCAACTGCCCACCTACCACCAATACTGCCCACAAAATCACATACTAAAGTACCACATCTACACATTTCTTGAACACTTCCAGGGATGGGAACTCTATTGCTACCCTGGGCAGCCTGTTCCAGTTCCTGACCAGTCTTTTGGAGAAGTTCTTCCTAATATGCAACCTGAACCTCCCCTGACACAATTTGAGGCTGCTGCCTCTAGTTCTATCACTGTTAACTAGGAGAAGAGGTCCACCCCTGCCCTGCCACAACCTCCTTTTGGGTAGTTGTAGAGAGCAGTAAGGTCTTCCCTCTTTGACTGACTGAACAATCCCAATTCCTTCATCAGACCTGTGCTCCAGACCCCTCACCAGCTTCACTGCCCTTCTCTAGACACGCTCCAGGGCATCAGTGTCTTTCATGTAGCGAAGGGCCCAAAACTGAACACAGTACTCAAGATGCAGCCTCACCAGAGCTGAGTACAGGGGGATGATCACTTCCCTGCTCCTGCTGGTGGCATTATTTCTGATACAAGCAAGGTCACCTGGGCACACTGCTGACTCAGGTTCAGCCAAGCTTCAGAAAACATCCCCAGAACATTTTCTATTGGGGAAATTAAAAAATAAAAATAAAAAATTGCTATTCAGAATTTTTGAAATATTTCAAAATTTTGAAATACTGCAAATATGAATCACTGATTGTCTCCGGGTGCCTTTTCTTTCTACTCTTTGCAACTGAAAAATCTTAAAATGTGAAAAAAGTAATTTTTAACGAGATTTGACTATATATATTAATTATATATTTAATGTGAGTAACTATATATATATGTATCTTAATATATGTATTTATTCTCCTATATATACATATATATATGTACTTATATAGACAATATCTAACTATTTGTGTAACTCCTATATATACATATAGGATATATATACATTTATTTATATTCTCCTATATATGTAGTTATATAAATAGTTAGATATTGTCTATATAAGTACATATGTATATATGTATATATAGAAGAATAAATAAATATATATATTAAGATACATACATACATATATATATATATACATAGAGAAAAAAATATATTTCTATATTTACGGTGGACATAATACTTTCCTGCTGTAATCTGAAGTATCACGTCACTGCCCTCACAAGTTTTTGAGATCAGAATTGGCCCTCTCTGTTGCCTCATTCACTTTCAACATCAGCTCTTTTATCTCTGGTCCTGGCACCAGTTGTGCCCATTTTACTATGTGTATAGCATAAACACTGAATAAAACCAAACACAAAACAAGAAAAAAGGAGATGCTTCCTCATGTAATCTTCTTCACAGTCCTTTTCTGAGGGTGCCATAAATGCCAGACATTTAGATTGTTTATACGTTCTCTGAAATAATTTCTGGCTTGCACAAATACTTGGAGAACCCAGTAGTGTTTCATGCCACTTGCCCAGTCTTTCTTGCAAGCTAACCAATTTTCTGTCTGGATATATGGATGTTGTTAGCTATACCCATCAGCTGTGCAGGAGGTGACGGACTCTCTTTCTGAATAACCCTCCAGAATACTTCTTTTCACACCAGCTGACCATGTTCTAAGCACCAAGCAATGCCTGCATTCTTCTGAGAGGATTATGTTTTTCCTTGCTGAAATTCCTTGACACAGGGACATCATAATCTTAATTTTGCTAACCAGGAGATGGAGTGCAGACATCCTATATGAAGCTAGTATAAGAACAAGGATACAGAAGGCACCATAGTTTGCAGGTTATTTGCATGGTGATTACTTTCTTAAGGGTTAATACAAATGTAGAGCCTGTGAGTTAGGTCAGAGTTTGAACTGATAAAAGCATGATGCACCCTGGCCCACGTACTACCCATTTCAAGGAGACTCTTCCTGTAACTGCTTGAACGATTATTCTGAACAATGTTCTACCATCCATTACTCTCCTTATCTCTGCTACTACTTCTCCTAAAGCTGAGTCACCTATTGTATCTGAAGTGCTTTGTACAAAGTGTTCCATACTTTATATCTATGTGATAGTATTGGGCCATTTTCTATAGCCTTTTGTTGGAGTTTCCTGGATTGCAAAGCAAGGCCAAAACCTTCTCAAGCTGGCAAATCTAGCATAAACAGGAACAGCATAAGGAAGAAAAAAATATGTATTTGTATTTCAACAGATTTCTTAATCTGAAATCAGGAAAATTCCAAAGAAGTATTATTTTTGTTCTTGCTTTTTAGGGAATCCATTTTAAAGTAATCAAAAAAATTTAAGTGTCCTCAATGATAATGTAAGCTAGATTCGTGCATTAATTCTAACGTGGTCAAACCATTTATTTACCAATGTTTTGACCAATTTATGTTCTGACTGTATTTTCTCATTACAGGAAAATATCATAACTGGGTTACTGCTTCAAATGTTTGAAAGGAATCATAGGTAGTAATTTGAAAAACCTTTTTTTCTTACATTTTTCTCACATATTTTATTGTTGGTAGCAGACTAAATTTTCATCATTGGAACAATACCACATGAATTTTGTAAACAAACAATTTTTCAAGAGCCTTGAGACAATGGCTCAGGCTTTATTTGGGACGTAACTGAATTGTATACTAATTCACATTCTGTTTAAAGTTTTCTTCCTATAATAATTTCCCTTGAAATTGATTACTCTGTAATCTGGGCAGCAGTAATGTTAAAGATTAACATATGCTAACATGTGCTTCTCCACTTTCTATTTAGGCCTAGATGTAATTAAACTTCATTGGCAGAGCTAAGGAAATCCAGTGCAGATCTGCAGGTGACATTAATCCTATTGCACTATAAATACTGCAGTGCCTATATAAAATCATCTAGGTTCACACTATAGGTGGAGGAGGTCTAATCTGTAACCAGTGGAATTTAGGGAGTAATTCATCTGACCACATTGCACTTGTTCCTTTTATTCCTGTATTTCTGCAGGAACCAGGACAGGCCTTGTTGGAAAGCGAACTCAGAGCAATATAGTATTATGCATGGAGTTACTGTAGCCAAACTTTGTTTTCAATTAAATATATGAATAAAAACAACACTTTTCTAATTAGCAATGCAGCCTTTTCTCATCAAAAACGTCTATCTGCACAACTTCTCATATATGGCTAATCCACTGGATTTCTGAAGGAAGTGACTGGCAGTGAGAACATTCTTTGTCTTCTCTAATATGGTGTTTGAGGAAGAAGGGTGGGAGTTTTAGAGTTACAGAGCTTGCCTGAGTCATGGAAATTCTCAAAATTCTCAATATAGATATTTCTAAAGGTTCATCATTCCCCTAAAACACATTGAAATCCATATCCTATTGCAAAATCCACTATAAACAACCTGCAAATGTGCATTGTGTGGTAACAGTGATACATATCTCAGTGTTAAGCTCAGGAACAAGCATTCCAATTAATGTAAATGCAGGAGATGAAAAGACAGAATAGGCCTAGCTGAGTTTCAGAGCAACCAGGTCATTTTATGTTCATTTCTATCATTCATAATGGTTGCTGCTTGTTGAATGATTATTTCCTTCACAGAATTTTTTGATCTCAGGTTTAAAAACCTGCATCATTGTTCAGCTTCTTCTCTACTCTTCCACACTTGTGAGCAAGCTGTTAACTTCTGGAAGAGAAAAAAAACAAGTACACAAGTGAGCAGAATTAGAACAACTAATGATGTTATTAAAAGCCCCGATACCTATAAATTGGAAAAATTATTTTTCTGCTGTCCCATACTGGTGCTGTTTGATGTTGAAAATGATGGGGAAACTGACTTTTAACATCAGACCAAAGCTTAGTTCTTATTTCTTATTGTCAAACACTTAGTGCAAAATAAGAAGAAACAATTCAGACATATGGTTAATGATGCACTTTATGTTTTGTTTGGTTGGTTTTGAATTAAAACACCTATGCTGCACATATCTAGAGGGTGAAAGATTTATGCAACCTGATGAGAAACCACAACGCTCAGTGACTCTGTGGGTGGTCTCTGCTCTTATCTCCGGTGGACATCAGAACTGATGGTGAGAGACACCGGCATTTCACTTAAGTTTTTGGAATTATTCTTATGTTTTTTCATTAACAGTTTATAGAGATTATGCTTAGTGTAAATCTTCTGAAGCTGTCTGCAGCCTGGGGGAGTCTAGATTACCCTGGCTATTCTACTAAGCACTGCAGTGTCTATGCAAAGGACATAGAGATGGTATGAGTGCTTCTGAAATCACACCACAAGTGCAGAAATGGTGAGTAGGGTGAGGACAGAGGACAAAGAACCTGTCAGGCAACAGGAGACTGGTGAGACGTGTTTCTTTTTGCTTAACAGAATGGGAGTTGAGAGGAGATAAGATTTCTGATAGTAAATACGAGGTAGAAGGAAGAAATATTTACACACCTGGAATATGAATTTAATAAATGGATATAAAGTGGCAGTGAGTAAGTTAGGACTAGAAATTAGAAGCTTTTCCTCTGCGTAAGGAATAGATTATTTGGATGGGAAATTAAAAAAAAAAAAAAAAAAGGAGAGAGAAGACCCATCTGTTTGAAGATGGAGGGTGCTATCATTTACAGAAAATAAATTAAAATCTTGCTTCCCATGATAGGAGAGGAAAAAATTTCATGATCAAGGAATACTTTTCACCGCCACATTCCCATCACTATTTTTCATGATCTTTTTTAATGTGTCAGTTTCACTCAGTAATTCACTGACCTGGCAAATCACAGAAGTGAGGTTTGTATAAACTTACTAATCATCCATTGTATTCTACTGCCTGTTTAGGACTCTGTACTTAAGTTGTACAGTAAAAAATACAATTATCACATTATTGTCCATAGGTAAGTAATAAACAGTGATATTTTGTTGTCATAAACTATCCTTGTTGCTTTCATTTTCTGCACATGAAAGAAAGACAGAATACTAAAAAAAAACCATTTCAGCTCTACACACGAAGTCCTGGTTCGACTGTAGACAATGTAATTTTAATTTAGTTTACTGAAATGAGACCAAGCTTCATCAAGTGCTTTAGAAGTGAAACTCCACTGAAAATAATTCACTGTATTTCAGTGTTACATGTGTAGCTTAGAATTAGTAATGCAAGGCATTTTTTACTGTTCTGTGCTTTGTTATTACTGCTGTACCAGAGATGAAAAACTATCACATTTGTGAATAAAATTCTCACTTGGCTAATTTATAAATTCAGAAATTTTCTGGAAAGCTGATAGAACCCGTATCTGTTTACTTAGTGTGAGGGACCTTCCTCAAAAACTTCTGTCTCATCAAAAGGGCTGTTTCTTCCTCTTAAAGATTTTCATATCAACAGAGGCCACTAACCCCCAGATCATTTTGTGATTGAAAGGATGTTTGTTTTAGGAAAATTGTACTGCCAGCCTCTGCTGTTCTGGTTTCATGATGTTTAGGTTCCTGTTTTTTCTGATTGTGGTGCCCCAGAAACCCTCTCTGCCTTTTCTCTTGATTAAATATTGTGAGAAATAGAAGAGATGCACATATCTTGCAACATATGAAAGGGAAAAATGAAACAAAACATAAAACCCTACCTGAAACATTTGTGGCATAAGGTTTTCAAGAAGGGTAGTGAAAAGCATTGCCATGTGGAAAGCAGATGAAGTCTTCTCTCCACTATATTTATAGCTGAAACAAGATACAAGATTAGTAATAGGTTTTCTAAGTTCATGTATAACCTTTTCTGTATTTATAGTTAGAGGCATCTTAATGTATATGCAGACATATTGTGTAACCGTGTAAAAATATAAGAGGTAACAATTAAGAATTGTTCAGAAAGACATATTTAAAAGCAACTTTAATCCTTATAAAACTCAGAAGCCCAGCTTTCTGCTGCTGAAAGCAGAGAGAAGAGTCTAGGCAGGAACTGAAGGAGAAAAACTTGCTAAGTTCTGAGTAAGGCTCACTAGTTTCAATCTAGTGGTGGCATACAGTGCTTCAACCCTAAAGACTCCAAAACTTTTTGTCACGGTGTATTTTATTATCAGTGAACTCTACTAGTAAGAAGAAAATCCCACAGTCCTGCCTTGTAAGAAACCTCTGGGAATTCTGGTCCTGGTTCAAATAGTTATGACTGACTTTATTGCACAAAACTTCTCACTTTTTTGAGAGAGTGAGAAAAAGACGAGAAGATGAGATTAAGTTTTCTGAGAGTTTAACAAATGTGGTTGTCTGAGTCCAGTGAGGGCTGGAATTAGTATAAAGTAAGGACTGGGAGGTAAAGTCAGGAAATGTTAGTGGAACGAGTAGAGATTTTATTTTTCTTTGTTTATTTTATTAATCAAATGTTCAATCTTATCAATTTGTATTTTACAGCTTCAGGTGAAGAAAATACACACCCACTAAACCCTTATGCCCAAACTATTCTTGTTCTGTATGTCTCATGGCTTCTAAACATATCTTCATGATACAGCTCTAGGGCAGTAATCAGTATTTTTCTTTCCAGTCCGTTGCTCTGAGCTTGTGGTGTTAGGTACTAAAACAACCAATTCACCTGTATTTCAGAGCATATGATTCTATGATTCTTCTGCAGCTCCACTGGCCTCCAATAACATGAATTATGCTGATGTATCCTTCCAAGTAGGTTTCCACATTTCTGTCATATAAATGTAGTTCCTGTATCATAGCCATTTTACAGAAAGAACACATACTTTCAGAATATTTTTATAATGCTCAGTTACACTTACTCATCGCACATGTAAGTGCTAGATTGTCTGAAATGTTATTAATACCTGCCAGGAGATAGCATTACACAGCAAAGTTTATTTTTCCTTAATCTTGCCAATGATAAGACAGACGGTTCAAGTTTAAGTGATGAGTGAACAGAGGAAAGTAACACCTCTCCTTTTTATAGCCACCCACTTTCATTTTCCTGCCTTTTGAATTTTCCTCAAGAAGTTAAAAGAGATCTTTGTACTCTTTGCTATATACATTGGCTTGCTGAAAGACCAGAAAGTTCATTCATGATCTATCAAGCCTAACCTTCACGCAATTAGCGTGTTATGGTGTGGGCTTCTTAGTTCTGTTTTGAAAGCAGAATGATTTCATCATTATCTCAGAGAGATGAAAGGCACTCAGAAGATGTAATTACTGTGTATTCGCTTATGAGTCAGTCACAATGCAAATATATCACAAAAAGACAACAACAGACACCTGCTCAGAGTGTGATATTACCAACAGGTTCTTAAACATCTATTGCTGTGATGTGAGTGAAAGATAATTTTCAGGACTCTGAAGTACTGTACCAAAGTTATTGGGGAAAAAAAACGCAAAAGAACTGATAATTTATACATAAACAACAGAACAAACTGAGACAAAAAAGAATTGTGTTGAGCATATTCTGTAGTAACGTTTATACCCGGGTTTCCCTTCAGTCCTGGGAAGCAGCAGTTTGAAGCATTTAACAGCTCCCTTTGCTGGTGATAAGTAGGAAGTGCAATTTGTGTGATCCGTAGTTTTGTTGCAGAATCAGGTTTTACTTAGCTTGGCAGACAGCATGTACTAATTCCTGATTTCTGTTAATACTTAGTAAATATTCCCAACAATTCACCAATCTCAGAGATAAGCATAGATACAGTATAAGAAAACAACAAGGAAATCAAGTCTAAATAGACTAAAAGAAATGAGTAAGATCCAAAATACAGCTTGATGTAAATTTTCATTAGGAATATATAACAAATAGAAAAAAAAAAAAAAAAGATTCTGTATAAAATGGCCAACATAAGACTGACTGAGAAAGGCAGTTTTTCTAACAAGTACAACAGCTCCCTAATTCAAAAAGCTAGCTCATAATCTAACTGCTTATCAGGAACCTTTAGCAGACCCTGAACCCTAACCTGAAGCCTTTCTCTAATCCCAAAAGCTGATTACTAGACCTCATAAGTGAGACCTCAACACCCAAACCTAGTTTGAATGCATACCCCTAAGCAGAAATCCTAATGAGATGCCAGATGCCACAGCCTTAACCCAATGCCATCACTCCCTTGCTCTAAGCCTCAGGTGCTAGAGCCCTCTCCTAACCTCAGCTTGCATGTGTTCAACCCCAGGAGGTTGAAGAAGGGCAGGGATTGTGAGGTTGAGGAGTTAAAGACTGAGGAGATGAGTATTACAGGCATGAAGAACAGTTTTGTGGTAGGGAATTTCAATTAATGCAATTCAACGCCAATTAAAAACAACTAACCACCACCACCACCAACAACAACAAAGCCAAACAAACAAACAAACAAAACTAAAATAAGCTTACTTATTTTACTTACTTACTTACTTTCTGATGTTGTTGTTAAAAACAAACAAAAACTCAAGCACACAGGGAAAACCCCTCAGTTTCCTTCTAGGTGTACTCCTCCTTTTCATATCTTCACTCATTTTATTACACTCTGTCCCTTCTGGGACAGTGCTGGAGATTAAGATCAGGCTCCATTGCAATTCCTTCTCACTGTTTCAGTCTGGTTTCCTCCCCCAGCTGCAGTCCCTTTAGAGCTGTACATTCCCCCAAGTCTCCTCTCTGTCCATGCCCACATACCTACCAGAGCTCCTGCCCCTGATCAGGCTGCGGCTCTTTGGCTTTTTACCTGCTTTTCTTGCCCACCCTCTTCAGGCATTATCACTTGTCTGTGCTTCCCTAGAATTGTCATCTCTTTCCTTCCCCTGTCTCAGCATTTATCACTGAGCATGGTTTTGCACAAGTTCCAGATACTCCTCTGACTGCTGAGCTTCTGTTATTCCACAGCAGAGCTGGCATGGGCTGCCTGGCACAGGGCACTTCATGTCCCCTTCCCACACAGCCTGCAGCCCCCCGGTACCAAAGCACTGCCAGCAGCTGAGGTTAGGGGCTGCCCTGCTCTGCTCTGCACTGTAGGGCCTCATCTCCGGCACTGGGGGCAGGGCTAGGTGCCACAATATAACAGAGCCATAAAGCTATCAGAGAGTTCCCAAAGGAGGGCTATGAAGAAGGGTCTAGAGGGCAAGACTTAAAAGATGCAGTTGAGGTCCCTGAGCTCTGTGGAGTTAAGGAGGCCTGAAGAGATTGTAATGTGTCTGGAACAAAGATCAATTGATCACCTTTGCTATCCCCTCTATGTTCGCGCACAATCCTTCAGTGCTACCAAGCCTTCAGTCCTACCCCTAATCTTCACCTTAGTGCCCTTTTATAATCCATAAAAGCAAAACACAAGTCCAAATCTGGAAACCCTTACATCTTAGTTCTTCACCTTGGGTGAATCTTAGAAGGCCTTGTGTGAGCATTCTGTTCATGCTGTTTTAAACCAGGAAGTCATAAGGATATATAAAAGAACCAGAGTAGTGAAAAGTTATGCTTGTCTAATCGTATCAAATTCTATAATTACAGAGCACTCATTTCAATGGATTGTTGTTTTACAAGTAGGTGGAGCTGGTTTTGTGGTGGGAGTTCTGTGTCCCTGCTGTTATATCTGACAGCACCTCTTCATTCTGTTCTTTGTGGAAGAGAAATCCAGAAGGGACTATCAGATACCTGTGTTTCAAGAAGCTTCAAATCAGCACAACTTCGGAATGTGTCTGAGCACTGTGGGAGAATACTGTTGCTTCCTCCTTAACCCTGAGCTACATTTCCATTTTTCCACTGCTGGAGACAGATACTTGTCTAGCAGGATCTTTGATACGGACTATTGCATACGTTTATCTTTTCTACTGGTCTTCTGAACTGAATATATAAAGCCTTTTATAGTTCTTATTCTTCCAGCTTCCAAGCAGTTTGTGATATCCTAAGCACATTTTCCACCTACAGACTTCCTTTCAGGGCTGATAAAAATCTTTCATGATGAGATTATGGTTAGCAAATAAGTCTGACAGACTTGAAATAGAGTGCTGTGTAATCATCAATTTATAATAAGCCTTATTAGTTGTCATTCAAAATTATATAATGCACATGGAATCAAACTAAGAAACAGATTTTGGAGTAATGTCTATGCACCTTCTATTCATTCCCCATTTTTAAATGACATCAAACTTTTCCTTACTGAGCTAAACTTACATTCTTCACTCTTTCCATCTTCCAATAAAACCACTAACAACCAGAATCTTTTAAATTACTATTTAAATTTTTTAAGTCCTCTCTGTCTATTTTCTTAATATTGAGTTTTCTTCTTTCTAAAGTTTGCATCATTTAATGTTTTTATGCAGCTGATCATTTAGATTTGCGTTTCATAACTCCCCCAACTTGAATGTATTTTCTATTCCTTTGCATGCATAGGGCAGCCCATTCTTCATAGTGTACTTGTCTGATTCACTATTGAAAGATTAGTTTGGAGCACAGTGAACTGCTTGAAACTTTAGCAGGGAGAGGGTTTAGCCACAGACACTAGATGCTTTTGGCCTGAACACACACATCCACAGTCATCTGAGATACTGTTTGGTATGCCCTTCCAGAAGAGTGCAGGTCTACAGTGGACTGCAGTATTTCTCAGACTCACTAGGAGATCTCAAAGGTCACAAGAAACCTGTTTAGGCAGCCACATGAAACAGGTGGTAAGAAGAACCCCTGTTAATAATATAGAATTTGGATTAATGGATTGGGAAACAGCTCTATGGAAAAAGTCCTAGGAGGTCTGGTAAACTGCAAGGTGAATGCGAGTCAGCAGTGCATCCTGGCATCAAAGACAGACAGCCAAGTCCAGGGATAAATTAACAGGAGCACATCCAGAAGGTCAAGGTGAAGGGATTAACACCACTATACTCAGTGCTCTTTAGACCATGTTGATAATATTGTATCCAGTTTTGGACTACGTGGTACAGGAAGTGCATCTATAAACTGGGGCAAGCTCAAGGAAGACCACCAGCATAGCAGGGGCTGTAGCACAAATCTATGAGGAAGTCAATAGGAGCCAAAACCAGGCTCTTTGTAGCGGCATATAGAAGGAGGATGAGAGGGAAGAGCTTTAAAGAGGAGAGTTTCAAACTGAAAGTAGGAATAAACCTTTCCCCAATGAGAACAGTCAGGCATTGGAACGGTTTACTCCAAGAGGTTGTGGTGTCTCCATCATGGGACATCTTGAAGAGCTGTCTCAAGCTCTAATCAAGCTCATATGTTCCTTTGCTTTAAGCTGGAGGTTAGGCTAGAGACCTCCTGAGGTCCTTTTCCACCTGAGCTCTTTTGTGATCCTATGGTTCTGCTTGCAATTAAGATAGAGATTAGATTTAATTATTTTCATCTGTGAAGTAGCTCTCATTAGAGTCTCAAACTACCTGAACTGTTTTGGGGTGTCTGACCAAGATTTCAGCTTCCTGTTCAGAAGGAAGGAGGTCTCCAACTACTCTTGGGTCAGGTCTGCTAGCTCCATGTGATTGTTTTAGATACAGCAAGTATCTACAATGACACTACATTCTCTTTGTAACTGAATCAAGTTCCTGATCACCCATTATAATACTGGTAGCTTAGACATTAGCCTACAGGTAAACATGCATAGACATCTGGCTTTAGGTGCCACAACCACAAAATGTAGTCCAGATGCAGATTTTAAACCTAAGTCCGTGTAGTTGTTTAAAACAATGGACAACTAAGCACTACCATGCTACTCTCACATTTCCTCTGAAAGACAGGGGGAGAAAGTATGATGAAAAAAAAAACCTCCTGGGTTGAGATAAGAATAAGGAAATTGCTCATGCATTGTCATTATGGGCAAAACATTGTAACAGATATTTGTGTAATTTATTTGCCTATTGTTAACAGACTAGAACAGTGAGAACTAAAAGCATTATATAAATTCTTTCCCCATATCCATTCTGTTTTACCTCTTTCCACTGAGCAGTGCAGGGGAATGGGGAGTGGGGGATGCAGTCAGTCCATAGTGCTTCATCTCTGCCGCTCCTTTATGGTCACTCTTTGCCCTTGCTCCATGTGGGGTCCCTCCTATTGGATGCCATCCTTCCTGAATTGATCCTACGTGTTCTTCCCACAGGCTGCAGATTTCCAACCACTGCTCCAACATGTCTTCGTACCGCAGGACCTAACCTCTCAGGCACTGCTCTACTCAGGTCCCCACAGGCAGCAGTTCCTCTTGCCCCATTGTGGTCTCCTCTCCATGGGCTGCAGCTTTGGCCTGGAGTGCTCCTGCAGGGGCTCTCCATAGGCTGTACCTCCTTCAGGACTCATCTACTGCTCCTTCATGACTGCACGTGGAGATTGCTTCATGTGGCACCCATGTGGACAGAGGGATAGCCTGCTCCTCCTTGGGCCTCTCCTGGGCTGTGGGGAGCTTCTGCTCTGTGCCTGGAGCACCTCCTGCCCTCCTTCTGCATCGACCTTGATGGCTGCAGAGCTCTTTCTCTCTACATTTTCTCACTCCTTTCTTTCAGCTGCTGTTGCACAGCAGATGTTTCCATTCTTAAATCTGCCCTCAGAAAGGGGCAGTCAGCATTGCTCATGGCTTGGCTCTGGCCAATGGCATATCCCTTTTGGAGCCCCTGCAGCCCTACCAACTACCAAAGCCTGTCCACGTAAACACAATACAGTGCAGCACATGAGCTATGCCTTTAAAACTAATTTGCCTAAACATATTTGCCCAGTGCCTTTATGGCATGATAAGAGAGGTATTTCTATTGGGCTGTCAGGGCCCTGTGGCTCCTGATAGACTATTTGCAGGAGCTTGATATTTCTGGAGTGAAAGGAGAAAATGTGAATAATTCAGGATGTCCAGGTGGCACTGAATGAAACATCCCCAAATGCCCATATCTGGAGTATTTAGCATATTGTTTTTACAGCACTGGTATGTCCCGTCTATGAGTTTTCTCAGTATTTCTGTGTTCTGACAGTTTCTTGCATTCACAGCCACATATTTGGAGCATACACTGTCCTGCAAACTGATCTCTATTTCCTCGTGTGCTGTTGCTAACATTACATTTTTGTTAACCACTTTCTAAATTACAGCAGAAATCGTGGAGTGTTACTTTCTTTTCAAAGGTAATTTCAGAATTAATCTTCATGCCACTAGATGGCAATATTAAGTAAATTACAACTGTATTTCTTCCAAAAATTGTATCTTAAATGCACATCTATATCAAGACAAAAGGACATATGTCTCAAGAGAAATATTGTGCAAGGGTGCTCCGAAAGTAAAGCCTCTTATTTTATTATATTGGTCCATGACATCAGAGGAGGATGTTGGTGGCATGGCAGTAAAAGCTGAACCTTTCCATCAATACTCTGCTACATTTTGTTGCTGTGTGACAGATGGCTGTAGTGGGGCAGTCTGACTAAATGGCATCTGACACGCAAGTGTGTATGAAGCAAAAGTGTGTCACTGAATGCCTCCATTTTCATTCATCAGTGTTTGCTGAATGCTTATTGGCGTGGGTGTGAGCACAGTGAGGTAGGTGGTGGTTGGTGCGTTTCAACAGTGGTGACAGTGGCATGGAAGACAAGCCACACACCACAAGTAAATTTTTATGAGCACGATATACAGGCTCTCGTTCACTGCTGGCAAAAATGCATAGCTCATGGTGGTTTTCAGCTGTATTGTAAAAGAATTTTGTAGCTGAGAACTGGCTCTATCAAATAGTGTTCTTGTGCTCTTTATATCTGTTGTGATTTCTGTGGAAATAAATAGGAGGCATTGCATTTGGAGTGACCTATGTATTTCTACACATCATATATAAATGGAGATCTGTCATGTCATGTGGTAAAGGTTAAGCATATGATATTTCAGTCATGGTTATATTTTGCAACTCTTTCTGACTTCTTCATCTATGGAAGGTCTTGTATTCAAATTACTGCTTTTCTGTTTACTCTGGTTTCGACTGCTAATTCTATTTCACACATGACTTAAAAGCCATTGCTATTAATTGATCATGACGATCCAACAGTTGTTGCTTTGGGGAAGCTTATCTCTGGTATGATACAAAAAGCCTTTGCCAGAGGTCTGTCTGTGCTGACCTGCAGTAAGTATTTCAGTGGTGTTCATCGTATTTACCTGACATTTCTTTTATTTGGTTTGAAATCTTATGGTTTGACATGACTTAATGGTGAGGAGATTTCATTCTTTTATTTTTCCTCTGTCTTCCCTCATCTTGATCTAGTTTTTGTAGAAATATGTGTCACTTTTCTTTCTTTTTTTTTTAAAACAAATTACATTTTTCAGCTGACTGTCCTGCATGTATGTCCTTTCTCATGGGCTTCTGTCTGCCAGAAACCTCAGCTTCTGAATACTAACCAACTTACTAAGAATCCCCTCAGGCTATCCATCTCTTTATAGCTATCTTCTATTTGTAAATACACAAATAGGCTGAAGGCAAAAGACAGGATCTGGCTGTAAACATGCAACCCTTTTTCAAATAGAAAAATTTGAAATTCCCGTTTGTGTCATCTTTTGGAAAGAAGCAGAGAGACAGCTCGGTGAAGAAAGGAAGGAAATCTACAGAAGTATACTTGAAAGAGTGTGTGCTTGAGCTGGCAGTAGTTGGGGGTCATTTAAGAGGGCTAGGGAGACATTGGTAAGTAATGAAACGACCTCAGGATGAATCACAGCATGTTACCAGCCCTCCGGGGAGCGTTTGGGAGGTCAACAAAGACTGAGAACACATCAAAGAGGATAATAAAGTGAAGGGAAGAAGGAGAAATGCAGAGGACTTACTGAGAAAGTAGGCCTAAGTTAGCTAGGATGTTGTGAAGCGGGTCAAGAGCCCTGCTCTGGTGAAGCATCCATCCATACCTCTATGATGCTTGTAAAATCAATGAGGGCACTGTGAAAACTGAAAGTTTTTTTACGACGCTGAAGCATGAAAGAACCAAAAAAGCTGTACTCTTCTCTGGAGTGTCAAAAAAGAGACTCCTGTATGAGAGAAATCAGAATCACTCAAGTTAGTTGTTACACGTAAAAGGAAAATCGTGTCTTCTGTATAGTATATCGACTCTTCTTTCTGACTACCACTGAAATACTGTGTTCATCCTCTTTTTAAATCTTTACCCATTCATCCTTTCTTATGCCTTCTACCTTGAAAATATTTAACAAATGAATTCTTAGGGGCCATTTCAGTGTGTTCTCAGTGTAACAGGATTCTTATCTTACATGTGGAAACACGTGATGACGATTCTAAAGAGTAGAGACTAAATAAATCTCTTCCCTTCATTTTTTTTCCAATAGTGTCAATGTCATTTACTCTGCTATTGTTCAGGTATTTCGTTTCAATAGACATAAATTATTTCAGCTCCATCACTTACTTGACCTTGTAATTATTATTCTATTATGCACTATAATATTATACTTTCATGTAATCTATATATAATCTATTTAGTATTTCAGCTTATAGAATTTTCAACATTGCCAAAACAGAAGTGATGCCACAGTAAAGAAACACTTCAGTGTTTCTAAATAAAAAAGGCTGTGTTCTAATTTAGGAAAAATAAAAATCTGAAAAGTGCATTGTGAGAAAGAAAAAAAAGACAAACTAACTCTACCTAGAGACAATTTTATAAAGTTCTAATATAGAAAGCATTAGCATAATCTCTTATTTTCAATTATTCCATAGGTCTATCTTGAATTTAAACCCTCTGTGAATGTCATTTATATAACATGAAATGATTACCAGCCTAGGTAAGAAAGGGAAATGTCACTTGTGGATAGGACTGAAATTAGGCAGTGGACTGATGGTGGTGGAAAGGTTAAGGCAAATCACTCTTAGCCTACCAGACTAAATAGCTCACTGTTGAAATTAGGTGTAATACCACATCATAAATTACAAGAGCACATTCCAAGTGTGAATTCACCTACTGTATAAAACTCTTTCTTTGAGAAATGTTCTTTTCAAACTGAATTACAGCTAGATTTGCTGCTAGATTTGCACAAAAAAAGTCAACATTGTCACAAAATGGAAGGGTTAGAAAAGTTCAGTGCAAGGTGGAAAACAGACACTGACACTGGGAACATTAGTTTTACCATTACCAAACATTAATGGGGACCTGTTCCCTGAGAGGAATAATTCTGCAAGGCTTTCTACTGTGCTATTTCTGCATTAATTTTAAACCGCTGTAATCAACAGTTACAGATTTTGAATAATACACAAAGCACAAATAAATCTTTGGATAGTCAACTTATTATTTTTATAATCTCTCAGTCTAGCCCAATCTAATATTGTTGCCTTTTCTCTCTTTTCTCAAAAGCTGTTATTTTATTTCATAAGCACTGGTTAAACAAAGCACCGAATCCTTCAATTGCTTGTAATTAAGAGTATACATTAGTTCTCATTTTCTTCAGCAGTGTCAATAAAGGACCAAGAGCATAGGACTTGTTACATTCCAGCAAAGAAAAGAGTGAAAACATAAATAAAGACAGATATCATATCAGAAATGTATTAAATGAGTTAAATAGCTCAGGGAAGTTAACATTTTTGAAGTTTTGCCCAATGAAGTGTAAATATAATGTTTGGGCTCAAATTCATATGTATGTAAAAAACATGTTGAGATAGAGAGTCTGCATGTGTTGAATATGTTACATGGCAGAATTAATGAAAATCCTGAAAGACTCTTTCTTTCAACAGACTGATAACATAGCTGGTAGGCAGTTTAATGTGGTGAGAAATTACTAGGAAGTATTGTTCTTCTGTTTTTTTGGTAATGACCTGCCTTTCACTCATTATTTCCTTAGCTCACCTCCTTGGCATGCAGATATTTTGAGAAACTACATATCTGAATTCCATTTTGAACAGAGACAAACACAGTTCTTGATTCTGCAGTAGCACCGTTCTCTCAGGAGCTGCACAAGAAAGACATACGTTCTCAGCTTTCTTTGGATTTCTGTGTCCAAGAGTATTGGTATCACTATTTAAACACAGCTGTTCAGTTTCTGCCTATCCTGTATGTTTGCTTCACCTCCAGATATGGACAGTGCCTCCAGTGAGCTCAGACCATCCATTTGCTTTGGCCATCTCCAGATCCACTTACCAATAGCCACAGCATAGTATTTCGCTTTTTACATATTTTGTATTGCTCTCGTGGAGATTTCTACATCTTTTTAGGTGACCTTTGATTTGAGTAACTATGTTGGGCTATTACATTATGATACCTGAAGTGCTATTACGTTTGCCAGATTCTGCTGCTACTATAATTACTGGTATTTTACTACAGTAGAGGTCCATAAGCATGAATAAGGGTGAAAAAATTTACTCCATTGCCCATTTATTTGCCTCCCTTGAAAGAAGGTGGCAAATAATGCTCTATTTGGTATAATTCCTATCTTAGTAGAAAATCTATCACTGTTTTTTAAAAATAATTTATCATGAGTTCAATGAAACCAGCTACAACAAATTACACAAGCATAGAATTTTTTATTTGTATTTTATTTTATTTTTTGTAGGGGGGAGTGGGGAAGTGAATAATTCAAGCAGAAATAAAATTTTGTTTAGGATTGATTTTTGTCTCCCAATTAAAAAAGAAAAAAGAAAAAAAAAAAAAAGGTTTTCTTGGCTTTGTTCTCAGGAAAATTCCTGTGTGAACTGAATTCCTCTCTTTCCAGTAGACTTACGCCTGTCCTTCACCATCATTATGCAATTGTAAAAAGAGAGGTTATAGGAAGGGGAGGATGGTGTTTGCAGCAGCACAATCACACTTTATTATTGCTCTCCCACTAGTATGTCATGTTCTGACTGCAAGCAACCCATTAACTAAGATGCTTGTTGAGCTTACAAGGAAAATAAATCATGATGTGAAACAAACATGTATATAAAAATACATATATGAAAAAATATATTAAAAAAATGGATAGTCAAGTGTGTTTCCTATGGTTTCTATGTGAGTAGAAATAGTCACTTCCTTTTTTTTTTTTTTTTTTTTTTTTTTTTTTTCTTTTTTTTTT